>LR749527.1:418466-764265 GCA_902729485.2 Mus minutoides
GAAGGAGCTAGAGAAAGTACCCAAGGAGCTGAAGGGGTCTTCAACCCTATAGGTGGAAGAATAACATGAACTAACTAGTACCCCCTGAGCTCATGTCTCTCGCTGCATATATAGAAGAGGATGGCCTAGTTGGCCATCATTGGGAAGAGAGGCCCCTTGGTCATGCAGACTTTATATGCCCCAGTACAGGGGAATGCCAGGGCCAAGATGTGGGAGCGGGTGGGTAGGGGAGCAGGGCCGGGAGGGGGGAGGGTATAGGGAACTTTCTGGATAACACTTGAAATGTAAATGAAGAAATTATCTCATAAATGTTGGAAAAAAAATAAGTGTAGGGAACAACTCATCAAAAATACAATGGAATTGTGTCAAGCACTATTTTAGACTGTTCATACCCAAAGCTTAAACAGATTTGATGAGAAGACTAAATAATTTATTGGTCCAGGACCACAATACCCAGGAATATTAAATAAAATTGAATACTCTACTGACCTGTCTAGACCATCAGATTTGTTTGCAGATCTGCTACATTGACATGACTTTGTATTTCATTACTGGGAGACATAAGAGTGTGTTTTTTTCTCCTTGTCTAATTATAGACATTATTCTACATAGAAAAAAATAACAGATTTCAGTTCTATTAATTTAGAGCCTCTTTAATATTGAGTCCCACTGCTGTTTGATATCACATACATGCTTCTGGTATGTAAAGATATAATAAGATTTTGATGATACAAGAGCATATCAATTCTGGTGGTATTGATATTTACACAGAGATATCAGTTACATCTTGATTATAGCAACTTTTTTTATTATTATTATTTAGCTTTAGCCTGAAGAGTCAGATAATG
This sequence comes from Mus minutoides, assembly GCA_902729485.2. Taxonomy (NCBI): domain Eukaryota; kingdom Metazoa; phylum Chordata; class Mammalia; order Rodentia; family Muridae; genus Mus; species Mus minutoides. The sequence goes on from LR749527.1 coordinate 419,315, forward strand.
AAAGTACATCCATAGATTTTTTTTCCAAAGTATACCTATTTTTTTACAAAGCCTCAAAAATAGTGTTTCTAATGATACTAATTTAATACTCCTTCAAAAAATTTGCATTAGTACTCAAGCTGGACATTTCCCATTAGTGAAGACGCTGTATTGGTGTTTCAGTCTCTTCAGGTTGTCTCTGTTTCTCAAGAGGCGTACACTGAGCAATCAGTTAGAACTTGCTTTCTCAGATGAGTGTTTTGATCCAGAAGAGACAGGGTGTTTACTTAGCAGTTTGGTCTTCTAAAATTAGCATACTTTAATTCATTACTCCAAAATTAGCATACTCTGGAAAATAATCAAGCTCAAAAAGTAACATGTAATCTTGATTACTGTTTACAAAGAAATTGAATGACTTATGATATGAAATAAAGAACATTGATAAGAAAAGAAAGCAAATTTGGACAGACTATAGACCATCTTAGCAATTCTTTTTATAACCTAGGATTACTATATCTAAAACTTTCCATGTTCCTTTAGGTTCATAATCAGATTGTTTTCTTGACATCCATCATCTTCAAACATAAAAATTACAGTCAGATTTCAGTTTGAAATGTTTTTCCTAATTATAGTTGAAGTAAAATTATCTTGTGCCCCCCCCACAAAAAATAAAATGATTGAAGATGATTTCAGTATTATGTATTTCTAGAGGCCAGTGAGATGGCTTAGCAGATAAAGGCACTTACCCCAGGTCTAGAGACCTGATTTTAATCCTGGGGACCCTCAAGTGGATGAAGAGAACTCACTTTTACAAACTATCCTCTTACCTCCATCTGCTCATTGAGACACATAGACACACACACACACACACACACACACACACACACACTGTGTGTGTTCATATTTTAAAGTATTATTTAAGTTTCATGAAATAGATATTGTTTTGTTTGTTTTGGTCTAGCTGTTCTGAAAACTGAACCTAGAGCTTCACACATGCCACTAAGCAACATTCCCATGTAATAGGGTTTTGTTTTGTGTGTGTATGTGTGAGCATGGATGTATATGTACATGTATGCAGGTGTCCACTAAGGCCAACAAAAGGTTTCAGATCCCCTAAAGCTGAAGTTAGTGGAGATTGTGAGCTGCTCCACGTGGGTGCTCAGAACTGAAGTCTAGTCCTCTGCAAGATCAGCAAATACTCTTAGCCACTGGGCCATGTCTCCAGCCAGAAATACGTTTTTTAGCAACAATTCTAATATTATATAATGCTGAGTATTTAAAGATGCACATATTAATATGCATCTATAGTATATTCAGTGGGAACTAAATATATTGACTAACTGATTTCAAGTATTAAAACTGCCTGAAATATGCTCACTGTGCCTACCCATAGGCCTATGCTCTTATATTATTTAAGATTCTAAAAAGCTGGGCATATACCCAAAAGATGTTCCAGCGTATAACAAGGACACATGCTACACTATATTCATAGCAGCTTTATTTATAATAGCTAGAAGTTGGAAAGAACCCAGATGTCCTTCAACAGAGAAATAGATACAGAAAATGTGGTACATTTATACAATGGAATACTACTCGGCTATTAAAAATAATGACTTCATGAAATTCTTAGGCAAATGGATGGAACTAGAAAATATCCTGAGTGAGGTAACTCAATCACAAAAGAACACACATAGTTTCACTCACTGATAAGTGGATATTAGCCCAAAATCTCAGAATACTGAAGATACAATTCACAGACCACATGAAGCTCAAGAAGAAAGAAGACCAAAGTGTGGGTACTTCAGTCCTTCTTAGAAGGGGTAACAAATACTCATGGAAGCAAATGCGGAGACAAAGGGTGAAGCAGAGACTGAAGAAAAGGCCATCCAGAGACTACCCAACCTGGGGATTCATGCTGTATACAATCACCAATCGCAGACACTATTGTGGATGCCAAGAAGTGCATGCTGATAGGAGCCTGATGTAGCTGTCTCCTGAGAGGCTCTGCCAGAGCCTCACAAATACAGAGGCAGATGCTCACAGCCAACCATTGGACTGAGCATGGAGTCCTTAATGGAGAAGTTAGGGAAAGGACCAAAGGCACTGAAGGGATTTGAAACCCCATAGGAAGAACAACAATATCAACCAGCCAGACCCCCACACACAGAGTTCCCAAGGACTAAACTACCAACCAAAGAGTACACATGGAAGGACCCATGGCTCCCTCCATGTGTGGAGCAGAGAATGGCTTTGTTGAGCATCAGTGGGAGAAGAAAAGAGATCCTGTGAAGGATCAATGCCCCAGTGTAGGGGAATGCAAGGGCAGGGAGGCGGGAGTAGGTGGGTGGGTGAGTAGGGGAACACCCTCATAGAAGCAGGGGGAAGAGGGGTGGGATAAGGGGCTTTGGGGCGGTGGGAAACCGGGAAAAGGGATAGCATTTGAAATGTAAATAAAGAAAATATTCAAAAAAAACCCCAACCTTTTATTTATATGACTTGAGGTAGTATTTACCATATTATAAATTAATATATCAAGTACAAGTTTCAGATTTTAAATATAATAGTAGGTTTTTAAAAATAATACAGGTTATTTAAATACCTATTTATTCAGGGCTGAAAAGATGATTCCTGGAAATATGACACTTACTGCTCTTGCAGTAAGTTTGTTTCTCAGCATCCATGTAGTAGCTCACCACCATCCATAACTCCCCTCAGGGTATCCAACATCCTCTTCTGACCTCTTGCAGGCATCAGGAATATACATGGTGTACATATATACATGCAAGAAAAAAAACAACTCATACTCATTAAATAAAATAAGTGCTTATTCATCTTAACAATAGAAAATCTTTTATTTTTAACAAATTAAAAGGGTGTGGAAAATTCCATTACATAGTTAACTGTGAAAAACTAATAGTGAAAGGGAAATAACCTCTTAGTGTCATTAGTTTTAAGGACACCAAACACATCTTGGAAACCCCCAAGGGTCCAATTTAAAGAATATTATTATAGTTGAAAATAAGTATTATGTCTCAAGGACTATATAGTCTGTTTACAGAAATGCAAATGGGGGAATATTTTGAGAGGTTTTAGATGCTAGAAGTTGTTTATGAGCATGGTTTATAAGTAGAGTTCATTTCAAATTTACCTTAACAATAATTGAATTGTTGAATCATAATAGTAGTTGTCTTTTGACTACTGACACAAAAGTTATTAGGGTAATATCTGAGCTAGGGTTTTTGGATCATCAAGTTACATATTTTAGCATTGCCTTCATTAGTGAAAAGCCCTTTTCTTTTTCAATACAGCTGTTCTGACCAACTGTTCTACCAAAAATTGATGTTTACAGAAACTCTGCTCAACAATAGAGAGAAGGAAGTCACATAAGTACACCATCCAGTCCCTTTGCAGCAAGGTAGCAGATTCCTAGCTGTCATCAGTGGTCATACTACTTCTTATGTAGTCATAAAAGGTATATTCTAAGCCGGGCGTGGTGGCCCAGACCTCGGGAGGCAGAGGCAGGCGGATTTCTGAGTTCGAGGCCAGCCTGGTCTACAAAGTGAGTTCCAGGACAGCCAGGGCTATACAGAGAAGCCCTGTCTCGAAAAACAAAACAAACAAACAAACAAACAAAAAAGGTATATTCTAGTGTGGTATATGTAACTGTTGGCCTGCCCTTAAGGGAAGACTTTAATGAATAGTAACTTGAATTAGCTTTGTGAAATGTTTTAACTAAAGGAGTCATAATTACTTTAAAAGTTCTATTTTTTTTTTTTATTTAATCACCATTGTGTCATTGTCATGGGGCTCTGCTAAAGTAAACTGAAACATCTCTTCACCTCAGTGAAGTCTTTCACACCATAAAAAAGACAAAAACTATTGAGAGAGAAAAATGGTCATTGGTTTTTTTCAGATAGAAGTAATACATTGTAAGATAGAACATTAAAAAGGAACCAAGGAGTTAATACACAATATTAATGTTTGCATAGGGATTTCAGGTAATAGCTACTTATAGTGAGTTAGTGGGTGTTATTAGTGATAAGGTCCTAACCTGCCTGTTGTTAAATTATAATCATACTGTTTTACTTGAAGAGATTACACATTACTAATTAAAACTTCATTTCTCAAGATCCGTTGGTTTCCTTAATCCTATACTAAATCTGATTCCATGCAGACATTTAGAGACTTTCTGTTTAGTGACTTGCTGCATTAGTAAACACTAGGATAGAGGGCAGGTGTGAAAATGGCTGTCTGGTTATTGGCACAAGTTTTGTAAAACTGGCCCTGCAACAGTTAAGTTGGCTTTGAGTTCCTGCTTTCAAAGCAGCAAGTTTAATTTTCATTAAATGAAATGAGAACATCACAGCATGTATGAGTCCCTCACATTTCTGAAACAATGAATTCTTTATGAAGCTGACTAAGATGCATGTCATGAAACTAAATGCTATTGCGTTAGCCCACTGACTCATGCAGCCCGAGCTTGCTTAGTCATCCTGAACATTGCCTGGCTGACTGGCACATTTACAAGGAAATATTTCCATCAGAATTTTTAATCGCTGTTGTTTATTATCTTTATAAGCAATATTAAATGTCCTTAAGTAAATTCAAAAGCTAGAGGAAGCTTACATTCACAAAAATTCCAGCATGTGACTGTTAGATAGTAAACTATATGTTCTAGTTGTGTGACATATCTCTTTCCCCATAGCCAACTCTTCTACAAAGTGCTTTAAAATTTGAAAATTCATAATTTAAGTTGAATTTTTTTAGCATCTGATAAAAACTAGACTACTTTATTTGAGTAGTCTGGCCATGATTTTTTTAAGTTTTTGTTACATTCTATTTATTTTGTCAGGGTAAATGTGTTGTATCATGCATGTGGAGATCAGGAGTCGGCTTACAGGAGTATGGTCTCTCCTTTGACTGTGTGTCCTGGGGACCAAGCTCAGGCTCTCAGGCTTGGCAGGAAGTACCTGCACCCACTTAGCTGTCTGGCTGTCCTTGTATTTTTTATTTGGTTTGGTTTGGTTTGCTCTGTTTGTTTTAACTAATCACTAAGGTATAGTTGCTCTGCTTACACACAGGTCTGATTTTTATATAAACCAGTCTTACTTGGTAAATTACTAAATCTTACTATTAGAAAACTCAAAGAGCTAATACATAAAAAGTTTTTATAAAAGATGTTTTCAACTGAATTAGACTTAAAGAAGTAACTTTCAGATTAAGATTTCTCAAAAGTATAAAAACAAACAATTGAAGTAACCCATAATGTCAATAAATTCACTTGGCTAATGTTTGCAACACTTTTGAATTCATTAGAATAATTTAAGATTTATATGTGAAATATTTTTATGGGATAATTTCCCAAGATACTAATAAAATTATAGAACTGGAAATTTCATTTGCAAAATTTCATTATAAAATTTCATTAATAAAAGTTAACTTAGAAATGTTACTCTTAAATTTCAAGTAATTAGAATAACTAGTTTTGATACATCTAAAAACAAGTATGTCTCATTCTAAATGCCAACAGTCTAATAATGCAAAATTCCAACTGAGTTACATATGTTGTAAATCTTTCTCATTTTTAAGATATTACTTTTTATATTTTCCCTATATATTAGGTACTAAATTTAGTGAAGCATATAGAAAGTCATAACCTTTCCAGGAACTGGGTTTTCCTTGTTTCTTTCATTATTCTCTGATGATCTCTGTCCTCTCCCCGAGAATTCCAATCAAGATTGTTTTTTAAACAAATATTTTCCTGTAAGACCAATGTCAGGGGCTGGGAATATAGCTCAGTTGGTAGAGTGCCTACCCAGCATGCCCTGGGTGTGATTCCTAGCACATGAACGGAGGCAGGAAGATCAATTTAGAGTCATCCTTAGCTACATAGTAATATATAATTCCCTTTCTTTAAAGAACTTAAAACACAGTGACTAAAAAAAAGATAACAAAAAGATATCAGTGACAGTACCAAAATAATTTCAGCCCAGTAATATGGGTAGAAGCCAGGCTCTGAGTTATTACTGTGAAAGAAGATTGCTAAGTGGTTCTTTGAAAAAGTTGGGTAGTCAAAGAAAGAAAAGAGATAAGACAAAAACCACAAAGGAAAGGTGGCCTGAAAAGAGCCAGTATGTTCTCAGTATCCTTTTTTTTTTTTTAATGAAATGTCTGTGGGAGAGAGATGATTAAGTGGATTCACTAAATATCTGTTTTAGTTCATGATATGGGAAGTGATTGCAGTTAGACACTGTCCTAAACAACTACACTTACTCTTCACATGAAGATGAGAAGCTGACAAATTGCTAACATAAGTAACTAGGCCACAGATAGTAAGTAACAGAGACAGATCCAAACTGAGGCACCTCAGGCCTGAGTCTACCATTTTACCCAGTCTCCTAGGTTTTCCTGTTTGTCCAAAAGCTGTTTCTGCTTCTATTTTTTTTTAACAGACTTTGTCTAAACATTTTTCAGAACATTGTCTTTACACTATTTTTATAGGACCTCATTCAAATTGTTTCACATATTCAGAGATTTATTTCCTGTCCATAATTCTTTTGCTGAGGACCCAGAACAAGCAGGGCTTGACTCTTGTCAGTTAATCAGCCCATATGGAAACTCAGTAGACAAATGATCCCCTGCCTTGGTTAAATACTTCAAATACTTCACTCTTTTTTTTTTTAGCTTTCTTTCATGTACTGTATGTGTATGTATATGTATGTGTGCGCACAAAAGTCAGAGGAAACCTGCTGGAGTCATTTTCTTCCACCACAATGGTCCTAGAGACCAAATTCAAATCATCAGATTTGGTGATAACTTTCATTACCTGCTGAGCCATCTCTCCCCAGCCCTAAATATTTCTTAAGAATAAATAAACCAGGGGCTAGTGAGATGGCTCAGCAGGTAAGAGCACCTGACTGCTCTTCCGAAGGTGATAAGTTCAAATCCCAGCATCCACATGGTGGCTCACAACCATCCATAACGAGATCTGGCGCCCTCTTCTGGAGTGTCTGAAGACAGCTACAGTGTACTTACATATAATAAATAAAATAAATCTTAAAAAAAAAAAAAAGAATAAATAAACCAGAACCAGTGTGCCATTGAATATACACACCCACAATCTCACACACAAGCATATGCTGCACACGAATATATGGGTGCACGCGCACACACTCATCATCATCATCATATAATAAAGTTTTAAGAACTTTTTTTCAAGAAGAATAACTAAACTGCATGTTGGCATACTCAGCCCTACAATTCCTGTCCTTGGGAGGCTGGTGAAGGAAGATTACAAGTTCCATGTCAGGCCTGAACTACCTAGAAAGACTCTGTCTAAGCAAATAAGCTTTCTGGGTATGTGTGTGTTAGTAATATTTTCAAGTTTTGTTTGAAACATAGATGTTTTCTCTCTTGCTTTGTGTAAAGAATTGTATGCATGGAAAGAACTCTAAGGATGAGCCAGAAATTGTCTTTTACTCTGAGGAACAGAGGTACTTCCAAGCTAGACTTTGTGTTCCTTCTGGAAGGATACAAGCTAACCCAGTTGTAGTTTTATTTGTACCAGACCCTGTCTACATGATGTATAATCTTTCTTCTAGAAGGCCTGTAAGTAACTTTGTTTGAACTGACTCATGGTATTTTCCATGAATAAGTATGCTTTAGTCAAAAGCCATTTAGAGCACTCATGTCCCAACTTTCCATTCTGCCTCCTCTCCCCTTTGGCTGTTTCTATTTACATTTGAATGAGCAGGTTTATTAACTTTAATAAATATGGGGCTTATTTGGTTTTCCTTTGTTTTGGGGTTTTTTTTTTAAGGTTTATCCTTGCCTTTAAAAAAAAAGAGATTTTTTTCTATAACCTAAATATATAATTATAACTAGTGATGAGCTTATGAGAATAATCCTAGAAATAGTTCATGTGTTACCACAAGCATAATTTACATTGAAAAGATGCACACACTGAAAGAGTCTAAAGTGGTTTGCGGGAAGGTTACATTTATTGATTGATTTTCTGTATGTCTGTGTGTGCATGTAGGTTTGTGCATGTACTATAGCATGTACCTATAAATGTCAGCACAACTTGTGGGAGTCAGTTTTCTACTTCTGCCATGTGGGTCCTGGGGATTGAATTCTGACCAGCTTTGGTGGCAAGCACCTTATCCACTGAGCTTTCCCACAAGCTCAAGAGAGTGGTTCTCATATCCCTTGAAAAAGTTGCTTTCCAAAACTCGTCTTACTTGAATCCTGTGTTAGAATGTTTTCTCTGTATGTTATTTTGTTCAGATATCCAAAGAGTTGGAAAAAATTAATAAGTGCTTCTTGATTTTTTTTTATGTGTCTTTTCATGTATCCACATCGCTCTTAACCTGTCTTTCTATGAGCATTTCAATGCAAGTTATGATTAGTATAGTTTACTACAATATTTTTAAAAGGGTGAGTGTGGTGGTCTTCTTGCTTCCCTGGCAGTGCTGCCTAGTACCCACACACTGCCACTGAATAGGACTAAGTCACCTTCTCCCTCAGGAGAAGTTGCAGTAGTAACTTCTCGATGGAATATTTTGGTGATTTCTACCATGGAAAAGCTCTTTGAAACTAGCTAATATCCAAAATAAAGAAACAGTCATTTACAAATGATCTGACAGAGAATATTATTTCCCTGCCCCCACAGTCCTATCCTAAATTTATGATTGGGTACATTAAAAATAAGGCTTTCTTTTAACATCAGTCTGACAAAAGTCCTAGGTACTGAGGTACAGAAACTGTTTCTTGGCTCTTCTTAGTGCCTGCAGTTGTTTTACCATATGGCACTGCTCTAATTTTGTCTGTGTTCTTCTCTTGAGACTTTTGTGAATAGATTACATTTTTAGAAAAAGTTTAAAATAACTTTTTAAAATGTCAAAGCCTTCTCAGTAGGATAAGGTGCCATGCAACATTGTGTCCACGGAAGGCCTTGTCTTTGTTTGACTCTGTATCCAGTGCTGACCTAGAACTCTCTGTAGCCTAGGCTGACCTTAAACATGAAGTGATCCTCCTGCCTCTGCCTCCCAAATTCTGAGATTACATGGATGTGCCATCTGCCCAGTGCCAGAAGCTATCTTAATAGAATTATTCTCTAAAATGGAAATACGTTGAATCACTGCTTACTCCATATTCCATATTATAAATTAGCTTTAATCAAATTCAGGGAAGCCTCCTTTGAAACAAAATCTAGAGTAATCTTAGACCCAAAGAGATAATTCTGTTTAAAAAGGAGTTCAGCCTCTCAATAACTATTCTCACTGGAAATGCAGTCTCTGGCCAGACTTGTGTTCTTCCTCCCACAGGCATGCGTAGCCACAACAGACTCTCGCGTGAGAACTGAAGATCTGAACTCTGGTTCATGCCTGAACAGCACACACTTTCCCAATAGAGCCATCTCCGCAGCCCCCAAACATAATTCTAAAAGGCAAGGACAGAGACAAGCTAGGAAACAAACAGTGATAAACCTAGTTCATCCCCCTGCAGTGCTCACATCCTGTACAGAAGATGCAGTATCATAGAAAAGGCCTGGACCTAGCAGTCAGAATTGGATTTTTATTCAAATTTTAAAACCAGTTATGTGGACTTAAGTCTCTAGTCTTAAAGAGAGAGACACAGCTATAAAAATATTATAAGAATTTTTTTCAAGAAAAGTCCACTATTTCCCTTCTGACCCTGAAGCAGGCCTGAGCCAGAGATGCCCTCACTTCCTTTCTACTTCCCTAAGGCATGGCTCAATGGGTCATGCCAACTAGGTTTTGATCTTTGTATTTTCTTCTTCCTCTCTGGAATTCTGACACAGCCAGTTCACACTTTCTCCCTCCCTCTTCCTACCAAGCTCCTTCCACTCTTGGCTCCCTACTCCTGTCCTCTAGGAAGGATACTGAAATACCCAAGAGCCCCTCTGAGTTGTTAGCCACTGATACAAGTGACATCACATAAAATGATGAAAAGAACTCCAAGAACCAAAGCCTTCAAAACAAACTGTTCAACTGCTCACCTATCTAGAATTTAAGCAAAACTTAACCAGGAGAGTGATGAATAAAAATGATACTTAGCTTCAACATTTGATGAATCTTTAAGACTACCAGTTGGCTACTAGGACAGTAGACGAGAGAGACTGGATAGTGACACAGAAATAAAGTCTTTGCAAAACTGATTGAGAGAGCAAAGCACAGCAGGATGCTCTTGGATGCCAGCTGGGTGGGAGGCTGAAGCAGACAGCATGCTTGGGCCCAAGAGTTTAAGACCAGTATGCACAATATATTCCTTGTCTCAAAATAATGACTATAGCTACTTCAGAAATGTCACATGAAAGAACTACATTATCAAAACAACAACAGCAAACCTTCAAAGGAATGATTCAAAATCTCTGCTTACTTACCACATAATATTCAAAATGAAATTCTAAAAAAAAAATAGAGAATGTATAAAAACATTGAATTTTTTCATTTGTCAGAAAAAGTAAACTGACAAAAATTACCCTGAAGAATCTGAAATATTAGACTAAGCCAGACAAAGACTTGAAATCAGCTGAACTAAACAGGCACTATGAGCTAAAGGAAGCAATGGATTTACACTAAAGAGGCCTGGGGAAGCAGCGTGGTTAGTATTGTTGGCCTCGATGCACTAAACCATGGGTTTGATCTCTAGTACTGCATAAGCCAGAGATGAGGCTGAGGCAGGGGGATAGTCTATACATAAGGCTCTGGAGAGAGTCAGACAGAGATAGACAGGAGTAATTAAGAGTTGAGTTACATTACAGAAAGCCCTGAGAATCTAGTGAGGATTTTTAGATTTAGCGTGGCAAAAGGGGCCATTGGAAATCAGATGAGAAATAATGTAATCATTGTAATAAAAATTGGTCTGGTAGGATATTCAGTATGAGATGTCTGAGGCAGTAAGTGAAGTTAGAGAACCCAGGGCCAAAACTGAAGAATTAACAGGGAAAGTCTAAGGGAGGGTTTGGGAACACTTAGAAGTCAGCAGAGGTGACTGGGGTAAGAACTCTTTCAAAGGAAAACTACTCAAGACTTAGGAGACAGGCTGAGATTGCTAGGGCAAGTTTGATTCTTAAGTAACCAGAACTTTCATTTTAATTACATTCTGGAGACATGTGTGGGCTCCAGTACAGTGACAAAAACTTTACTCTTCTCCTAAGATATGAAAATCCTTCCAATAAGAATCACAGGAATGGGTCCCTTCTTCATTATTCATTCACCCAAAAAGCATTCCTTGATGCTTTACTGTAGACCTCAGAAACCATGTCTGCTGCTGATACAGTGATAGCTCCTGCCTCCATAGAGCTTACACTTTAATTAAGGAAATGAGAATAAATAAGGAAACAAGCAAAAATAAACGGTTGCATTAGATTACAATGTGAGAAAGGGAAATAAAACAACATTCTGAGAATTCACTAATTGAAACAAATACTTCTGTTATCTCTGATAGAAACCTTTTGCATAAAGAAAATGATCGAGGTGGAAGAACAAACTCTATAAAGTTATCAAAGGAAGCCTCTCTGACAAAGTAATATTTAAGATGAAATCTGAAGAATAAAAATGAGCTTACCAGGTGAACAGCCAGAGAAAAAAACTTCCTAACTAGTCAGAACAGCAGGTGGGAACCAGAAGACCAGAATAGCTTGGGCCTAGAGATCATATAATGTTAGGCAGGCTCCAGATCATCCAGAGCCTTTCATGCCATGAGAAGAAATAGAGGATTGCTGGAGACTCTTATGTAAGGTCCTTTTTGTCCATCAGACAGGTCCAGTGTTAACACTAGTCAGTCTAGTCTCAGCTGCAAATATCAAGTAAGAAAGGTGCCCTTTGCCAACTCTGCTTTGTTAATAACAGATCTTGTGAACCCTACCCCTTTTTAGGCTCCTGACCTTTCCTGTGTGAGTAAATACTTATGGCAACTCATATAAGTGTCTCTGTCCTTAATACAACATGACATTAATTTTCAGCCATTTTGTCTTAGACAAACTCAGGCCTAATCCTACATATACGCCTCATCCTGGTGGCCTATGTAACTTTAGGAAATAATTATAGGATTCTATTAGTTTTTGATGCTCTGTAGAGTTCAAACTCAGTGCAGTGCTTAGACAGGTATAAAAATGCCACATAATCAATACAGATAATTCTTTGATTTTTCTGTAGAGATTAATTCTGCAGACAGTATTGTTTGCTTCAGTTAAAATTGAGCATACACCAATGTATCTCAAGTTTTAATTCTTTCTCGCTAAATGTTAAGATTTTGTTTCCAGCTTATATTTAGAAGATAAAACTTTAAAGTAAGAAAACTATTTCTACACAGTGATAAAAAAATCTCATTTTGCACCAAGATTTGGGTTCTTCTCACTTCCATAAGCCCTTAGATTTGAAACTAGAAAAATCTCAAGATTTATTTTCCCTTTACAATTATCACTAAGCTTTTGGCATCTCTCTGCATCATGCCTTCTTAGCATTTTCCAGGGCTCCCAAGTGGGAAATCTTCAGGGTCTCTTTGCCTCTCTGCTGATGTTATCTTTGTGTTAGATCCACTTCAGCGAGCCATTGCCATAAGAGAGGTATAAACCATTGCTTAACCTGACATTCAGAACATCCTGATAGAAAAAGCTGATTTTATATTTTAATCATTCTGTAACACATGTCAAGTATCCCTTATCCAAAATGCTTAGGACCCAGATCAAATTTTTTTGTCATTTCAGATTTCTATTTTTGATTAAGGATATGCATTTTATAGCTAGAAATTATAAAAATTTAAAAATCATAGTAAATATATATTTTCATATGTATACATATTGATTACAAGAGAAAAACACCCAAAAGTATAAACTTGCTTGTTCAATATACTATTCATTTGATTGTTTGATTGAGTTACATCATCCCATAATAAAGGAAATCAATCCTTCTAATAAAATATTCTCTTATTCTATCTACCTGTAAGATTGCAGTTCAGGTTTAGACTTTTTTAGAGTGTCTGTGTTTGGAGTGTATGTCCCTGTCTGTGTGGGAGTAAAGAGTCAATATCACCTGTCTTCCAGTACTCTCCACTTGCTTTGTTCTGTTTTAGGCAAGGTCTCTCACTAAATGTAGAGTTCATCTGTTTGTCTAAGTCGACTAACCAATTAGCTCCAGGGATTCAGTTGCCTTGTTTTCCTTAGCTCCAAGATTATAAAATTATGCCATAGCACCCAACTTCTACCTGGATCCTAGGGATCTAAGCTAAGGTCCTCATCTTGTCAACAGCTACCTTGATTGCTCCATTGCCCAAGCCTTAGTTCTTTTTAATATAATTAAAATTCATATTGAAAGGTTAATTTTTAGAAAATTATCAAAGATGCCATTGACCATGTTTTGTTGTGTATATTATCTTCCATTGGATATACTTTAAATGTAATAATATATATTTTCTTTTATATCATAAATATGTACTTTCATAATTTTGTATATTTTATATTATTTGCTATTTTAGTATCTACATAATCTGACATCATACATGCTACCAAGAATGTGATTATGTGTGTGATCTGAGTTATTTCTTTAAAATAAACTTCTTAAATAGAATCCTAAGGTCAAAGTGGCATTTAATAAGTATTACTATATATTTGCCTACAAGTTGAACAATAATTCTACCACTAAAACTGAGACCACTAAAGCCACCTCCCCAGCCTTTACGTAGTGTTCTTAGATAACATTGATATTTAAGTATCACTTTCAAATATATAATGTATAATCTGCTAAAACAAATTCTTTTCCTCTGTTTATGAAGATATATTTTGGTTATATTCATAACAAAATAGACTCGAGCTGGAGAGATGGCCCAGTAGTTAAGACTGCCTCCTGCTTCTGCAGGGGAACCAGGTCCACTTGTCAGGACTCACAACTGCCTTTAGCTGCAACTCCAGGGGATCTAACACCCTCTGGCCTCCGAGGGCAACTATACACTTGTGGTCATGTGTGCTCATGCAGGCACACGTGCATATGCATATTTTAATACTAAAAATTATTTCTGGAATTATTTTTGGAGCTTTATTTTTAATCTAAAAAATAATGGTAGACTTTATTATCACATAATATATAACAACAAAATCAGTTTAGCATGAACACAGAAACAGACTTAAGTAGAACAAATTCTGTAACTCTGAAATGGATCCAATATAAGTAACATAAAATAAGTATATCAGATTAGTAATAATTTAAACTGTCAAAGGAATAAGTTATTAAATTCAGAGAGAGGAAAAATAGATGTTTGTATATCATAGTTCAAAATAAGAGCACAGTTAAAAACAACGCATAAGTCTTTTGCCTTTTAAAAGACAAAAACCTGAACACATCATCTATATATATTCATACATCTGTATGTAATAACTAAATGTGACAGGCACAACAGGATTAGTACAGTAAATGTAATATTAAAAATAAAGTGTCATAAACTAAGGGGCTTACTGTTCTTGGTTTTTTGGCTTTGTTTTGTTTTGTTTCTAAGAACTAAACAAGCCTATTCACTTTGCATTGCTTTTCTCTGGGACTAATTTTCAACTTACATTCTGCTTCAACCATATTGGTTATTAACTATTAAATGTACCTAACAGTTAGTAAGGAGCTATCAGATTGCTCAGTGGTAGCTGAGTCTCTCCTAAAGAACTCTACCTCTCCCTTTCCCCACATCTAGCATTACAAGATTTATCTCCCCAGGTCCAGAAGCATTCTTTAGGACCCTTTCACTTCTCTTACATCCCTGCTGATTGCTGGTGTAGGGGACATTCCTGTTGTTTAACAATTTTATAAGACTGCCCTGATTTTCTTACTGTTGTAAATGACTCATTTGTGTTTTGTTATTTGTGTGTGTGTGTTCTGTCCTCTGTGGTGTCTGGTGGCTCTAGCATACCTGCATTATTTATTTGTAGAACCCACTTTCAGAATTTTGTTATTTCCTGAAAAGCTCAAATACCATCATTCTCTAACTAACAGTCTTAAACTGTCTTTCCCTGTTTCTCTCAGTGATAACTACGCGAACTAAGTAAGTACTGTTGTCTCTTGTTCCTTCCAGTTCGCTTTGCACCTTACAGACCTCCAGACATCTCCCTGAAGCCCCTACTCTTTGAAGTGCCCAGCATTACCACAGAGTCAGTGTTTGTTGGTCGAGATTGGGTATTCCATGAGATTGATGCTCAGCTTCAGAGTTCCAATGCCAGCGTGAACCAAGGAGTGGTGATTGTGGGAAACATTGGGTTCGGCAAAACTGCCATCATCTCCAGACTGGTGGCCCTCAGCTGCCATGGTACACGGATGAGACAGATCGCCTCCGACAGCCCACATGCCTCCCCCAAACGTACGTATTTCTTCTTACAAACAAACAAAAACTGCCTATTTTGTGTGAAAATATTTTCTGACATTTTTATATTAGTCTATCTTTTGCACTGTTAGCCGTGTGGCTGGTCTATCTTTTGCACTGCTGGCCATGTGGCTGGTCTGTCTTTTGCACTGTTGGCTGTGTGGCTGGTCTATCTTTTGCACTGTTAGCCGTGTGGCTGGTCTGTCTTTTGCACTGTTGGCTGTGTGGCTGGTCTATCTTTTGCACTGCTGGCTGTGTGGCTGGTCTATCTTTGCACTGTTGGCTGTGTGGCTGGTCTGTCTTTTGCACTGTTGGCTGTGTGGCTGGTCTATCTTTTGCACTGTTGGCTGTGTGGCTGGTCTATCTTTTGCACAGTGACTCCAGCAATTCCTATAGCATCATTTGTACCTGTCACTGTCAGATGTTACTTACCTCTGCCCACTTCTTCTTAAGTGACAACACAGTCTGTGGCCTTCCTTTTCTTGCTACTAATGTCAGTACCACACAGCTTAAACTTGAGTTCAACTATATCTTGGAAGATTTTTTTCTGCTTCCTTGTGGAAAGTTGCAGAGTTCTCCTGTGTAGTCACAACAAGCTCAATGGCCAGTCACCACTGCGATCTTGATAACTTGTTAGTAAAACACTCACATAGTATTGTGTGTCACATAATCTTTAAGTGCTTTACAAATATTAATTCATTCAATCATTTACCAACTCAGTGAGGGGTATCCTTTGGTCTTCATTTCCCAGATAAGTGATCCGAGACTCCTGGGGTTTTTTTACATCCCATAAATAGGAAGGCAAAGCAGCCTGGTCTCAGAAGCCATTCCTAGACTGACTTTTCTTATGGTAAAACTTATTAGAAGAAAGAAAATAAATGGATGTGTGTAAGAGTTCTTCCTGTATAAACCAGTCTGCCTCTTCTTGATGATCTTAGGAGAACAGAAAAGGAAGGTTTTATTCTACTGGTCCAAATTAAATTAGTAATATAGCCCACCACACATTTCATACAACAGCCACTAGAAATGATTTGTGTGAGAGTATGGTAATCTCAGGGTCTAGAAACCTAACAGGAACTCATTGAATACCATCTAAACATCTTCCTTTTGAAATTGCCTAGCAGGCTGAATATCAAAGAAATGATTGTATACTTAATAATACTGAACATATAAAAGGAGCTTGTGTATAAAAAGAAAAGTTACTGAGTACAGTTATATGGGAACTCTTATTTTAAGAATACCTTGCTCATGTTCCTAAATGAAGTACTTCTAAGGTAAACATAGACATAGTCCTGTGAAAGCCAAGAACTTGGGATTGTGCCATAACATGTAAATTGGCCATATGGTACTCTGTGACCCTAAATTTGCTTTAATTCTTTGGATTTCAGTTTTATCCTCTGCAAAAGGAAGTATGACTAGCTAATCATTGAGAACGGCTTTAGGGATAAGAATGTAGCTTGCTGACAGTACTTGCTCAGCATTCCTGAAAGGGAGTTCAGGCCTTTATAGAAAAATTACAGTGATAATGAAGGAGTCTGAAAATAGCTTCTGTGCTGAGATGTTGACTCAAAGAATATGTCTTCATGGTTTGCAGCCATGAATTTCCCCACCTACCAGTATTTTCTTTCAAATGCTTAGCTATCTATCACACCATACTACTGCTTATCTGAGTAGTCCAGGAGTTAAGCTGTTTGAGTATGCCAGAAAGAAAACTGGCTGGCTAACACTTTCTGACTCCTCGGTATATCAGTGTGGAAGATAGCAGTGGCAGGATCATGCCTAACAGAAGATAAAGCCCAAAGCCAGGGATAGCTGCTTTGTCTAAAAGCAAATTATCTGAGGATTGCACATAAATGGAGAGCAAAAATAAATAGAAAACAGTCTGAATACTTTCCAAAGCAGATCTTCCAAATATAATTAGTTATTATTCTCTAATACTGTTGCCTTTTATCTCTTGGGAATCTTTAAAAACAATGAAACACTCCCCACTTATAAGATAATCTCTCCACTGTTGGTGCTTAGATCTGGCCCTTTATTAAACTTCCAAGACTAGAAAAGGGGATAGGAGAATATAGAATAGACAGCACTATTTATCAGTGCTGCAAAGAACCAGCATTGCCTTATACAAAATTTTCATTGTAATCTGTTGGTGATCTACCTTCTGCCTCTGCCATCCTCAACAAACCTGTGTTTCTTAAAGAAGAGTCAATGATATTTTACTGACAGGATGCAAGCTAATTTTTTTTCTTTTCATATATATATATATATATATATATATATATATATATATATATATATATATATATATATATATATCCTACATATATGTATGTGTACCACGTCTGTGCTTGGTACCCACTAATTTCAGATGAGTATATCATATCTCCTTGAACTAGATTTACAGGTGGCTGTGAACTGCCATGTGGATGCTAGGAATTGATCCTGGGTCATGGGTCCTTAGTACTGAGTCCTTTGTCAGAACAACAAGTCTCTTAACTACCTACCCATCTCTCCAGCCTACAAGCTATTCTTCAGCATGAATCTGTTGCTGTATGAGCTGACACTACAAATACTGCCTGCAGCAACAGAAGTTCTTTGGTTAAGGAATAAAAAGGTCAGAGATGTGGCCTACTTTTCTACAGATGAATGTACATTAAACTTGAGTAGAGTTACTTGGAATCCCACTGGCTTTCTGAACCCCCAGGCAATGATACCATGATACAGTTGTAGTAATAATGAAAAATGGCAAAGTTACAGAATTTTTTGCTTATCTCTGGGTATCATCTGTTGTTCTTTCTTCTCCACACTGAGCAGTACTGCTGCAAAAGATGTGAGCAGTTGAGGCTGCATTCCCTCACTGCATAGCTCTCCTTCCCCCACAGTCAGCTCCACAGCCTGCCCCCTCCCTGTCATTTCCCTTAGAAGTTAGAGAAAAACTGTGAAGGCAGACACTAACCTGTCATCCTGTTTTCCACCTACTTTCACAGATATGACTCTCCCATCATTCTCTGCTTTCATCATCCCCCCCAAACACACACAAAGAACAAAAACATTTTGTGAAAATAGACTTGTTGTATAATTCAGATATTATTGTACCCGTTACAGGTAGGCTGGTATGGTAAGTAGGGAAGTTCTATCTGATAGATGGCTGTGTTTCCATCACTGGAGGTTCCTGTGTAATTACCTGGATTTGACATTTGTCAGCAGCTGCCAAGTCTCCAAACAGATACTAAATTCAGTGGTCCCTGCTCTGCTCCCTTTAGAGCCTGTTTTGCTAGTTTGTTGAATACACTGACTTGTGCTTATCTTTTAATTTTTATGTTTACTGTTCTCTAAATGCCAAACAGAAAGTAAGCCACTCAGAAAAAAAGGAGAGCCTCTTCAAAAGAGAGTAGCCAAAAGACAAGTGTATTTACACAGTAATTCCTCAAAATCAAATTCCAAACAAAGGAGCATAGATACATGGACAAAAGTAAACCAATATATGTAAAATTCACTAAACTTTAACTCAACTCAAAGTGTCACACATTTCTTCAGACCTGCCTCACTGCCATGTCTTGTACCCTCGTCCTTGCAATTATTGCAGTGTGACCAAGAAATCTACTCCATCACAGGTGAATAGAAGAAATTTCAGTTTATTTTTACTGGTACAAAATTAAATGATAACTACTTTCTTCTATTCCTATTCTTTCTTCTATTCCTTATTTTTGATAGCTGTTGTTTACCCAATAACTTTAAATAGGTTTTTGCTTTTGTGTATGTGTGTGTTTTTTTAAAATTCTTTCTTACCTGTTTGATTCTATCATTTCTAATAGGTAATGAATGCATTTTACATTTCTAAAACTTTATTGTACCACTTGAAGCTTGACCTCCATGTATTTTTTGGTGGCAGCATAAACACATTGCTATGTTTGCAATAACCCTGTATATTACAGTTCTGTAACTCAGAACTCATTGGAGTGGGGGGAGTTGTGTTCAATCCAAAGATAGGTCTTGCCACTAGCAGGAAACAGTGAATTTTTTTTAAATTGATTATTTCCCTTTTTTTTTAATCTTATAATACCCACTTAAAATGCTCAGTTCTAAGCTGGGTTTGGTGTGCATCTGTAATCCCAGCACTCAGGAGGCAGAGCAGGAAGATCAAGAAGGATTTGAGACCAATCTGAGCAACAAAGTAAGAATTAGCCTTAAATGAGTAAATAAATCAACATACAAATAAATATAATGTAAGCATTATATTTCATGCCTGTAATCCCAGGACATAGGGAGCTGAAGCAGGACAATTGCTGTAAGTTCTGTGTGAACCTATACTGTGCATATAATAAAATCTGCCAACATGGTAATGCTCTATCTCAAAGTAAAATGCTCAGTTATGCATTTTTAATACATTCAAAGGCTTTATTACAGTCTCTATAACTCAATTTTAGAATATTGACCCCACTAAAAGAAACTTGTGTCTCTCAGTGGTAAACCCCTGCTTTCCTTCAAACTCCCTATTTTCTGCCCCAGAAAGCCCCTCCCTTACCTATCGGTGTGGGTTTCTCCATCTGAGCATTTTATATAAATAGAAACATGTACTTAAAATTTTGGGAACTGATGTGGTATCATCTGTGTTGTAGCATGTGTGTATCTCATTTTCTTTCATCATCAAATAGCAGTCCATTGTATGGAGATAGCACATTTCATCCATTCATTAAGTGATGGACATCTGACTTGGTTTTACTTTCTGTTCTAAGTCATGCTTCTCTGGACAGTGATATGCAAGTTTCTATTTAGACACGTGTTTTTGTTTGTTTGCTTGTTTGTTTTATTTCACTTGAGTTATATAGTCAGAAATGGAATTGCTAGGTTATAGAACAAAATGGAATTTAATATTCCTTTAGTCTATAGAGCAGTGGTTCTCAACCTGGGGATCACAACCCCTTTGAGGGTCAAACAGAACTTTCACTGGGTCACCTAAGACCATCAGAAAACTGATTTTTTTCATTAGGATTCATAATAACAGCAAAATTACAGTTATGAAGTAAAAACAAAAATAATTTTATGGCTGTGGGTCACCACAACATGAGGAACAGTATTAAAGGGTTGCCGCATTAGGAAGGTTGAGACCCACTGGCCTAGGGCTTTATGATCTTCTGATTAAACATCGCATCTTTTTCATTCAGATGTGGACGCCAACAGAGAGCTACCACTCACCCAAGCACCTTCAGCTCATTCATCTATTACCAGTGGAAGCTGCCCAGGAACTCCAGAAATGCGCAGGCGGCAAGAGGAAGCCATGCGAAGACTTGCCTCACAGGTACAATAGGATTCCCAAGTTGGGGGCCTGTGAGTTCTATTTTAGCACCAAAGCAAAGATATGGAGACTTTTTTTTTCTTTTTAATTCTTTTTTTTATTAGATATTTTCTTTATTTACATTTCAAATGCTATCCCGAAAGTTCCCTATACTACCCCCCTCCCTGCTCCCCTACCCACCCACTCCCACTTCTTGGCCCTGGCATTCCCTTGTATTGGGGGATATAAAGTTTGCAATACCAAGGGGCCTCTCTTCCCAGTGATGGCCGACTAGGCCATCTTCTGCTACATATGCAGCTAAAGACACAAGCTCTGGGGATAGTGGTTAGTTCATATTGTTGTTCTACCTATAGGGTTGCAGACCCCTTAAGCTCCTTGGGTGCTTTCTCTAGCTTCCCATTGGGGGCCCTGTGTTCCATCCTATAGATGACTGTGAGCATCCACTTCTGTATTTGTCAGGCACTGGCATAGCCTCATACGAGAGAGCTATATCAGGGTCCCTCCAGCAAAATCTTGCTGGCATATGCAATAGTGTATGGGTTTGGTTGCTGATTATGGGATGGATCCCAGGGTGGGGTAGTCTCTAGATAGTCCATCCTTTCGTCTTAGCTCCAAACTTTGTCTCTATAACTCCTTTCATGGGTATTTTGTTCCCTATTCTAAGGAGGAATGAAGTATCTACACATTGGTCTTCCCTCTTCTTGATTTTTCTTGTGTTTTGCAAATTGTATCTTGGGTATTCTAAGTTTCTGGACTAATATCCACTCATCAGTGAGTGCATATCAAGTGACTTCTTTTGTGATTGGGTTACCTCACTCAGGATGATATCCTCCAGATACATCCATTTGCCCGAGAATTTCATAAATTCATTGTTTTTAATAGATGAGTAGTACTTCATTGTGTAAATGTACCACATTTTCTGTATCCATTCCTCTGTTGAGGGACATTTGGGTTCTTTCCAGCTTCTGGCTATTGTAAATAAGGCTGCTATGAACATAGTGGAGCATGTGTTCTTATTACCAGTTGGAACATCTTCTGGGTATATGCCCAGGAGAGGGATTCCTGGATCTTCCAGTAGTACTATGTCCAATTTTCTGAGGAACCACCAGACTGACTTCCAGAGTACAAGCTTGCAATCCCACCAGCAATGGAGGAGTGTTCCTCTTTCTCCACATCCTCACCAGCACCTGCTGTCACCATTCTGACTGGTGTGAGGTAGAATCTCAAGGTTGTTTCAACTTACATTTCCCTGATAGGGAGACTCTTAGCAAAGAGAACAAAAATGTGTAAAGGAATTCATGAAAAAATGAAGAAAAGTTCCTCTTTTTTCCTTTTTCGGGGTTGTTGTTGTTGTTGTTGTTGTTGTTGTTGTTGTTGTTGTTGTATTCATTTAAAAAAAAATACTCTGATGGGATTAGAACCTCCAAGACTTAAAAGCAAAGTCTCCCGGTGAGTAAATGAGGGCCACAGATAGTTTAGCCAAAGCCATGGTATAAAAAAACACAATAACATTATTACTGGCTCACAGCTCTTCCTCCTATACCATATTGTCCATAATGTTTTTATTTAAATTTCCTGTCATTTTCAAAATAACATATACACACAGTGTTGAGAACAAACAGTTGACTTCTTTACCCAACCCATCACCCCAAACAGCGGCACATCCCCAGGCCCTTTGGTTAAGAGTTCACTAACATTATCTTGTAACCTTTCAGTAAAAGAATTTTGTGTGTGTGTGACTATCGTAGTTTTAATATCAAATGGCTCTTTCTTTTTCTGCAGTTACTCCCTTGCTTATAAAGCTAGCAGGGCCAGAGCAAGAGGGAGAAAGGGAAGAGGGGGTAAATTTAAATATTGTTCAAGTTGGAAACTATATTTACTTTAAAAATATTTTTTTAATTTTAGCATCCTATAAGAAATGGCTCCTGTTGACACATGAGTATTATCCTCATTACAATTATGACACATTACAGTTTGGCCATAGAAGCTTGTGCCATGGGAGCACAGAGCAGAGGCCAGCAGTCTAGCTTCTCACCCTTCCAAACCAGTGAGTGCACATCTGACTTTCAAATGAGATCTCAAGTCAGTATGGTTTGTTTTTATTTTAGATATCAAGAGCCTCTTGATTTGAGAATCCTTGGTTTTAGTTCCTCTGTATCAGTAATTATGACTGGTATTTCATAGTTTTCTTGGTATCAGTTCCTCTATATCAGTAATTATGACTGGTATTTCATAGTTTTCTTGCTGCTTCTTGTGCTAATTAGTGGAGGACACTGGAGAGTTGGTCAGAACTTTGAAACAGTCCTGTTTACTGAAGAAACACTTTTCATTTGGCTTATAACAGATTTTGCTAAATCAGCATTTGCCAATTGTATCTCCTGTTAGTATTGTGGTCTCCATTGAATGTAATCAGTTAAATATTGTTAACTCCAACATCCCCCTACACTGGGGCATCAAGCCTCCACAGGACCAAGGTCCTCCCCTCCCATCTATGTTAGAAATGGCCATTCTTTGCTCCATATGTATCTGGGCCATGGATCTATACTCCTTGGCTGGTGATCTAGTCCCTGGGAGCACTGGGTGGTCCAGCCAGCTGATGATGTTCTTCTATGGGATTGCAGTCCCCCTCAGCTCTGCCAGTCCTTCTGCCAGCTCCCCCTCTTGAGAATATTATCATTGTCTTTATTCTGTAAAAGATGGGACAGGTGCTCAACCCTGCACCTTTAACCACTGCTGCTTTTTAGTGACAAGAAGGATCTTTGCTGAGCATTCTTTTAGAAATTCTATTAGTCTTTGAATATGTCCTCAAAAAAAAAAAGAAAATTATAATGAAGTTTCACCTTTCAGTAATTTTGCTGAACTACAATTTTTCAAGAACAAAAAGATTTCTATATGGCTAACAGCTCTTATCATGTCAGTATTTAGTCTTTAAGAAGATAATTCTGGATCCTCTGGAACTGGGGTAGGTAGCAGGGGGTTAGCCACTATGTGGGTCTAGGAACTGAACCCTGATTTTCTATCAGAGCAGCCAGTGCTCTTAACAACTGAGCCATCTCTCCTGCCCTGTAAGGCTCCTAATAGTGGGACTTGCACATTAATGCAGCCACAAAACCTTCAACTTACAATGAATGCATCATGCATACAAGCTGGTGCAATGTGGCACAGAACTTGGGGTGGCCAACCAGTGACTGGTCTGACTTGAGGCCCATACCTTTCACTGTGTGGATGGCCAGGACCCAGCATAGAACCAAATTTTAAAAAAATAAAGTCAATGAAATGATTTTTAATGTTAGGAGCAGACACAGAGACTCACATACAGCCAAATACTAGGTGAAGCCAGGAGAACCTCATAGAGGAGGGGGAGGAAGGATTCTAGAAGCTAAAGGGGTCAAGGACACACCACTAGAACATGGCCCACAGAATCAACTAAGCAGGGCTTATAGAGACTCACAGAGACAGAAGCAACAAACACAAACCCTGTATAGGTCTCAACTATGTCCTCTGCATATCTGTCATGGTTGTATAGCCAGGTATTTTTGTGGAACCCCCTAACAGCGGGAGTGGGAGCTATCTGACTCTTTTCTTACTTGGGACCCTTTTCCTCCTAAATATTGGGTCACCTAGTCCAGCCTTGATAAGAGGGTTTATGCCCAGTCTTATTGTACTTTGTTATGCCATGGAAAAGGAGTAGATCTATGTGCAGAGACAAAGTTTGGAGCTAAAATGAAAGGATGGACCATCCAGAGAGTGCCCCACCCGGGTGGTCCATCACATAATCAGCCACCAAATGCAGACACTACTGCACACACCAGCAGGATATTGCTGAAAGGACCCTGATATAGCTGTCTCCTGTGAGGCTTTGACAGTCCCTGACAAATACAGAAGTGGATGCTCACAATCATCTATAGGGCAGAACACAGGGTCCCCAATGTAGGAGCTAGAGAGAGTACCCAAGAGCTATAGGGGTCTGCAACCCTATAGATGGAACAACAATATGAACTAATCAGAACCCCCAGAGCTAATGTCTCTAGCTGCATATGTATTAGAAGATGGCCTAGTTGGCCATTACTGGGGAAGAAAGACCCTTGGTCTAACAATGTTGATATGCCCCAGTACAGGGAAATGCCAGGGCCAAGTAGTGGGAGTGGGTGCGCAGGGCGGGGGGAGGGTATAGGGGACTTATGGGATAACACTTGAAATGTAAATGAAGAAAATATCTAATAAAAAATCTTTTAAAAAAAGGAGTAGATCTAGGGGAAAGGAGAGGTTTGGGAGAGGGGTTGTCTGGAAAGAATGGAGGTAGAGGAAACTGTGGTCAGGATGTAATGTATGCAAACAAAGTTCTTTTAAAAAGCAACTAACACACGTACACGAAAAGAAGATAATGAATGTGAAATAAACTAATTAGGGAAACTAACTACTTTTAAGATGTGTCATGGAGACACAAAAGCTGGGTTGGTTTGTTTGTTTGTTTCCCAAAAAAGAATTTTTATGTAAGAAAAAACTCAATGTTGTTCTTGCCATTCCTGTATTGCATATGGAAAATGTCAAATAATCTTGTTTCTTAGAAGTGGTATTGCAGCAACTGTTAAACTGTCAGCAATAGCAGCCATCATTTTAGCAATCTGGTAACAAACAAATCGAACCTAATATGGACAGGTTAGATATATACAAAAAGGACAGGGTAAAGAGAGAGAGGAAATTATATGCAAGGCAGTAACATAAAGTTTGATTAGTATTAGTGTGAGTATTCTTAAAGAGAACATTGAGGACAAATGAGATCTAAGTCAAGTAGCAAGTAACCTATAATGTTTTCATGTCTCTAGGGGCTTTGTCTTCTAAAATTAACAATGACCCAGATTTCTTCTACATTCGGGATACCAGGATGAAAAACAACCTTTTTGTATATTCATCAACTTTAGTGTTTGTTATTTTTTAGTTTGTAATCAGCCTTTTTCAGTTGAATGGGTCATTGCTTAGCTGTTAGTCACCGTATCCCTTACTCTTAACACAAACATTTCACACATAAATTTGTGTTAAATGAATGAAGAAATTCCAAACTCTTCCCTATACTAAAACTCAAATAGCCCTTCTCTTGTTGCAATTTAGTGAAGTCCAAACTATTTTACTAAAAGAAAAAAAGAAAACTCCACATGAGCTAAAGATGGTGGTACACTCTATAATCCTAACACTCAGGAGGAGGCTGATACAGGAGGATCAGGAGTTCCAGCCAGACAGGACTATGTAGAACAACTTTATCTTGTCAGTGAGGAGGACTCACATGAGAGCTAGAGATGTAGGTCAGTGGTAGAGTTCTTGTTTTCATTCACAGGGCCCTGGGTTCAATTCCCAACTCTGAAAATGTTATTAAATATCTTTACTTTTCCAATTTTACATGTCTGTGTGTACATATACGTTCACATACACAAAAATGTATATATGAATGTATGATTTTATGTATGTGTGTATATATATATATATATATATATATATATATATATATATATATATATATATATATGAGAGAGAGTTTGTACTTTCATCCTAAGATAATTCACTGTAACATACTATATGCAAAGGGACCATTCTTTGTTTCAGTGGGGTTCTAAATAACGAATGTAGAAGGGAAATTGAAAAATCATCAAGCATCATAGTCATTATTGCTGCAGAAGATATCCACTGTAGATAGCAAAGTTAATGGACAAATATTCAGAGAGAAACAGGACTTGTATTATTTCCAAATAATCTCTCTTACAGTATTTTTTAATCACAAAAGATATCAGTTTTATAGTGGCACAGTCTTAACTTCAACTAAGTAAAGCAGAACAGCCTCACCAATAAGAAGACGTGCCAGCACTGAGGACCCTGTGGCTTGATCCATCAAGGACACCAAACTTCTTATGGTATTCTTCCCAAGAAGACATCTCTGATCATCAGACAGACCCAAACTCAGAGACATCCAGCAAAATAACCAGTCAGTATTTGAAAACACCAACATTGTGAAGGATGACTAAAGGTCTCTTACAGATGAAAGGAGACTAAAGAGAAATAACTAAATACTGTGGGGGTTCGGGTGGGTCTTGAGCAGGAAAAGACCTAATGGACACGCTAAAATTTGAGTAATATTAGATAAGATTACTAAGTGTTGTTTAAATTTTTAGGTAAAATTATCTTATGTTAATTTACTGGCTTTTATAATTATGATTATATAAAATACTAATAAAGGAGGCTGGGTGAGGAATAAATGGAAACTCTGTGTACTACTTTTGCAACATTTCTGTAAGTCTAAAATGAGTTCAAGTTAAAAAGTAAAAGTCTTGTTGCTTTAAAAAAAAAAATGAGAGGGGGGAAGAAGAGAAGGTAGGGCTCTAAACTGGAAATATACAGAAACAACCCAAGCCTGGGAACTATTGTTAGCCTCCAGTCCCAAAGTGAAGATTAAAATCAGAGTTAAGAGACAAGAATAAAGGAAGATAAAGTAGTTATTTACAATGAGCCTTCAGATTTCTAGAAATACTAAAGTATCTTGTGTGGTGGTAGCTCACACTTTACGTGATGGGCATTTTGCTTGCATGTTTGTACACCACATGGTCTGCTGTTGTGTAAGGAGACCAGAAGAGAGAATTTTAGGAACCAGTGCTATAGACAGAGCTGAGTAGCTGTATGCATGCTGGGGATTGAACTCAGATCCTTGGGAAGAGCAGCCAGTGCTCTTAACCGTTAAACATCTCTCTTACCCCATTGATCCACACTTTAATCTTAACATTCAGGAGACTGATAAAGGAGGATCATCACCATAAGGCCAGTGCCATCTGCATAGTGATTTCCAGGTTTGCTTGTTTGTTTTCTTGGCTGACTTAATAGTTGAAAGATAAACTAATAAATAAATCCAGAGTATTGAGTGGTGGGTGGGCTTAAGAGTATGAGAGCTGACCCAAAGGAAAAGCTAATGTCACTCTAGAATTTAAAAGATACAAATATCAGTTGTTGTGTAAGCTAGATTTTTCTGTCCAGATGAATTCCAGATACTCAAAACTGTCCTTTCTTAATATGAGATTAGCTTAATTCTTTCATAGGTATTCATTTGAAATAGAAAATGTTCTATGGTACATGAGGGCCTGATACTTTTAACACAAGCCTGGAAGATTTACTCCATTCAATTCTTTGATAAGGGTTATGATACATTTTATTATTTATTGGAAATAGCACTAAATTAAAGTTCTCTCTCACACACACACACACTTTGGCAGTACTAAAGTTGGAAACCAGAGTATCATGCACACTTGGTAAGCATTCTGCCACTGAGATCCTCTCTAACCCAATCAAAATCTTTTTAATACTGTATTAAATTTATTATATGTATGCTCAAGTATCTAGGTCAGAAGGTAATATATGGGAGATTTGAGTCTCAGGCATTGAACTCAGGTCCTCAGGCTTGGCAGCAGTCACCTTTACTACAACAGCATTTTACCAGTCCCCAATCAAAATACTATGCTGACCTCCATTTTTAAGTATATGTGGCCTTCCAACCTCTCCTTTTGTTCTTCTCTTGAAGGAGGAACATAACATTTACTTATTGTCTTCCTTCAAAGAAATGTAATTCTAATCACTTCAAATATATTTTGTTTAGAATTATTCCAATATAAATTTTAGATAATTAACATAAGTAAAACTTGGGGTAAAAAAAAATTAATCATGTAAGAAAGACACAGCTACACAATGGAGTACTACTCAGCTATTAAAAACAATGAATTTATGAAATTCTTAGGCAAATGGATGGATCTGGAGGATATCATCCTGAGTGAGGTAACCCAATCACAAAAGAACACACATGCACTCACTGATAAGTGGATATTAGCCAGAAACTTAGAATACCCAAGATACAATTTGCAAAACACATGAAACTCAAGAAGAAGAAAGAACAAAGTGTGGATACTTCATTCCTTCTTAGAATGGGGAACAAAATTCCCATGGAAGGAGTTACAGAGACAAAGTTCGGAGCAGAGCCTAAAGGAACAACCATCCAGACACTGACTGACTATGAGATCCATCCCATAAACAACCACCAAACCCAGTCACTAGGCAGGTGCCAACAAGAGCCTGCTGACAGGAGCCTGATATAGCTGTCTTCTGTGAGGCTCTGCCAGTGCCTGGCAGATACAGAAGTGGATGCTCACAGTCATCCATTGGACAGAGCACAAGGTCCCCAATGAAGGAGCCAGAGAAAGTACCCAGGGAGCTGAAGGGTCTGAAGCCCCATAGGAGGAACATCAATATGAACTAACCAGAACCCCAGAGCTCCTTGGAACTATACCACCAATCAAAGAAAACAGATGGTGGAACTTGTGGCTCTAGCTATATATGTAGCAGAGGATGGCCTAGTCAGTCATCAATGGGAGGAGAGGCCCTTGGTCGTGTGAAGGCTCTATGCCCCAGTATATGGGAATGCCAGAAACAGGAATGGGAGTGGGTGGGTTGGGGAGCAGGCAGAGTGGGGAGGGGATAGGGAATTTTCAGAGGGGAAACTAGGAAAGGGGATAACATTTGAAATGTAAATAAAGAAAATACCTTTTAAAAAAGGAAGAAGGAAGGAAGGAAGGAAGGAAGGAAGGAAGGAAGGAAGGAAGGAAGGAAGGGAGGGCTAAAAATGAGATTAAGACAAGAGATCTTGAGAAAAAAAGTCCATGCAGGGAAAGGGTTGTGTCAGTTGGTTTATTAAGGTAGATGGATTCTGAGCCATTTCTGAGCTATAACTATAGTGAGTATAACAACTTCCTCAAAGCTGTAAAGTGCTGTATAAATGTACCTTTTTCCCAGTGACATGAGAGACTGAGGAAAGGTCCATACATTTAGGCTTTCTCCCTGTTTTTATAGATTGGAAATATTTAGGTAGTATCAAAAGACCATTTGGGACAAATGGAGGCTGGAGAGATGACTCAGTGCTTATGAGCACTTGCTGTTTTTCCAAAGGACCCAGGTTCAATTCCTAGCACCCACATGGCAGCTAACAATTGTCTGTAACTCCAGTCCCAGGTGATCTGATGCCTTCTTCTGGCCCCCACAAGCATCAGGCATTTTTGATTCAGGGTCTCACTGAAACTGTAGCTCATGATAAACTATGCTAACTGGCAGAGATCTGTCTGTCTACACCTTCCCAGCACTGATTTTACTGACACACAGCCTTTTAGACATGGGTGCTGTCATTTTATCTGACTGAGACAGCTCAGTGCCTAACATAGTTTTCATGGAATTATTTACTTATACATACCACGTAACTACTTTGAAATGTGCAGTTAATAACCTATTTTGAATCATCTTGCAAATCTGAAGATACTGAGTGGATTTTCTACCTAAATTATTCAAAGAAATCAAGACTTTATACTTGGAATGACAAATACTAAAAGTAAAAGAGGGAACCGGGTGTGGTGGTGCATGCCTTTAATCCCAGCACTCGGGAGGCAGAGACAGGCAGATTTCTGAGTTCGAGGCCAGCCTGGTCTACAAAGTGAGTTCCAGGTCAGCAAGAGCTATACAGAGAAACCCTGTCTTAAAAAACCAAAAAAAAAAAAAAAAGTAAAAGAGGAGCAGCTTTAGAATATATAACTGTACGCTGACTTTTGTTAAATGAAACTTCATTAATCCAAGTACACATCTGAAGGCTTCAGTGTAGTTCAGTGACAGAGTGCTTGGCATTAAATGTAAGTGCCTGGGCTCCATTCCCAGTACTGGAAACATCTCCAAGTACACATAATGATTTTTAACAAAATCAGTAAAAGAACCCTTCTTGTAAGTTTTATAATCTTTATCTGTAAAATAATACCTCACCACATTACATAAAAAGCAAGTTATACAAGGCTCGCTGAGCTGTGCATTGCCTCCACATCTGGAATCAATTGAAGCAAAGTATGGTGAGCCTACATGTTGATTGAAAGATCTGTGTCTGTGAAGACAATAACCACTGGCTGCACAGTTGGCTGAGAGGACGAGGTTTCCCTCTAGGGAACACTGTCTTTAACATAGATAATAAAGCAGAAACTAATCACCTAAAGAAAAGAATGGAGCTCTAAATACAACCTCTGGTTTCTAGTCCTCCTATGGAGTTCAGACTTCTTTGTTTCACTCACAGCCGTTCCTGTATTTAGCTTTAAATATACAATAACATCCAGTATTATTTTTATTTCCTTTATGTTTAATGAGAAAGATTTTTAACTGTTTAAGAGTTGACATTTACAGAATGTATTAAAGAGACTACCACACTTACAGATTAGGAGGTTGGTTGGTTTGTTGTTGTTGTTGTTGTTGTTGTTTCCAGAATAGAACGCCTCTGTTGTAAACTTGTCTAAGAGGGAACTGAAGGACAGCATTCCCAGTACATTCACGAGTGCTACTGGGATGTCCGAGCTACCTATAGGCACAAAGTTAGTTGGTAACTGAGCATACAGCACAGCACTATGTGTGCTACTGCTTAAGATGAGTGTGGTAGTGGTGGTGACAGTGGGGAAGCGGGCAAACTCAGCCAATGGCATTACCCGCTTACTGTGTTCTGAGCACCTTGTCAGACTCTTTCCATAAATCGAGCTTGAATCTCTCCTATTGATGCCATGTTTTCTACTGTATGCCATCACTTTTCTTGGCAGTAATGAGCCAGAAGAGTGATCTATATTAAAGTCACTCTCTGTGCTAAGTGTGATTGTATACTCTGGAGGTGGAGGCAGAAGGATCAGGAGTTCCAGGCCAGCCTGGGCTACATTCGTGCAACCCTATCAAAAAGAAGGAGGCTCTTTTTTGCACTTGGACTTGAGGCAAAAAGAACAAACATAGCAGAAGATATGGAGTAAATTCGTACAACTCTAACAAACAGCTTAAAACAGACAGCCAGACAGCCCAGAACCTAAATGTTATTAAGACTCTTAAACTCTTAGAATTTAAGACCCACATATAGCAAAAATCTCACCTTTTTCCTTCTTTATTTCTTCTAATTTTGGTACTTTTCCTCTTTTTGTATTTTCAGAAACTATTCACTGATAATTTTTAAATCTAAGTTATTTTATTTTATAGGCTCATCTTTTAAAAAACAGGTCTGTACCATAAAGTGATGTGAGCATGTGTATCTCTTGAGACTACCATGGTTTTCCTCACTGTTTTATTTCTAATGCTTTGTTACAAGAATAGACCTTTCTATACTACTGTGTTGAATAAATGTTAGCAATATTAATTTACCTCTTCCTTCTCAGTCTTGCTTCTTGTCTCATACAATCCAGAAGGAATAGCCCATTTTTATTTATAAACTTTAATTTTAGGTTGTTAGAATATATACATATATTATGTCTAATTTTTGACTGTGCATAAATTATGCAGTTGCATTAGTGGCTTTTATTTTTATTTGAAAAAATTGAGAAAATGGAGAAACCAAAGACAGTGTTAGGGCATGGTCATATGTAACCACAGTTGCTAATAAGCCTGTTTGCAATCTCATCTTTCCATAGGTGGTTGCCTATCACTATTGCCAGGCAGATAATGCCTACACCTGCCTGGTACCAGAATTTGTCCACAATGTTGCTGCCCTGCTCTGCCGCTCACCTCAGCTGACAGCTTACCGGGAACAGCTTCTTCGGGAGCCTCACCTGCAGAGCATGCTAAGCCTCCGGTCCTGTGTTCAAGACCCCATGGCCTCCTTCCGGAGAGGAGTCCTAGAGCCCTTGGAGAACCTCCATAAAGGTATAAATAAGGTTGAAAGGAACCATGGTCACTTGGGTTGTGATATAGAAATGATTGTTTATTACATTGTCAAAACTAAATGTCCTATAGCTGATGTCTACAGATTATAGCATACAGAAGACTTTTCTTGGGTAGAGTGTGATAATGCACATATGTAGTCCCAGCATTTGGAAGAGGCTAGGGTAGGTGAACTGCTTGAATCCAGGAAGTGAAAACAAACCTAGGCAATGTAACAGGACCCTATTTCAAAATAACAAATTGCAGCGCGCCTCCCTGCCTCCGTCGACCAGCAAGAAAGACACGCCACCACCGGGATCTTCTCAGTCAGCTTTATTCTGGAGAGCCTTGCTTGTAGATTCCTGGGACCCAGAACAGCAGCAGAGCTGCTGCTTTTATACTCTCCCAGGAAAGGGGGGAAGGTGTCATAGTGGTTGCAGATTGGTACACCAAGCCACACCTCATTAGCATATTGCCCGTTCGGGAGGGGCTATTGCTTGAGGAAGGCCTGAAGAGAGAGCCCGGGTTTTCCCAAGCAACTGCCATTCCGGAGCAACTGCCACTCCAGAGCAACTGCCATTCCGGAGCAACTGCCATTCAGCAACTGCCATTCCGGAGCAACTGCCATTCCGGAGCAACTGCCGTTCCTGAGCAACTGCCGCTCCCTACATCTCCCCCCTCTTTATTAATTAAATATGAAGTCCTGCAAATCTGGTCAACGAACACCCGGGCCTGAGGGAGCAGCCTTTGACAAGTGACTGATAGGAAATCGGGCTACCATCAGACACGACCACCAGTCTGTCTCTGCAGAGATCTGGAGTAGGAGGAGATGCCACTAGCATGTTGCTGGTGGACTTGGCTGTAACAGAGGTCAAATTGTTTATCAATTGTGAGACATTGTACCCGTCTCCGTATCTTTTTATCAGGAGGAGGATAGGTCAAGATGACGCGAAACCTCCATGCAATTTGACATGCTTTTGAGGAATCTATCCTGTATGGAATATCCCCTGCACTGTATTGTGACACTCTGTCAGCAAAATTGAGTTTCCTTACTCCGTCATCCTTTGAGGTGGTATGTGGGAGTCATTAGGTCTGTCCCTAAACCCAGGAAGTATAAGCAAACCAATCTGCTAGGAAATCATTACAGACTTTTAAGAAAGACCAACCAGAACTCAGGCGAAATGCCCTCATCTATGGCCATCAGGGTTTGAATAACGACAGCTTTCAGTTGGGCCTGAGTGCATCTCATACGACATAACAACCAGAGGCAAAGTACACAACCCGCAAACACCAGGACACCCCAAAGTAGCATCCTAGCCCATTCTTTAGAAAAGGAAAAGGCATTGGACAGCCAAGAGGTGACGTCTCTCAAGGTGACAGGGTCGACTCTGGTGCCATTCAGGATGGAAAGCTGGATAAGGAGCTTCCGGAACAGTCGTTCTGCCTCTGCAGTCCAATTCCTTTGAAGATACTCCGACAACTCCCTGCTGCGTCTTCCAAGGGAGGTGGCACTCTTCGTATCAGTGTCTTGGTATCCAAATTGGTTCTTTGTCCCTAGGAAAAAAACACAAACCGCTCCCCGGGACTGTGAAATGACCGGGTCTCCTGGATCGGTACTGGGTCTATTGTATAGAAGGGTAAATTGTATAACACTTACATATCCCTAATACCGTCGCACGGACAGTCGACGGTTTTCCGGTAACAATATTACCAAAATTAAGTATTAAACCTTAGAAGTCCATTGTAGTTTGGGTGAATTACAGTGGACTATTAGAAACCTTTAGTAAATTGCAGGAGTTT
Organism: Mus minutoides; assembly: GCA_902729485.2. Taxonomy (NCBI): domain Eukaryota; kingdom Metazoa; phylum Chordata; class Mammalia; order Rodentia; family Muridae; genus Mus; species Mus minutoides. The sequence continues at coordinate 453,468 of LR749527.1, forward strand.
AATTCCTTCCTAAACTCTACCTTTTGTGGCACTATCTGTTTTGTTCCTACTTTGGCTCCTAAATAATCTCAAAAACTATAGATATTAATCTTAACATCCTGTCCAGGTAAACAGCCACTCTCTTTCAGCTCTGTATCGAGCTGTCCACCTAGGTTGAGGAGGTGCCCATATTTGGAATAAGCCACAGGACTCCATCCTGATACCAAAGAAACCATCTTATGCATCCCACATGGGCTCTTTTTATAGGAGAACAAAAGCTACCCTTCAAAGATACATTAAACAAAATATTCCTTTTCCATGACTGTGGATGGCAATTGTAAAGATTTACTGGTTCCAAAAATCCTAAGAAAAACCATACCATCCACTCTAGTTCCACACTTGCTTTCAATGTGCCCTGATTCCAGGCAAAATCTAGGTCTCTGCCAAGTTTGTCCCAGCAGAGAACAGTAAGACTCCCTGATACTGCAAACCAAGGGGCCACAGTATCACACTCCTTCAAAAACCTTTCAAGGATGGATTGTTTCATTTAAAATTTTTTTGATATAAGCAGCTCCTGAAGAGCAAAAAAAATTGTGTGCAAATGAGAAGTCCCCATGGTTACTTACTCCTTTTCTAACTGCACTCCTTTTCTTTATTGTCTCTTACCCAAGAACTTTCTCTTGTCCCATTTACCTGGGAACTTTATACTTACTCTGCCTCGTCCCTTACCAGGAACCTTATTGTCTCTTACTCGAGAACCTTATGGTCTCTTATCCAAGAACCTTATTGTCTCTTACCCAAGACCTTTATAAAGGGCTAAAGATCACACCTTTTCTTTATTGTCTCTTACCCGAGAACTTTTTCTTGTCCCATTTACCTGGGAACTTTATACTTACTCTGCCTCGTCCCTTACCGGGAACCTTATTGTCTCTTACTCGAGAACCTTATTGTCTCTTATCTGAGAACTTTCTCTTGTCCCATTTACCTGGGAACTTTACTGAGGTTTATCTTCTTCTGACCTTTTCTTGCTTTACTTTTGAGCTGATAACCTTTATCATCTAGGTGCTATTGCTCCCTCTCATATTTAACAGCCTCCTCTTCCACCTCTTCTTCTGAAGAGGAGTCGAGGTTGGAAAGCTGCAATTCCTTGAGAGAGGGGTAAATCCCCTTTTCTTGTTCTCCCTTAATATTTAAGAATAGGTTCTAGCCTCCCTTTTGCTGTCAAAAATATAGGAAAACATAACCTCTCTAAACTATTCCGGGAAGTTAACCGGTACCGCCACTCCGTAGCTGATGAGTTCTGATCCCACGAAGATAATCTTCAGTTCCTGAAGAGTTCAGATCCCACGAAGATCTTCTTCAGTTCAGATCCCACGAAGATCTTCTTCAGTTCAGATCCCACGAAGATCTTCTTCAGTTCAGATCATCTTCAGTTCCCAGGTTTTCGGCACCATTTGCGGCGCACCTCCCTGCCTCGTCGACCAGCAAGAAAGACACGCCACCACCGGGATCTTCTCAGTCAGCTTTATTCTGGAGAGCCTTGCTTGTAGATTCCCGGGACCCAGAACAGCAGCAGAGCTGCTGCTTTTATACTCTCCCAGGGAAGGGGGGAGGGTGTCATAGTGGTTGCAGATTGGTGCACCAAGCCACACACATTAGCATATTGCCCATTCATTGGTGTCACAAGCCACACCTCATTAGCATATTGCCCGTTCGGGAGGGGCTATTGCTTGAGGAGGGCCTGAAGAGAGAGCCCGGGTTTTCCCAAGCAACTGCCATTCCGGAGCAACTGCCACTCCAGAGCAACTGCCATTCCTGAGCAACTGCCATTCCGTAGCAACTGCCATTCCGGAGCAACTGCCATTCCTGAGCAACTGCCGCTCCCTACAACAAATCCCTGTAGAAACTGATCCTTCCTCCTTCTTTTGTAAAAGTTCTTATTTTGATTTCCAAATGATTTTAGTTTTCTTATAATAAAGGTAGAAGAGCTTCTAATCCTTTCTGTGGAAATAGAATTAATCAATAAAGTTGTTGCTCCATCTCACTGTTTCAGAGTTTCTATGGCTAGAAACCCTATAGTTAGAAAATATCTGCAGTACATTTATTATGCCACCCATGGCTGCATACCTCACTCAGTATTGACACTAGAAATCACTTTACTGTTCACTTGGAAGGTATGTAAAAAGGCACATGGACATTTTGTGGTACATAAATTGTATCAGAAAAGCTAGTGGTTTTTAATCAAAGTGAAATAAGTGGGCTCTGTCTCCCTCCCGTGCTCATGCCTTACCTTTTTCTTTCCAGCCCTGGTATTCACTGAAGCCTAAGCACAGTCATCTCCTTAAACCTCTCTCTACTACATAGTTTTTCACCTTTTAAGATTTTTATTTTTAGTGTGGGGAGGCAGGTTGGTATGGAGCATTGCATCCATGATACAGCTATATGTGAATGTACACATCCACTGTACAGAGGCCAGAGAAAGGCTGGTGTCTTTCTCTGTGGCTCTCTTCATTAATTGTCTTAACACAGGGTCTCTCGTTGACTGACCATTGATCTCCTGAATCTTTCTGTCTCTGCCCCCCACCCCCAACACTGGGGTTTCTGGCATGTGCTGCCATACCCAGCTTTTTACATGTGTGCTGGGGAGTCCAGCTTTTGCATAGCACTCTTACCCACTGAGCCGTCTCTTCACCCTCCTCTATGCTGCTGCTGCTGTTGTTGTTGTTACATTTTGCTTATTTATTTTGTGTTGGAGCACTCATACCTCTGCTTGTATGTGGTGACCAAAAGATAGCTTGTGAGAATTAGTTCTGTCACCCTGCTGTGTGGATCATCAGGTCCCTTAACCCACTACGCTATCTTACCTGTCTGTCTCCATTTGTAAAAATGTTTTTGTCAGCACTGGAAGCCAAACAGAGTAATAAAGATAAATATCTCAGTTATGCTTCATATATTTTTTTCTTAAATTTTAATCTGAACATTTAATGAGCACTTACAGCATGCCAGATAAATTTGTGCTGTACAAGTATTAGTTGTTTTTGCTCAAGTTATTAGCTGTTTCTCTTTGACTAAATTGTGTGCAATTAAATTTGAAAACGTGTGTTCATCTTTTCTCATTCATACTTACCTTTTGACCTTGAACACGATAGCTATTTCAGGAAATACATTTTGAATAGAGGCAAAAAGGGAAAACTGCTCTTATGGATGGGTTTGGTTTGGTTTGGTTTGGTTTGATTTTTTGAGACAGGATCTCTCTATGTAGCTCTGGCTATCTTAGAGCTCACAATGTAGACCAGGCTGGTCTCAGACTCACAGAGATCCACCTGCCTCTGGTGCCCTAGTGCTAGATTACAGGTGTGTGCCACAGCCCCATGATGCATGGGTATTTTAAAATGGCAATGATACAAAGAGCTATGCCCTATAAGTATTCAAAGAAAATATACAGATGCTTGCTGAGTCTGCACCAAATTCTCAACCATAATAGCTCATTTTACTGTAAGATAGATCTACTCATTTCTCTATCCCTTTAGATATCCCTATTAACAGAATTCTGAGTAAGTTCAATTGCTTCATCATATTCTGGGGGTTTCTACTCTTAAAGCTATAAGCAGCAGATGGATAAACAATTTACAATCACTAAATATTGTTTAATCAGGGACCGGAGAGATGGCTCAGTGGGTAAGGGCACTGACTGCTCTTCCAGAGGTCCTGAGTTCAAATCCCAGCAACCACATGGTGGCTCACAACCATCTGTAATGGGATCTGATGCCCTCTTCTGGTGTGTCTGAAGACAGCTACAGTGTACTTGAATATAATAAGTAAATAAATAAATAAATCTTTTTTTAAAATTGTTTAATCAACCCAAAAGATAAAAAACAAAATAATAGAAAAGATTAAAATCATATTAAGGAGTTAGTTCTAAAATATAAATGGAGTAAGAAAATCAAAATTCAGAAACTGTCAGACTGAATAAAGAACGAAATCTGCTCCATGTGCTGCTGTCTTTATAGAGTTACTCAGATATCACACAACTGAAAATGAAAGAATAGAGAATTAAATAGTGGGTAAAACATTATCCATAAGAAATCTAGAGTAATTTGTTAATGGCAGAATAGACTTTTAAAAAAGCAATATTAGTAAGGGCAATTAGTAGACATGAAAGCCAGTTCCCAGCACTCGGGAGACAGAGGCAGGCGGATTTCTGAGTTCGAGGCCAGCCTGGTCTACAAAGTGAGTTCCAGGACAGCCAGGGCTACACAGAGAAACCCTGTCTCAAAAAACAAAACAAAACTTCATCAGAAGATAAAGTAATCCAAATTATGTACCTAGAATCAGGGTTTCAGAATCATGAATCAAAATATGATCAAAGAGATTAATAAGCAAAACCCAGTTAGAGATGGGTATTTAAATGCTTCTCAGTAACTACTCAGTCCTACTGAAACAAGTAGAGGAAAACATTACAGATACAGATTTGAGTGATATTATCAGCCAACTTGCTCTGGTTGATACATATAGAAAATTACCTAATAAATACAAAATATATATTTTCTTTAAGAAAACAAACTATATTCTGAACTGTAGAACAAGTCTCAAAATTTTCTAAAAGTTATCTGAGAATGGTAGTGCATGCCAAAACTCCCGGCATTAGGCTGCTGAGGTGAGAGGACTGTGAGTTCAAGGCTAGGTTAGACTACATAGTGAGGTCCTGCCTCTAAAATCAAAGTTAAAATATCAGTCTAGGGAGCTAGCTTAATCTGTAATGTGCAAGGACCCAAGTTTGATACTCAGTGCCTTTATAAAAACAAAACAGAAATAAAGGCTCACACTTGTAATCCCACTGTTTGGGAGAAGGAAACAGGTGGGTCGCCAGGGCTCACTAGACAGTATCCTAACCAGTAAGAGAGCAATGTCTCTCAATTAAAAAAAAAAAAAAAGCAACAGCACCCAGAGCACAGTGCTGAGTCGTCCACTGCACACTGTGGGCATGCACCCCGAGAAGGTAAATACTGCAGCACTGTTGTCCAAAACAATGGACTTAAAATAGAAGTCATTAACAATACTTAAATCTTATATATGTATAGGTGAGCCTCTTCTAAATAATATATAGGTCAAAGAGCAGGTCATACAGAGAATGTTTAATATGTCAAAATGAATAATATAAAATAACTTGTGTGAGTTTCTTTCTTAAACTAAGAAAATAAACTTAATTAGTATAAATAAGGAAGTGATCTTCAAACAGAAATGATTGAAGTAGAAAGTTGATGTGAAATTGGATACTCAAGCCTCAGCAAGACTGTTCAAAAATATGGGAGAAAAGCATGAATTAACAGCATCATAAATCAAGAGCTGGTACTACAGTTCATAAAAATATTTTTAAAAATAAACCATTATAAACAACTTTATCACAATAAAATTCAACAAATTGACTAAAGTAGACAGGTTATTCTTAAAGCATACAAATTGCTTAACATATTTTTTAAAAAAACAGAAAAGGACATTTCATGATTTATTTTGTCAGGCAAGCATAACACTGATGGACATCAAAATGTCAAACCTGTGGATCTTTTAAAAACTAAAAAAAAGAAGAAATAGATTATACACCATTATTCCTCATGGCTATCACAACAAAATTGTAGAAGAAGAAAAAAGCTAATAATGAAGTTGGTTTCTACTTGGTCAGGATTACAGTGTTAGCTTAACATTTTGGATGTTAATCTATATAATTTATCATATTAACAAAGGCCTGTCCATATAATTATCCTAATAAGTACATAAACCCAGATGTCCTTCAATGTAGTGAATAAATGGATTGTAAACTTGTTAAATGGAATTCTTCTTAGTAATAAAAAGAAACAAATACTACATTCAACCGTGTTAGTCTCAGAGGAAACAAATGTGTGTAGCCTGTGGTGATCGAATTTAAACACTGGCTGGCTGCCCTTTGAGCACTGACAGGAAGGATACCTAAAGGAATTTTCTTGAATGACAGGAATGTTTTTCAATTCGATCAGGTTTTTAGTTGCATGATTATATATATTTACTAAAACTTATCAGAGTATATAGTTGAAATAGCATTTTTTTATCATATATACATATCCTCAGATAGCTAGAGTTTTCCTCCCAGGGGAGTTTTATGGAAAATAGTTTTCAATTCATGGTCAGGAATTAGATTGCTAATAACACACTTCTTCTTTAAAAAAAAATATAGACAGTATTTTCCAAAATTTTTAAAGATTCCAAAAGCTTCCCAGTAGGCATTTGCTTCAGCCACCAAAATGAAATGAGAGAACAGGAGCACCACAGCAGAAGGGAGGTGATTCTGAGGAGCAGACAGTGCCTGTGGGTCTGTTAGTGACTCCTCTGTGCTGTCCTCAGAAGCACACTAAGATGCAGTTGGGATTTCAGCTCTCACTGGTTCCTCTTCTCATTCAGTGTCTATAATCATTGCTTATCCCCTGCACCTATGTACAGTCTTAGAAGGGACTACTAGGGAAGACTCCAAAGATTTACTAAGGGTATATGTAAGCAAAGGCAATGAAGAACACCAGGGGATGTTATTTACAGGGGTTAAAGCAAGATTAAAAGCCTGGGAAACTTTTCCAGTGACGTCTCAGCTAGAGCAATGACTCATAATTTAAAAGTCTTCAGTTAGTCCATGACAAAATAAGAAAATGAGACTATCTAGAATTTGAGTGGTCATACATACAGATTTTAAAAGTATATAAAAGTTAATATATTTATTTTTAATTAAAATTTTTTCTGGTGTAAAATAAAGTTTGTTTGGGGCATGAGGAGGGGGCATTGAGGAGAGAGTAGAGGCAGAGAAAGAGGGGACAGAGAAAGACAGAGAAAGAAAGGAGAGGAAAAGAGGAGAAAGAGGCCAGAAAGAGCTAACATATTTGTCTATGAAATAATTCTGATAATAAATAGTAGTTGCAGACTAGAGAAATGGCTCAACCATTAAAGACTAAACTCACAATCAAAAAATAAATAGTATCTGCATTTTAAATGTTCATACATGGCAGAATATGAAATATCTATTTTTGTTTGTCCTTTATTTTAATTTTTAAAATTCTTTTCATATTCTGTAAAAGCTTGAAAATGAATATAAAGAAGCATTCATATAAGGCTATTGCATTTTAAAAGCAGTTTGAGGACATTAAAGTCTCTTCTCTTAAGTGTATAACTGGTGAACCTCATTAGACAAAAAAAGAAATTATTTAGCAGTGTCTTTCATTTTTTACAATGTCTATAACATTAGAAATTTCTTTGTATTTTTTTTAAATTGTTTTTAAAAAATAATATATAATGATGTCTTAAGTAAACTTATCTGTTCACATCTTATAAGCCTGCATCCCTAAGTAATGCTTCCGAGGAATGGAAGGAAAGTCTCAAGCAAGAAAACCTCACAGGAATTTAAAAGACTGTCATTATCCTAATGAAGGGACAAATGTTTTCTTTCTTACAGGGCTAGAGATCAAATCCAGGATCTTCTGTATGGTAGACAAATCCACCAACCAGCCTATATTAGTCCCCACTTTAGAGAGACGAAATACTTATGTTTTATTCATGGAATAAATAATGTACTCTATTGAAAATTTCTGTGAATGAAATTTAGCTTTATTAGCAAATTAATTGTTTCATTCATTACACTATCCAGGGCCAATGATAGGGCTCCTCGGTGGGCAAAAGCACTTTCCTCCAAGCCTGCCAACCTGAGTTCAATCTCTGGGGACCCACATGGTAGGAGAAAACTGACTACACACACATACACACACACACACACACACACACACACACACACACCATATCTCAAATGTAATTTTTAAGAAGTGTTTGAAATGTTTCTCAAAACAAAACCAAAAACTTTTCTACAGGGTCATTGTCATCAGCCTTTTGATCCCTGTGAAGATCTTGGCTTAGGAATCACCCAGGTTAAGTGTGAAGGGAGGGAAAGTGCTGAGCTTCCAGCAGTCACCTGGGGAAGGAAGAACCACTTTAACACTTGGCTGTTTCCACTGTGATTCTCAGGCCACCACCTGCTGAGCAACTGCTTTTGAAACTAGTGAGCTCTCCTTCAGCAGCATACAACTTGTCCAGCTCTCTGTGGAAATTAAGATACAATTAAGTTTCAGAGAGCCAGAGTTCTCAAAATCAAGCATGTGACAATTCCAGTAGTTTAGGTAAATTCCTGATTCCAAGTAATTCCTCTATTACTTCATTTTTTGCCTTTTTTCCCAATTTTTTATTAGATATTTTCTTAATTTACATTTCAAATGCTATTCCGAAAGTCCCCTCTCCCCTTCCTGCTCCCCTGCCCACCCACTCCCACTTCCTGGCCCTGGCGTTCCCCTCTATTGGGGCATATAAAGATTGCAGTACAAAGGGGCCTCTCTTCCCAATGATGGCCGACTAGGCCATCTTCTGCTACATATGGAGCTAGAGACACGAGTTCTGGGGGTTCTGGTTAGTCCATATTGTTGTTCCTCTTTTAGGGTTGCAGACAGCTTCAGATCCTGGGGTTCTATCTCTAGCTTCTCCATTGTGGGCCCTGTGTTCCATCTTATAGATGATTATGAGCATCCACTTCTGTACGAGACAGCTATATCAGGGTCCCTTAAGTAGGCACCAGCTGTCCTATGCAATAGTGTCTGAGTTTAATGACTGATTATGGGATGGATCCCCCCCTGGTAGGGTAGTCTCTGTATGGTCCATCTTTTCATCTTAGCTCTAAACTTTGTCTCTGTAACTCCTTTCATGGTTATTTTGTTTCCTATTCACAGGAGGAATAAAGTATCCACACACTGGTCTTTGTTCTTGATTTTCTTGTGTTTTGCAAATTGTATCTTGGGTATTCTAAGTTTCTGGTCTAATATCCATTTATCAGAGAGTGCATATCAAATGACTTCTTTTGTGATTGGGTTACCTCACTAAGGATTATATCCTCCAGATACATCCATTTGCCCAAGAATTTCATAAATTCATTTTTTTTAATAGCAGAATAGTATTACTTCATTTTTTAACTTAAAATTTTCCTTAATTTTTGGAGTCTCTAAAAGACTATTTTGTTTTCTTGGTGCCATGTCATTAATACTACATTTTATTTAAAAAAAATAATAATAAAATGTGGAAGTAACAAGTTAAAATTATCTGGCCTGCATCATTGGAAAGAGGGGCCCCTTGGTCTTGCAAACTATATGCCCCAGTACAGGGGAACACCACGGCCAAGAAGTGGGATTGGGTTGGTAGGGGAACAGGGTGGGGGGAGGGTATAGGGGACTTTCAGGATAGCATTTGAAATGTAAATGAAGAAAATACCTAATAAAAACTTGGGGGAAAAAAGTGATTAAACTTCAGCAAAATACCAAAAATAAAAAAATTTATCTGGCCTGGAACTGGACAGTGGTGGCACATACCTTTAATCCCAGCACTCTGGGAGTTGGGGGATGGGGAGCAGAGGCAGGCAGATCTCTGAGTTTAAGGCCAGCCAGGACTACACAAAAGAACCCTGTCTCAAAAAAAAAAAAAAATATATATATATATATATATATATATATATATATATATATGAATGAGAGAGAGAGAGCGCCTGTGGATATAGCTCAGTGTGGAGTGTTTACCCATCATGCAAAAGGCCCTGGTTACAATCCCAAGTATTGACAAAAGATACACAAACACCTCTTCATAATTTGAGAGTTGACATTATAATATTAGTAAAGTGAAATTAAGTTCTTAGTGCAAAACTTGAAAAAATTGTGAGCTCGTGTAGTACAAAATAGAATAGTTTGTTTTTTACTTTTAAAAATTAAAAGAACCAATGTTTTACAGTAGTCTGAACCTTTTATTTTGAAACTAATTTCATTTTTCCTTTAGATTAGACCTGTTTCTTCATTAGATAACCAGAAGTATTCAATATTAGTTAAGAATTGATACACACTTAGTGAGAGAGTACAAGCCTGGAATCTCACTAAGCACCCTTGGCCTGAACCTAAAGATAAGTTAATTCAGTCCGTTTAAAAGGGAACTAAATGCCAATAGTTCTCTGACATGACTCCCCTGGGAGATCAGTGATGGGACTGTCTCATCATCCAGGATCTTAAGATCTTACCTGCCAGGTTCATCCATGTTCCATCCTCTCTTCCCAGAACTATACTACCTCAGTCTTTAAGGTATTCACAAAAGAATACGTGATGTTATTTTCTTTATGCTATGATAGAAACAGTCTAGCTTTTACGTGTGTGGGAGAATAGTGGAGTTCCACATTCAAGAGCTCATAACTCTAGCTGTCAGACTCTCACAATGAAAATATGGTATTCCTGAACCTATAATACACATTCTCATATGCCTGTGACTTGATGAAAAACCAAGTAATTCACCAAATGAATGATTACATGTCTTTATAATAAGTTATACACTCTGAGCATTGTAATACATTTTTTTCAGACTGAACTGTGGTCAAAGACCCAATGAGAACTCACCTATCCACTTGGTAATTGTGAAGTAATTTGTTTCTTTCTATCTCAGAGAGAAAAATCCCAGATGAAGATTTCATCATTTTAATTGATGGATTAAATGAAGCAGAATTTCACAAACCGGATTATGGGGATACAATTGTATCATTTCTAAGTAAAATGATTGGAAATTTTCCTTCTTGGCTCAAACTAATTGTAACAGTTAGGACCAGTTTACAGGTATGTGTATGTTTGCTTCTGAACCATAGAGTATCTCTCTTGCAAAGAACTTAAAGCTGAAAAAGTTCTGGATCCTAGTTCTCTTAGCTCTTCTTAAACCTAAGAGACATGATCTAGAAAAAACATTCTCTCTGTATGACAAGTTCCTATTCCCATTGCTCTGGGTAAGGCTTCATAAAATGTTCCTCAAAATATCATTACAAGGCTAGGTATGTAATCCAAGCCCACCTGAAGCAGAAGAGAGTCATGGGTTCAAGATCAGGCTAAAAGGAGGAGAGAGAGAGAGAGAGAGAGAGAGAGAGAGGGAGAGAGACTATCCTTTAGACTTTGTCTTGATGTAGTAGTGCAGAGGGAAATTCCTCACACTTTGAATTCCACTTCTTTCACGCTTTCAGCCTGCCATAGAGGCTCAGACTTTCCATGCTTCCCTCACTTCTCTTCAAGTTCATTTTTTGGTGGTGTGGGTGTAGTCTCTGTATATGCCTTCCTCTAGCAAGTACTAGTGATATTAGGACTTAAAGTTATATTTATTACAACTAAGAGATAAGGTTTTGCTTCCTGTAAATTATCTTTCCTACTCATTACTAATAGTTTAATGGCCTGAAAGAACCAGGAATGTGTGATTGAGTCTGCAAAAAGTACTGGGCTAAGGAGTTAGGGTTGTAGTTCCCACTCTTGTGTTCATATGTGTTTTGTAACAGTGTTTCTCATCTTTTAAAAAAATCTCTTCTTGATTAAGATCACATAGAATGTATAATCATTCCACTATTTTGATATAGCCCACTTGTAATAACTAATACATAGATTAGGTCTCCCCCTTCCCCCTCCTTTCAGCTTTTACTATTATTCTTATATATTGGCAAATTATATCTACTGTCCTCTTGTCAAGAAGCAGTATCTCTAATTCCATCACCTTACAGATGTTTACTATCATTCTGCAGGTTATTTGGGTCACAGTCTAAATCCACATAATGATCTTTACAGATAAATTATATACAACCTAATTAGTGGGTAGTAGCTTGGTTGTTAAAATATTAATAGGAAAGATCTACAGGAACAAAATCCTGTGTTTGGTTTTGTTTCTTGGTTTGTTTTTATTTTCATTTTTTTAAGAAAAAAAATTTCGGTAACTCCTAGGCTGGCCTCAAACTCATGATCTTCCTGTCTCAACCTCCTGTGTATTGAATGTACAGATGTGTGCCACCATACCTAGCTTTGATCTCTAATTTTGATATTTATGTATAAGCAGTATTAACCTAAGATCTATTCTAACATGATGACATGCGTAATTGAAGAAGAAATTTTAAATGTCTAGGAAGATAGAGCAGAAAAACCTCCATTTTTCAACTGTGCTAAAGAAGATAGAGTACTATGCATGTTCCAGATTTTATAAGTCCAAATTTCAGTGACTTCATGGGTAAAACCTGCAGTAACTTCCTAGATACTGCACTTTCTTCAATGAAGAATGTCTAAGAATTATTTTCTTCACAAAATCATATGTAATTTTCCATTACTTCTATAGACATTTCATGGATTTTTAGAGTATGTCCGGTAATGTCCTCATACTTGAGAATTCAGTAGTAAATAAAACATGCAATGGCTCTGCTTTTGTAACACTTTTTTAGTAAGGAACATAAACACAAAAAATATAATTAAGCATGTTGAAATATTAGTGGTAATATCATGTCAAGTACTTTGAAGAAAATTAAAATAGTATGAAGAGAGAGAAATGGTAACTTTGGGTAGATAGGAGAAGCCCCTCTAGGGAGCATTATAAAGTGATAAAATCTGATCTACCATTTTTTAAAGATCTATCTTCTGCTTCTGTATGTCATAAAATACAGAGGATGGAGATTATAAGCAGAAAGGGGGTGGAAGTTGATGGTATCTTAAACTAGCCATTGGAAAATACCTTGAAGGAGAATAAAAAGCAGTTGATTGGCCAGGTGTGATGGTTCATACCTGTGATATCATCATTTTGAAGGCTGAGACAAGAGAGCTAAGAGTTCTAGACCAGGACAGGCGTGGTGGCACACGCCTTTAATCCCAGCACTCGGGAGGCAGAGGCAGGCGGATTTCTGAGTTCGAGGCCAGCCTGGTCTACAGAGTGAATTCCAGGACAGCCAGGGCTATACAGAGAAACTCTGTCTCGAAAAACCCAAAAAAAAAGAGAGAGAGAGAGAGAGAGAGAGAGTTCTAGACCTTTTAAGCTACATAGAAAATTCCAAAAGAAAAAAGACTTGATGACAGACTGAATGTGAGTATAAGCAAGATATCCAGAATGAATCCTGGGGTTTGGTGAGTATGTGAACAGATGCCATCTTCAGAAACAAAGATCTCCCAGATGCCTCCAAGGATTTAATGTCAGGGTCAATGGCAATACAGTTAATTTGTTAACAAAGGGAATGTCTTGTGATGGAGTATAAAATGTGATCATTCTTATTTAGTCACATTAAGTTTATCTATGAAACATCAAAGTATAAATTGCTTAGTAAACCAAGATACAAGGTGAGAACTCAGAGGAATTAAGTAATCTGGCAAATAGATATTTAGAACTGTTTTAGAGAGTGGAAATGACTCAAGAAGGAAAATTAATAGAGACCTGAGCCTGAAGTGGTCTAGGAAATGAAAGGAGCTAGTAGAAGAGGCTTGGTAAAACTAGTCAGTGTGATAAGAAAATGAGGATGTGTCTTAAGAGCAGGCTGCTGAAAATGATTCCCCAGAAAGCTGTGGGAAGATGCTGTCAACAGTCAAACACTGCTGAGATTCTGAGAAGATGGAAACTAAAGCTAACTATTGGATTTGCCAAGGTTAAGATACTGACAATCTTGGCAGTAGCCACTTTTAGTGAATAGGTAAGGTTTCAGTGAAGCCAGTATATGAATAAAGAGAATGCAAAGAACTTTGATTTTATCCTCACGTACTCTTTACAAAGACCCATAAAAAGTCTCGGTATTGGGAAAAGCCATCTTCTTACTGTGTGCATAATTTCCTTTAGTCTATAGATATCATGATTAATACTATTAATTATTAAGAATATTATTAATATTCTTCTTTAGCCACTCAGAAATTCAGACTGAATTCTGAACCCCATAGTTATAAGAGAGTTAGGGGAAACTGAAGGTCCTTCTGTCTATCTCTATCTCTCTCTCCATCTGTTTTAGGAAATTACCAAGTTGCTGCCTTTCCATAGGATTTTTTTGGATCGACTAGAAGAGAATGAAGCCATAGACCAGGACCTGCAGGCTTACATCCTGCACCGGATTCACAGCAGCTCAGAGATCCAGAATAACATCTCACTTAATGGCAAGATGGACAATACTACATTTGGCAAACTCAGTTCTCACCTCAAGACTCTCAGTCAAGGGTCATATCTATACCTGAAACTCACATTTGACCTCATAGAGAAAGGCTACCTAGTGCTAAAGAGTTCTAGCTACAAAGTCGTTCCTGTTTCGCTCTCTGAGGTTTATTTACTCCAGTGCAATATGAAATTCCCAACTCAGTCTTCCTTTGACCGGGTGATGCCTCTCCTGAATGTGGCAGTAGCCTCTCTCCACCCACTTACTGATGAACATATTTTCCAGGCCATCAATGCTGGGAGCATTGAAGGCACACTAGAATGGGAAGACTTTCAACAAAGAATGGAGAACCTCTCCATGTTCCTCATCAAGCGCAGAGACATGACTCGGATGTTTGTGCATCCTTCTTTTCGAGAATGGCTTATCTGGAGAGAAGAAGGAGAGAAAACCAAATTTCTCTGTGATCCCAGGTAAGATATAGATCTGTGATAAATGATTCTGAGCCTGTTTAAAATTTATTACATAGAGCATGGATATTGAAGGCAATGGGAAATGCTCTTACATGAACACTTCCCACAGAGGAGATTTTTCTCTGCATCTCAGAGCAAGGCTGCAAGTTTAGCAGTGCCTGTTACTCAGACTGTGACTCATCAGAGACTGAAGCTCTGACACTGCGGGGATTTTAGTGTCCCTGTGGCCCTGCTGCTCCCCAGACCTTGTTATAATAACTATATTTGTGGACATGCCTCTTAACCTATTCCTTCATGCTGATTAATTGAAAAGCTAGTTTCAGATTTTGATGATGGTATTAAGCTAGGCAGAGAAGAATTTATTATACTTTTCCAGAGCAGGAAATTTACAATGAAGCATGCTTACATAGAAAGAATAGGAACTATTGGGTAACCTAGGATCTGACATTTACTTAATGATCCCAAACTTTAGACCTACATAAAAGCAGAAGTCATCCCTTGCTCCTACTTTCGGTGAGCAGTAAGCAAGGTCTTATAGCGTAATACCAAGACTACTACAAGTTCAAAGAAAGTGCTGAGAATGTGTGGCTCTCCTCCCCTGCCTTTTCAGTGACAGACACTTTAGGGGTCTCAAAACTTAGTCTTGTGACTAGGTTAAAAAACAACACCCTCTGCTGTTAGCATTTTGAGGCACAGCTTTTTAAAGCAAACCAAATATGGATCTCTTGCATGAGTTGTATGACATTCACAAAACTATTTTGTGGTAAGGTAGCATCCAGCCTTATATCTTCCTACCTTCAACAGACACCTGAAATTGCAGAAAGAATCAGTCCTGTATAAATCTTAGCTTTTCCTAGTCACATATACCAATGATAGAGTTTATCAATTGGTCACTGTAAGAAGTTAAAAACAGTAGAGCAAAGGGATATGGTATAACAGGTTATATGAGTGGGATCTCTCAAAATAGCTTATTGTGCTTTTATATTTTACACTTAAGAGACACTTAAGTTTACGGGTTCTCTTTGATATATCCAAATTGTCAATTAGCATTACTACACTTTGGTTTTAGGGATTTTTTTTTTTTTTTTTTTTTGGTTTTTCGAGACAGGGTTTCTCTGTATAGCCCTGGCTGTCCTGGAACTCACTCTGTAGACCAGGCTGGCCTCGAACTCAGAAATCCACCTGCCTCTGCCTCCGGAGTGCTGGGATTAAAGGCGTGCGCCACCACGCCCGGCCCTTTAGAGACATTTTTAAATAAGATAAAGTTTACTTGAACACAGGCACCACAACAACCTCTGTGCTAAGAGTGATTAGGGTGTATATAACATTTACAACAGGGATCCACTAGACAAAGGAATGGCTTGAGTCCCAGGCAGGACAAAGTAAAGTAGCATGAGATTTCAGCACAGTATTCAGAAGACACACAATTTAACTTACAAATTGTTTCTTTATGTATTTTTTTTATTTAATACTTCCAGTTGATCTTGGCTAACTAAGACCTTGGAAATTAAAATGGCAGATAATAAAGCTACTTAAAATCTTGTTCATATTGCTTCTGACTCTTAAAACATAGAGTTAAAGACTGTGTAGTTAGCTGGGCAGTGGTGGCACATGCCTTTAATTCCAGCACTTGGGAGGAAGAGGCAGGCGAATTTCTGAGTTCGAGGCCAGCCTGGTCTACAGAGTGAGTTCCAGGACAGCCAGGACTATAAAGAGAAACCCTGTCTCAAAAAAAAAAAAGAAAGAAAAGAAAAGAAAAGAAAAGAAAAGAAAAGAAACTGTGTAGTTAAGAAACGATATTTAATCCAGAGTTACTTAATAAACACTTTGAGGCCAGTTCCCATACAATCTCTTGCTAACTATCTGTTTTCCCATTCTGGAATATGTCAGGATTGAAGAGCAGGTAAGTCCAAGACAAACAGACTACTACTGAATTAACTACCTTTCTTATAAATAATGAAGTCTTCGCGGGCTCACAAAAGAGAGAATACAGTTTTTATGCAGTATGTTATAGCAACAACAGACTGGTACAGATGCTTCTTTCTTCAGATACTTGGTAGTCTGTTCTTTGATGACTTAATAACATGGCTGCTGAATGGCCATCATATTTTATTTAAGAGAGAACAAGTAAATTTGTAAACAGGAACAAGAGTTATCAAAAACATCATCCTTAGATTTCATTTCAGTTGAAAGTTAGGCACCTCCTCAGTCTGGAACAGCAGTGTTACTCAAGTGTTCTCATAGGTGAGACTCCTGGGCCAACAAAGTGGAATTTGAGTAAGAACTAAAGGACAGAGGCCATCTAGTCTAGCCTTTCAGAAAAACTGGCTGCAACTACTTTTCATTAAGGACTATCACCAGGCATGGTCTCTCCAATTCTGTCTAGAATACCCAGTGTCCTCAGTAGGCTAGAGTAGATCAACTCAGTGCCTCTAATCACAGCAGCTAAGCCTGGCTGACAGTGTGCATGTGTAGAGAGAACTCTCAGGGACAACACAACATTGTTTCTTCTCGTCCATTTTCTAGACTTTAAGTAGTTGTTCACTCTGAACTTGTTGACCTTATTAGGGGATTAGACACAGAGAGAATATTCTAGTAATATCAAAAATTAGTTGATATTCATCAGAAATGGACTACTTAGGGAAGTGATATCTGCCTAAACACAAAAGATCTAGAGTATAGTATAAGGAAGAACACATCAGGAGATGAGTGCTATAGCTGATGGTGAATTATCTCCCTTTTAAAAATCGGGTTGCCTGTTGTCCCAGAATGTGAGCAAAGAATTAAACATAATGAAGAGAGTTATTTAACATTTTATCCACATAACTGTAACAGAAAGAAATGAATTATAAGCAGTCTCCTTGCCTGGCTTGGTAATTGTGTAATGGGAGGGTTGACAGATTAAACAAAATGTCTGGAAATCATTTTTATCATCAAAACTTTGTTGTAGGATCACACTATGTAGAACAGGCTATAGTCCTCCAACCTCAGCATCTCGGGTGCTAGCATTACAAGTATGTGCTACCTTGCTCAGCTTAAAACATCTTTCTGATATCAGAAGCTTTGGTGTCTTCTGTCTTTGTGGGATCATGTCCTGGGAGCGCTCACAAGCCTGGACCTTCTGGCTTATTCTGCATCTGTTTCCCACTGTTCATCACTGT
Source organism: Mus minutoides (assembly GCA_902729485.2). Lineage (NCBI taxonomy): Eukaryota > Metazoa > Chordata > Mammalia > Rodentia > Muridae > Mus > Mus minutoides. Next base: position 471,071 of record LR749527.1, read on the forward strand.
CACCGTGGATTTAAATTGTCCTGTTTTATTCTATTACACTCTGAGACATAGATTGGCCCACTAATCTAATAAACTAAGTGTGCTATTATGCTAATAGTGAGAAGGTAGAAAGGCCATCTGTGGCAACCTGTGCATTTTAAGTGAGGTGGAGAGAAAAGTGGCACTAACCTTTGCTGTCCAACCCATTAGTGACTTTGAGAGTAAAAATTTGAAGCTGAGAGATAACAGGGAGCTACCAGCTTTGTGGTGCTGTCTAATAACTGCCTAGCATTTCTGTATCACAGTAGGCTCAGCCTGAATAAATCTCCATACCTTTTTTCTATCTCCTTTCCTCATTTTCTCTTATGATAACTAGCCTCCCCTAAGAACAGCTCTCAGATTAACATTTTGCTCTGGATGGGACTATTTTGACACAGAAATTAGAAGCCCTGTCTTCTTTATTTTTATGTATTTGAATTAAAGAGAGTAAATTTATGAAGTTCATGTAATTAGTATAGACATCATGATGTAGACGTTTATGTTAGTTTGACCTGATTTCCTCAAACTAAGAAGAGCAAATACTGCAGTGAGTAAGTAGAGAAAGACTCCACAAATCCATTACTAGAAGTATACACTGAACCTGCTTCCTCATGACCAGAGTTGATTGCTTATAACTAATGGGCTTTGCTGGGGTTTGTTTATTTATTTGTTTTGGTTTTTTGTTTGTTTTGGTTTTTTGGATGTATATGGATGAATTACATATTCACTTAGTGAATTATCTTTTGGAGAATTAGTGCTCTTGGCACATGTTGTCAGGTAAGTAATTTTTCTAAGATTGAAAAAAGAAAGGGGTTAAAAAGAGGGCTATGGAGATGGATGGCTCATCAGTAAAGAGCCCTGGCTGATCTTCCAGAGGACTTGAGTTTAATTCCCACCACCTACATGGCAGCTCACAACTGTCTGTAACTCCAGTTTCAGGGGATCCAACACCCTCACACAGACATACATGCAGACAGCATGAGTGCACATGAGTTTTAGTGAGATATGTTCTTCTAATCAAAATAAATGTTTTTTTAAGAAAGAATAGGATATCTACTCTAATATGACAATTATCCATGCCACAGTCCTGCATAGCCAGTATACAAATTGATGAATTTTAATGAGATATGTTCTTCTAAGCCAGATATGAACCTTCAAGTGGGATAACATTTAATCTTGCACAAAGTCAAGGTTACTGCTTCTGGTAGATATTGCAGTGTCTCACAATAATCCATAAGTGTGAAGTGGGTTCTGTTTTCTAAAAGTGTTTATAGAGTCCTTAGCAAACTGATAAAGCAAGGGAAGACAGAGACTTCTGGACCTAAATCAGCCCTTAGGAGTTCTGACATGCCAAACAGCCTTCACTTAAACTTGGATGTTCCTAGGTGACCTTACCACCTAGAAATATTAGCTTCTTACTGTCTTTTCACTTCTAAGGCTTTTCCACCACCAAGGAGGAAATCAGTATTCTACTGTCCTGGTTTACATATCATGTTTTCCAGGGAGAAATTTCTCTGACCTTAATATTACTTAGAATTTATCTAACTGAATCAATGAATTTTTTCCTATTATCTAATTACCACAAAAATAAATTTGAAACAAAAATATGAAGTAGTACTTTTCTAAGCCAAAGTTCTGTTTTGTGATATGATACAAACAAGAACATATATGAAAATCTAGTATTTTCTTCATTAGTCAAATAAGCAAACCATTTCTTTATTTAAACTAACAGAGGTAACTGAATTGTAGCATGCTTGCCTAGCATGCATAAGGCCCTAACTTGATCCAGACCATCACAAGAGAAGGAAGGAAGGAAGGTCAGCCATCTAGATGTGTTGATTCTTACCTGTAATCCTAGCTTCAGGTGAAGCAGAAGGGTCCAAGCTAGAGGCCAGTTATACAGCAAGACTATAAAAGTAGAAAAACTGTCTAACCATCAGAAGATAGGTATAACATTTAGTTTTCCTTTTCCAAGTCCAAAAGAAAGTTTTTTAAAGGTTAATAATAAGAATTTTCCCTCAAGCCCACCCAGTTAAGACAGAAACTACATGCACTGTAATACTGTCATAAAAACTCATGAGAAATGTGCTAAGTATATATATATATATATATATATATATATATATATATATATATATATATATATATATATATATGAGAGTTATGTTTATGATAAGATGCACAGAGCATTGTTTTATGACTTGGCATAAATGCTCAGCCATTGCTACTCATGAACCTTTTATAGAAGAGCAGCAATCAGAAACTCCAAAAGGGACCTGTATTCTTTTAGAAAGTAACACTGCTTCATATTCTTAAATATACATGTATAGCTTATTTTAAAGGTGGTTATAGTCCATTAAAAAATACTGGCTTAAAATTAAAATAACTTTATCTAAAAATATAAAATGGGAATGAGGTGATTAGAGACCTTTTTTTTAAAACTGAATCTTGTTATTGTAGCCTGGGTTTCCCTTGAGCTCATAATTCTCCTCCCTCAATTCCCCTGAAATTATAGGCATGTACCCTCTTGCCCAACAAAGACATTTTTAGTACTAAAAATAGCATAAAGGGCTATAGACAAAACTCAGTTGGTAAAGTGCTTGCTGTACAAGCTTGATGACCTGAGCTTGCACCCCAGAACCCACACAAAAGAAAAGCCAGTGCTGGGGAAGTACAGAAAGATGGATTCCAGGAGCACAGTATCCAGCCAGCCCACTCAGGTCCCTCCCACTGAAAGACAGGCACACACATGTGCACTCCCATGAACACTTATACACCTACACAAACACACATGCACATGCATACATACATATCTACACACTAAAAAAAAAAACATAAATAAAGTTTAAATTTATCCTAATAAGCCTCTAAAAAAAACACTAACTGAATCAAAAGAATCCCAGAGGCTGTAAAGCCAGGATTAATGGCACAAGTAGGAGTTATTGCCAGCTTAGTGAGACTTGACAACGTGTGTGTGTGTGTGTGTGTGTGTGTGTGTGTGTGTGTGTGTGTGTGTTTAAAGCAATTCACTCCACCATCTCCAGAGACTTTCAGAAACAGATAAAACTTCTTGTGTAGCCAAAGTCAACACTAATTGCTTTCTTCCCTCTTAACTATAAGAACCCACAGCTGTGAGATTTTCATTTACTGAAGCCATCAGCATATCTAATTGGCTCTAAGTCCTGAAATTGATTTGTAAGTACCCATTTATTTTTATCCCCACTGGCCACGCCCTGGTCTCCCGCTTGCCTTCCTCCAGTCCATGCACCAGCAGCCAGAGCGGTTGTTTTCAAACACAGCTCTACTTCTTAGAAGTTTCTTTCTCTCCTCTAACCCTTTACATTGAACAGTATCCCCATCTCACTTCATACTGACACCTCTCATTGTCCCTTCAGACTTTAGCTTATTCTCCACCTCCTGAAAGAGACTTCTCTCACGTTACTAAGTAAGTCCCTCCTGGATTCTATCTGAGTCCTTAGTAACCTTTTTATTTCCTTTCTCATATGTGTTATAGTTTATTAACTTATTGGCAATTATTTAGTGTCTACTTTTCCCCTAGAATTTGAGTAGCTTCAGTAAGGTCAATAACTTTCTATCTCACCTTTGCCTTCCTAATGACTAGTGGAGTGCCTGCCTGGCACATTGTAAATTTTTAATGATGAGTTAATAACTGAAAAACTTATAAGTACTACTAATTCCAACCCATCACATAAAATATTTAGGACCCTCTTCTCAAAGCTCCATAGATAATGTACTTTTGCTCACTCTGTTACTTTCTACCATGCTCCAGAAGTAGATGAAAGCATGCATTCCAGCAAGCATCAATAACCACTTATTAAATAATGTATTTGAGATGCAGAGTTAGGTGCTATAGGGCATACAAGTGTAAGTGAGAAAGGAGTAAGGAATTATGGTTTAGTGATTTTAATGGACTCATTCATAACTAGCTGTAGTTCAAAGCAAAGTACAGTGATAAATGTATAAACAAAGAGCAAGGGACATAAAGGGGTGTGAGAGAAATGGACCATTTCTATAGCTACTGTTACTTCAGATTATGCCAGCCCAGTAAAGTCATAGTATGGCTGCCTCATGAAACCCCACCAGCTGCCTAAAGACCTCATCGTTGGCTCAGAGATGACCAATCTAGAGCAGTAATGCATTTGTAAGACAGAAAGGCCCTAGAGCAAGTTGAAGAAATGTAGAAGAAAGCACCAAATCCTTATGTAGATTGTCTGTTTCAAAAAAATGCAGTTTTATTCATTTCTAAAAGGATATATCTTTGATAGACTTTATTAGGCTTTCACATATCTGCATCTGATCATATGCAACAGAAAATTCAACAACAAAAAAATAACAGTAACTGCTTCCAAAATGGACAATAGGCTGAAATAAATAGTTCTAAATAAATAAATAGGCATACAGATGACTGGCAGATGTATCAGATAATTTTCATCAATAACTATCAGGGAAATGCACTCAGAATAACAGTGAATCATCACCATCACCTTACCCCGACAAGAGTGGCCCAAAAAAAGCCTGAAGGTAAGAAACACTAGTAAGGATGTAGAGAAAAGAGTGCCTTTTTCATGGATGGTGTGAATATAACTCACCAGCCACTACAGAAAACATATGGAATATCCTCAGAAGCATAAAAATGGAGCTGCTGTATGATCCCACATCTCACTACCAGTTCTGTATCCAAAGGAAAACAAATTGCCATGTTGAAAACATACCTGCACTCCTATGTTCATTGTGACAGTATTCATCATACCCAAGGAATACAAGAAACCTGAGTATTCACCCGCTGACAGAAGGATAAGGAAGTTGTGGTATACATGTACATTGAGGTACTTGCTCTTCAGCCAAAGAGGAAAAAATTACATACCATCCTTTGCAACTCATGGATGAAACCAGAGAGTAAGTGAAAAAACCAAGCTCAAAGTGATGGGCAGAAAAGAGTGTCAGTGAGTGCTGATCTCACTTATGAGCATGTAGTTCTGGGGTGCTGTTATGCAGCAGACTGACAATAGAAATAATAATATACTGTACACTTCAAAAAGGTTAAAGGAGGCACTGTTCATGAGTGACACCCTTGTACGAGAAGATGGAAGAACTGAGTCAGGCCCTAGCTAGTAGCTTTCCTGTGTCTCAAGAACTGAATAGCATAGCTGCCTCATATCTTCACCTCTCCAAATACAAGTCCAAGTACAGTGCCTTGGAGCAGAGTGAGCAGCTCCACCAATTGCTAGAACTATAGAAATCCAAGCATTTGGGTTATATGAACCATGCTGGAAGACTTGTTGAAAATGATTGGACAGGAATGAAGATGGAAAAGATAAGGAAGATAAAGAGGAAATGGACATCAACGACTCTGACAAGAAGTTACCAAAACACTATGCTGATCAGCTTTCTGAGTGTTTGATGTCCCTTCAGATTTGGGGCAAGAGTGGATTGTGGTTGTGTGTCCTGTTGGGAAAAGATCCCTTACCATGGCCTCCAGGGGTTCAACCAGTGCCTAAACCAAGAATAGCTACTGTGTCAATAGGTTTTTTTCCCTTCTGCCAGGAGGCAACAGGAGAAACTCAACAACAGCCAAAGACTACACCATTTTGAATAGCATTTAAAGTGAGGTAAACAAGACTGACTATGTTTTGGATGTAATGTGTTAGTGGGGACACCTTTTCTATGACTGATTTCCAGCTCTACTGTGCACATTCAAAGTTGACAGAAGAACTCTGAGAGAAAACCAAGATTAATCCTTTTAAGTGTATGGGACTAAATAATTTCCTGTGTACCTCTGAGAGCCTGTGTAAGGTGATGTCTGGATTTTTCTTTTGAGGTAAATGGTCTTCTCTTCTATCATAAACAGACCCACGATAGCCCTGGGAGTACTCCCTTTGTGGGCTGCCTATGCTTCTACATGATACCAGATATTCTAGGTGTAGCTGTGCCAGCTAGTCCACTGGTCACCAAGCCAGACTATTCTCCATCAGATTATTGAGCACAAGAGGAGCCAGGAGGACATGAAGGAGAAACTCGCATACAATGTTTCTGAGAATAGGCACTATGAGCTTGGACACCTATGCATTCCCAAGTTGAGGAGTCCTCCCCACAAATCTGAGAGCCTCATGGACAACTAAATTGGACAACCCACAAAAGACTTGGGAAGAAGACAGTGATGATAGCAATAGGTAACCTTATTTCAGAGTGCACTTTCCAAACCTATACTGCCAAAAGCAACTTCCTCCCTGTCTAGTATGTTGACTCAGACTGTTGAACGGAGTTGGAATTCAGGTTGTTGGAATTCTTGCTGTGTAAGTATATCCCAGGTCCACAATATAAATATATATGATTCTTAAGGAAAAATGTTAAAAGGGTTTTTTTAGAAGTTTTTACCATGAAGAAAATATGTTTGAGGAAGTAAATATGTCTGACATAGTTAAAACATTACATATACAGGTATCAGAATACCAACTTACCCCCAAGCTTTTGTATTTTTAAACAAGTATTTTATTGTTATTTACTTGTTTGTTTGTTTATGATTCTATTTATACTTTGAAAATTCTACACATATATACTGTATATATCTATTTTCAATTATCTATTCCCAATTTCCTCCTTTCAGCACCTCTTGGTCTCTCCAACATATTCTCCTCCCTAACTTCATGTCATTCTCCCTCCCTTCATCTCTCTCTCCCTCCCACCTCCTCTTAATACCCCACTAAATCCATTAATTCTGTCCCTATATACATGTGTGGAGCCATCCACAGGAGCATGTGCAACCTACTAGTAACAACTCCTCCAAAGAAAAATAAGTCTTCCTCAGCAACCATAAACTATCAATAGCTCCTTAGCTTGAAATAAGGACTCACAACCTCCTTCCCCATCTCTTATATAGTTTTAACTTCCCCATCTCTTATGTAGTTAGCAGCAGTACTATTCAAATTATTCTATATAATAGAAAATGAGGGGGTTGGAGAAATGGCTCAGAAGTTAAAAGCATATGTTCCTCTTGCAGGAGAACCAGGGTTTAATTCACAGAACCTACATGACAGCTCATAACTGTCTATTCCAGTCCCAGAGGATTCTGTGGCCTCTTCTGGCCTCCTTGGAGACCAAGTATGCATGTGGTGAACAGATATTCATGCAGATATGACACTTATACACATAAAATAAATATTTTTAATAGAGAGGGTAGAAAGGCTTCCAAACTCTTTTTATGAAACCAGTATAATCTGATACAAAGACAAAATAAAAACATAACCAAAAAATTACAAACCAATTGAAGTGGTGAACATACATGCAAAAATTCTCAAATACAAACCAAATTCTGGATCACATCATAAATGTCATAATCAATTTAACTTTATGCCATATGTAAATCAATAAATGAAATTTGTCACATAAATAGACTCAATGGCAGAAATCTCATGATCATCTCAAAAGGTACAGAAAATGTCTTTGACAAATGTCTTTGACATCTCTTCATAAGTCATGTAGAGGCTAGGGATAGAGGGAACATACCTCAACATAATAAAGGCTGTCTACAAGCCTACAGTCACCATCATGCTAAATGGAGTAAAACTCAAAGCATTTCCACTAAGATCAGGAACAAGACAGAGTGTTCACTCTTTCCACTTCTCAATATGTTGCTTGGAATTTTGAAGCAATAGAACAATAGAAGGGAACAAAATGGATTGAGAGACTCTTAAGGATGAAACATACACACATAAAAACAGAACTTTGAGTTTATAAACACTTTAAGAAAAGTAGCAGCATTCAAAATTAACTCAAAAAGTCTTGTGTACCAGTGACAAACACTGAAAAAAATCAAGGTGACAATTCCATTCATAGTAACTATAAAAAAAATAATAAACTACCTTTGAATAAATCTAACCAAAGAAATAAAAGACCTACCTCTACAATGAAAACGTTAAGACACTAAAGAAAGAAATTGAGAAAGACACTAAGAGATGGAAAGAAAAATCTCTGTGCTCATGGATCAGAAGAATTAATCTTGTGGGAAAAGCAACTGACAGATTTATGCTATTCCAATAGGTCCTCACAAATTAAAAAAAAAAAATCAGAACTTATATGGAAATACAAAAGACCAAGGACAGTCAAAGAAATGTTGAACAAGATTTCTGCAGGAGCTATCACAATACCTAATTTTAATTATACTACAGGGCTGTAGTAATAAAGCCCATTGTGGCACCAACACAAAAAAACTGGCACATAGAAAAATCAATGGAATCAAACAGGGGACCCAAGTATAATTCCACACAACTACAACTACCTGATTTTTTTACAAAAATACCTATTGGAGAAGAGACAGAATTTTCAACAAACACTGTTAGGAAACATGGATTTCAGCATTCAGAAAAATGAAGTTACATCCTTATCTCTCTCTCTGCAAAACTTAGCTTTAAATGGATCAAGAACCTCAACATAAGACCTGCTGCCCTGAAACTGCTAGAGAAAAAAAGTAGTGAATATGCTCAATGTCAGTGTTTATATACCAGTGAAAAGTAAGTTCTGAAAAAGAGAAACAAACAGTGAATCTGACTGCCAACTTAAGGTCCTTTCATGCCCAGGGATATAATGTTGGCTTAGCTAAGCAGAAGAAATACATTTCTGAACTTACATGAAATTCTTTTAAATTCCCCGGTTATATTTCTACTAAGGCTTGGGAGCTACAGAATATACTCTGAGAAAGGTGGCACCTTGTTTTCTTACAGCTGATAGAAAGTAGTAAGTCAGGCAAAGGCATGTGGGTCTTTAGCAAAAGTACTGGCTCCTTCATGTCCAAAACAATGATTGCCTGGTGACATGAATGTCTCTTACTGAAAATAGTGCTTTATTGTACCATCCTGGGAATTACTGTCTTGTGATCACAGAGACCACACACAGGAGGAACAGTCATTTGAAGCAACTTCCCCCTTTACCTTTCATTCATGCTGGGCTGTGGGAGAGAACCTGTTGGTGCTGCAACAGTGTCACTGCTGTTAGCTGTCTTGTAATTTGAAAAATGATTTTATGTTTGCAGGAATAAGTGGAAGTTGTTAGACATAGGGAGCCTTTTGTATTGATTGGTTAATAGTGGCCACTGTCATAAACCACAAGAGCTCTTCTTCTGATCCCATGACAGTCTCTCAACAGTCTTTCCGTAGGTGTGATTTCAGCTTATTTCCAGAAAACTAACATATGAAGATAGTGTTTTAGTTTCTGCTTACTTCACTGACATTGAAATCTCCAGTCCATTCTCACTCCTGCTTTCTCTGTCTGTCCATCTCTCTATAATCAGTCTCTCAACAATTTTACACTAAAGACATTGGTAACTGCTAATAATAAATGCTAAAATCTCCAGTTTTCACAGTAGAAACTTATTTTCCATTCACAAAAATCCAGAGGCACTATATGGTTGGAAAAAGTCTGTTCTGCAGGGGTTTTTTTTGGGGGGTGGGGTGGGGAGGACCTGGTCTAATAGAAACATTTTTTAACACACTGTTCGAGGACATCTGCTTGTTATTGTCTGCTAACAGAGTGGAGAAGACAGATAAAGGACAGGAGCAGATTTTTCTGGGCCAAATCTAAAGTAATGAATATCATTTCTCTCCACATTCCATTAAGCATAACTCCATCATGTGACTCCCTGTCCTCACTCTTTGTTGAATACAAAGCCACTTCCCAAGAGCAAGTCTTGGCTGTGGGAAGAAAGTATAACCTTGTAGGTGATAGCCAGCTCTGCACATTCTTACCTCAATAGGTCTCCCTCAGTAAATCCCCATATTTGCCTCTATAATATAAAAGCATTCCACAATACTTCATACTATTTCAACCCATATTAAGATAGGTATGTCACCAGCTGGCTATAACTACAGAATTTTGTCACATCTGACCATCACACAGAATGTCAAAGCATCCAAGTCTTGTTTTCTGAAACATTTAAAGTTTTGTCTTTGAGTTTGTCATAGTAAAAGCTAAGAAAATTAATACACCTACACACAACTGACCAGTATTACAATGATGAGCAAACACCCCTGCCTGAAATATTTAGATTCACTTGTTAGCATATTTCATTTCTACAAATAAAAACTTCAAAACTAGGTATCTCCCTGGAGTAGGAGTACAAAGTGAAAATCTATTAGAAAAACAAATACAGTGCCATTGTAATAATGTATTAAAACAGTTCATAGGGATGAGGCAGACTGATCCTTACTTGAGAAAGGGTTTTTCTCTGAACTCTTAGGCATAGGAAACCAAATCATCAAATGACAGTAGCTCCTTGTACCTCAGTTACAAGGGTGAGTTTGTTTTGTCTTCAGTAATGTGCATCAAGTGGCTTCTGGTGCCTGCGAGTGAAAACAGAAAATGACCTGCCTCTCTCACCATCCCAAGTGTAGCCAGGAAAAAGAAGAAAAGAGAGTGTGCATGGGGTGGGAGGAACAATCCTCAATTCTGACCTGTGATTGCTTCTCTCCTAAACTATCTAAAATCAAATATAACAGGCATCATGGTGGATTATAGCTGGAATCCTAGCACTCAGGAGGCTGAAAGTGAAAAATCACAAGTTGGAGATCACCACCCCTCCTTGACCCATAGTCTTCAAACCACTTTTGAACCTATATTAAAATCAAGCTTGATGCCATAATTTTCGATTAGAGAGAACATATAACTAACTAAAATCACACTTAACAGAGCTCATTCTGCTTGATTTCTTAATTCACTGTTTCCCAAAATGCTAATTAAAAGTTGTTGACATCTGGCTAGAGAAATGACTTACCAGTTAAGAGTGTTTACTGCTCTTAAAGAAGGCTCAGGTTTGGTTGTCAGCATCCATATTAAGCAGCTCATAAAGAGTTGTAACTCTAGCCCCAGAGACTCTGACACCGTCTGGCCTCTGTGGGCCACATAGTGCACATAAACTCATGTAGGCACACATGCATACACATAAAGATTAAATACATCTAAATTTGTCAACATAAACCATTAATGATTTTAATTATATTAATAATTCAGTGTTCTTGGAAGGCAGAAACGTGGATCGCTATGAGTTCAAAGTCAGCTTATTCTACAGATCAAGTTCCAAGACAGCAAGGGCTATGTAGAGAACCCCTGTCACCCAAAAAAAAAAAAAATGCTATACAAATAGATAAATATATAAATAGATAAGTTGCCTTTTATACTGGTGGGTTCTTTTTCATGTTACACTAAGTGAGAGAAATAACATTACTCCTATGCTTATAAGTATAGTGTTTTTAGGATACTCTAGAAATTGTTATTTTGAAAACTATGATATACAAGTCTAAAGTGTTACTGCTTAGTTGCTTAGAAGTAGTTATATGAAAAACATGGTTTCTAGGAAACAAAATACACATGAAAGGAGTTACGGAGACAAAGTTTAGAGCTAAGATGAAAGGATGGACCATACAGAGACTACCCTACTGAGGGATCCATCCCATAATCAGTCACTAAACTTAGACACTATTGCATAGGACAGCAAGTGTTTACTGAAGGGACCCTGATATAGCTGGCTCGTATGAGGCTATGCCAGTGCCTGGCAAATACAGAAGTGGATGCTCACAGTCATCTATATGATGGAACACAGGGCCCACAATGGAGAAGCTAGAGATAGAACCCCAGGATCTGAAGGTGTCTGCAACCCTAGAAGAGGAACAACAATATGAACTAACCAGAACCCCCAGAACTCGTGTCTCTAGCTCCATATGTAGCAGAAGATGGCCTAGTCGGCCATCATTGGGAGGAGAGGCCCCTTGGTATTGCAATCTTTATATGCCCCAATACAGGGGAATGCCAGGGCCAAGAAGTGGGAGTGGGTGGGCAGGGGAGCAGGGCAGGGGAGGGGGGAGGGAACTTTTGGGATAGCATTTGAAATGTAAATTAAGAAAATATCTAATAAAAAAATTGAAAAAAAAAAACATGGTTTCTATTCCAATAGAGATTAGTAGAAAGCCTAATTGAGAACAGGCTTTGAATATTCTTTGAATAACATACTGAGGATTTGTTTTAGTTTCATTTTGCTTCTGTGAGAAGTACTCAACTTAAGGGAAGAAAGGGTTTATTTCAGCTTCCAGGTTAGTCCATCATCGAGGGAACTCTGAGAAGGAACTTGAAAGCAGGCCTGCTTGCCATTCCACACAGTATTACGTCTGACCAAGGAACACACAGCCAAGGATGTACAGCAGGAACCTTGGAAGAGTGCTCCTTGCTGGTAGGCTTAAATGCTGGCTTATACCCAGCAAGCTTTCTTTATACAGTTCAAGCCACTTGCCTCAGGCCTTCCCGCATCAAGACAACTTCAAAAGATGACTTCTCATTTGACAGTGATGAAGGTAGAGAGAGCCNGCAAGCAGCTAGAAAAACAGTACTCAAGACAAACACCACCACCACCCACAGATGTACAGGCTAGAATGATGTAGCCAGTTTCTAAACTGATGCCCTACTCTCAAGTGACTCTAGAATAAGTCTAGTTGACAATGGAAGCTAATTGGAACAGAGTTTTAAAAGGGAATACTGAAGGAAGTATAAGTCATTGAATGAAGAATTTTTAGCAAGATTTTGATGAACTTTTGCAGTATATTGTTAGAATGGGCCAAGGAGTAAACACTGAAATCCAGAGTGGGAACCATGGCTCTCTTAACACTTACCTAGGTAAGGAAGTTAAGGAGGAAAAGTCATACTTGGTTTTATGCCTATCCGGCCATGTTTAAAAAAAATTAGTCTTAAAGTCTTTGTTTTAAAGGAAAAGCTCCAACTTCAAAAGATGACTTTCATTTGACAGTGATGGAGGTAGAGAGAGCCAGCAGGCAACTAGAAAAGTAAAAATAAATCTTCCATATTTGAGATGTCTCTGTGGGAGTCATGTACATTGAGGTGAAAGTTGAAACCAGGAGACAAGAGCTACCTAGGAGGAAAAGAAGACAAAGACATTACATCACAGGAAGAAATGGCAAAAGTACCTGCATATTGTCACAGTTGTCAAGAGATGGGGTTTTGTTGTTGTTATAGAGTTTGTTGTTGGGTTTTTTGTTTTGTTTTGTTTTTAAGGTTTGTAATGTTTAGTTTTGATTTTTTTTAAGATGGGGTTTCTCTGTATAGCCCTAGAACTCTCCCTGTAAACCAAGCTGCTCTTAAACTCAGAGGTCTGCCTGTCTCTGCCTCCCATGCTTTGGGACTATAAAAGTATGAGCCGCCACCACCCAGCCTTTACTTTAAAGGTAAGTTTTCAAGTTTTTGTTAATTTCACTACAGAAGTTCAGTGTAGGCATAGCTCCCAAGGAGATAGCTTTAATAAGAACACAAATAAGGCCTAATGATGGAAGGAAAAAATAAGAGAAAGAAAAATATCATAGGTTAAGAGAAAAATCACATTACTTTACAACTAGAAAGCTACCAATGATATTAAAGAACTAGGAGGCAAGAAAAATAACATCTTAAATTTGTAATCCTCCTGCCTCAGCTTCTTAAATGGTGGTAGAATTACAGGTACAGGGCCAGCAAAGTCCTTTTTTTTTTTTTTTTATAAAAATCTGCCATGAGGAGGCAAGCATAAGAACAGAAGCAACAGAAACAAAGGGTACTTGGCATCACCAGATCCAAGCTTTCCCACCATGTCAAGTCCTAGATACAACATCACACTGGAAAAGCAAGACGTGGATCTAAAGTCACTTGTCATGATGATGATGGAGGACTATAAGAAGGAAATACAGAAAAACACAGATAAACAACTTAGAGAGTTACAGGAAAAGAATACCAAACAAGTGATGGAATTGAACAAAACCATCCAGGGCCTAAAAATGGAATTAGAAACAATAAAGAAAACCCAAAAGGAGACAACCCTGGAGATAGAAATCATAGGAAAAAAAGCAGGAACCATAGATGTGAGCATCAGCAACAGAATACAAGAGATTGAAGAGAGAATCTCAGGCACTGAGGATTCTATAGGGAGCATAGACACAACAATCAAAGAAAATGCTAAATGCAAAAAGATCCTACGCAAAATATCCAGGAAATCCGGGACACAATGAGAAGACCAAACTTAAGGATAATAGGAGTAGATGAGAATGAAGACTCTCAAACTAAAGGACCAGCAAATATCTTCAACAAAATTATAGAAGAAAACTTTCCATACCTAAAGAATGAGATGCCCATAAACATACAAGAAGCCTACAGAACTCCAAATAGGCTGGACCAGAAAAGAAATTCCTCCCAACACATAATAATCAGAACAACAAACGCACTAAATAAAGACAGAATATTAAAAGCAGTAAGGGAAAAAGGTCAAGTAACATATAAAGGCAGGCCTATTAGAATTACTCCAGACTTCTCACCAGAGATTATGAAAGCCAGAAGATCATGGACAGATATAATGCATACACTAAGAGAATACAAATGCCAGCCCAGGCTACTATACCCAGCAAAACTCTCATTTACCATACACGGAGAAACCAAAGTATTCAATGACAAATTCAAATTCACACAATATCTTTTCACGAATCTAGCCCTTCAAAGGATAATAACAGGAAAACACCAATACAAGGACGGAAATTCTGCCCCAGAAAAAGCAAGAAAGTAATCCTTCAACAAACCTAAAAGAAGACAGCCACAAGAACAGAATCCCAACTCTAAAAACAAAAATGACAGGAAGCAACAATTACTGTTCCTTAATATCTCTTAATATCAATGGACTCAATTCCCCAATAAAAAGACACAGACTATCAGACTGGCTACACAAACAGGACCCAACATTTTGCTGCTTACAGGAAACACACCTCAGGAAAAAAGACAGACACTACCTCAGAGTGAAGGGCTGGAAAACAATTTTCCAAGCAAACGGTCCGAAGAAAAAAGCTGGAGTAGCCATTCTAATATCGAATAAAATAGACTTTCAACCCAAAATTATCAAAAAAGACAAAGAGGGGCACTTCATACTCATCAAAGGCAAAATCTTCCAAGAGGAACTTTCAATTCTGAATATGCTCCAAATGCAAGGGCAGCCACTTTCATTAAAGGAACCTTAGTAAAGCTCAAAACACACATTGCATCTCACACAATAATGGACAGATCCTGGAAACAGAAACTAAACAGAGATTCAGTCAAACTAACAGAGGCTATGAAACAAATGGACTTAACAGATATCTACCGAATATTTCATCCTAAAACAAAAGGATATACCTTTTTCTCAGCACCTCATGGCACCTTCTCCAAAATTGACCACATAATTGGCCACAAAACAGGTCTCAACAGATTCAAAAATATTGAAATTGTCCCATGCATCCTATCAGATCATCATGGACTAAGGCTGTTCTTCAATAACAACATAAGTAGCAGAACACCATCATTCACGTGGAAACTGAACAACATTCTACTCAATGATACCTTGGTCAAGGAAGAAATAATGAAAGAAATTAAAGACTTTCTAGAGTTTAATAAAAATGAAGCCACAACATACCCAAACTTATGGGACACAATAAAAGCATTCCTAAGAGGTAAACTTATAGCTCTGAGCTCCTACAAAAAAAAAAAAAAAAAAATGGAGAGAGCATACACTAGTAGCTTGGCAGCACATCTGCAAGCTCTAGAACAAATGGAAGCAAATTCACCTAAGAGGAGTAGACGGCAGGAAATAATCAAACTCAGGGGTGAAATCAACCATGTGGAAACAAAAAGAACTATTCAAAGAATCAATCAAACCAGGAGCTGGTTCTTTGAGAAAGTCAACAAGATAGATAAACCCTTAACCAGACTCACTAGAGGGCACAGGGATAGCATCCTAATTAACAAAATCAGAAATGAAAAGGGAGATATAACAACAGATCCTGTGGAAATTCAAAACACCATTAGATCCTTCTACAAGAGGTTATATTCAAAAAGATTGGAAAATCTAGAGGAAATGGATAACTTTCTAGACAGATACCAAGTACCAAAGTTAAACCAGGATCAGATTAATGACCTAAACAGTCCTATATCTCCTAACGAAATAGAAGCAGTCATTAATAGTCTCCCAACCAAAAAAGCCCAGGACCAGATGGGTTCAGTGCAGAGTTCTATAAGACCTTCAAGGAAGACCTAATTCCAGTTCTTCTCAAACTATTCAACAAAATGGAATCTGAAGGCACACTACCCAATTCATTCTATGAAGCCACAATTACTCTGATACCTAAACCTCATAGAGACACAACAAAGATAGAGAACTTCAGACCAATTTCCCTTATGAATATCGATGCAAAAATACTCAACAAAATTCTCGCTAACTGAATCCAAGAACACATCAAAACAATTATCCATCATGACCAAGTAGGCTTCATCCCAGGAATGCAGGGATGGTTTAATATACGGAAATCTATCAACGTAATACACTATATAAACAAACTCAAAGATAAAAACCACATGATCATCTCCTTAGATGCTGAAAAAGCATTTGACAAAATCCAACACCCATTCATGATAAAAGTCTTGGAAACATCAGGAATTCAAGGCCCATACCTAAACATAATAAAAGCAATCTACAGCAAACCAGTGTCCAACATCAAACTAAATGGAGAGAAACTGGAAGCAACCCCACTAAAATCAGGGACTAGGCAAGGCTGCCCACCTTCTCCCTACCTATTCAATATAGTACTTGAAGTCCTAGCCAGAGCAATTCGACAACAAAAGGAGGTCAAGGGGATACAAATTGGAAAGGAAGAACTCAAATTATCGCTATTTGCAGATGATATGATAGTATTTATAAGTGACCCCAAAAACTCCACCAGAGAACTCCTAAACCTGATAAACAGCTTCAGTGCACTAGCTGGATATAGAATTAACTCAAACAAATCGATGGCCTTTCTCTATACAAAGGATAAATAGGCCAAGAAAGAGATCAAGGAAACAACACCCTTCACAATAGTCACTAACAATATAAAATATCTTGGTGTGACTCTAACGAAGGAAGTGAAAGATTTGTATGATAAGAACTTCAAGTCTCTGAAGAAAGAAATTGAGGAAGATCTCAGAAGATGGAAGGATCTCCCATGCTCATGGATTGGCAGAATCGATATAGTAAAAATGGCTATCTTGCCTAAAGCAATCTACAGATTCAATGCAATCCCCATCAAAATTCCAACTCAATTATTCAATGATCTAGAAAAGACAATTAGCAAGTTCATCTGGGATAACAAAAAACCTAGACTAGCAAAAACTCTTCTCAACAATAAAAGAACCTCTGGTGTAATCGCCAGGCCTGACCTCAAGCTGTACTACAGAGCAATTGTAATAAAAACTGCATGGTACTGGTACAGCAACAGACAGATAGATCAATGGAATAGGATTGAAGACCCAGAAATGAATCCACACACCTATGGTCACCTGATCTTTGACAAGGGAGCTAAAACCATCCAGTGGAAAAAAGACAGCATTTTCAACAAATGGTGCTGGCACAACTGGCAGCTATCATGTAGAAGACTGGGAATTGATCCATTCTTATCTCCTTGTACTAAGGTCAAGTCTAAGTGGTTGAAGGACCTCCACATAAAACCAGAGACACTGAAACTTATAGAGGAGAAAGTGGGGAAAAGCCTTGAAGATATGGGCACTGGGGAAAATTTTCCTGAATAGATCAGCAAAGGCTTGTGCTGTAAGATCAAGAATTGACAAATGGGACTTCATAAAGTTGCAAAGCTTTTGTAAGGCAGAAGATACTGTCAACAAGACAAAAGGGCCACCAACATATTGGGAAAGGATCTTTACCAATCCTAAATCAGATGGGGGGTTGATATCCAATATATATAAAGAACTCAAGAAGCTGGACACCAGAAAATCAAATATCCCCATTAAAAAGTGGGGCACAGAGTTAAAAAAATAATTCTCAACTAAGGAATACCGAATGGCTGAGAAACACATGAAAAAATGTTCAACATCTTTAATCATCAGGGAAATGCAAATCAAAACAACCCTGAGATTCTACCTCACACCAGTAAGAATGGCTAAGATCAAAAATTCAGGTGACAGCAGATGCTGGCATGGATGTGGAGAAAGGGGAACACTCCTCCATTGTTGGTGGGAATGCAAGCTCGTTCAACCACTCTGGAAATCAGTCTGGCGGTTCCTCAGAAAATTGGACATAGTACTACCAGAAGATCCTGCAATACCTCTCCTGGGCATATATCCAGAAGATATTCCATCTGGTAATAAGGACACATGTTCCACCATGTTCATAGCAGCCTTATTCATAATAGCCAGAAGCTGGAAAGAGGCCAGATGTCCCTCAACAGAGGAATCGATACAGAAAATGTGGTACATTTACACAATCGAGTACTACTCAGCTATTAAAAACAATGAATTCATGAAATTCCTAGGCAAATGGATGGATCTGGAGGGTATCATCCTAAGTGAGGTAACCCAATCACAAAAGAACTCACATAACATGTACTCACTGATAAATGGATATTAGCCCAGAAACCTAGACTACCCAAGATACAACTTACTAAACACATGAAACTCAAGAAGAATGAAGATCAAAATGTAGACACTTCACCCCTTCCTAGAATTAAGAACAAAGCACACATTGGAGGAGTTACAGAGATCAAGTGAGGAGCTGAATCTAAAGGATGGACCAACCAGTGACTCCTGCAGCTGGGGATCCATCCCATAATCAGCCACCAAACAGACACTATTGCTTATGCCAGCAAGATAGTGCTGAAAGGGCCCTGATATAGCTGTCTCGTGGGAGTGCCTGGCAAACACAGAAGTGGATGCTCTCAGTCAACTATTAGATGGAACACAGGGTTCCCAAGGAAGGAGCTAGAGAAAGTACCCAAGGAGCTGAAGGGGTCTTCAACCCTATAGGTGAAAGAACAACTTGAACTAACTAGTACCCCCAGAGCTCATGTCTCTAGTTGCATATATAGAAGATGATGGCCTAGTTGGCCATCACTGGGAAGAGAGGCCCCTTGGTCATGCAGACTTTATATGCCCCAGTACAGGGGAACACCAGGGCCAATAGGGGAGAGTGGGTGGGGTGGGTAGGGTGCAGGGTGGGGGCTGGGGGAGGGTTTAGGGATTTTCGGGAGAACATGTGAAATGTAAATGAAGAAAATATCTAATAAATAATGGAAAAAGATCTGCCATGTTTCTATTCAAAAATAAACAAACAACAATGTCACCCTGATCTCATCTGTATGGTGTGCTATTCATATACTCAGTGCCTAATCAACGGTAGCAGTAACAAACACTGTTATCTCTAGGTGCAGTTGCACACTCTAAGAATTCAAGTACCATAGTATAAATAAAATAAATCACTAGGACAAAGCCAATTCTGTGTCTTAACTGAAAATCTCATTCACTGTCGACACAGGCTTTTTGTTACCTCTATAATCCCAGTAGACATGGATTCTCATTCATGACTCTTAAAGCCTAAGAAGTAGATCATAGGCCTGCATCCAGGTTCTGTCGTCACAATTATACAGTCGTATAAAAAATTATACAGTCACTTAAAAAAATAATACTTACACCAGGAAAGCTCCAGTAACTCTGCTGTTACTAGCTGGATGGAACGTTTAGGGCTCTGCCTCTGTCACCTCTCACTTCCTAGCTCTGCTACCCAAGACTGATGACAAAGTGGTGCTTTCAGTTTCTTTTCTGTGAGAGTTTGGGGCATTTTCAGATAACGGAAGGGTAAAACCCCTGTACTCGGACCTCTTGATGATAGTAATGATCCACACAGATTAAACTTGTCTGGGCATCCTTCCAGCTAAATCATTTCTTTCCGATGTGATTAACCTTGTGTGGTTAAACAAGGTAACATAGCATCCATGCAGTTTAGAAATTTTATGAAGACAAATTTGGGATTTCTTTCAAAATCTTCCAGAAATGAAGATTCTGAAATGGTTTATATCTATAAAGTGGAAGCTGACCCACCTCATAGTCTCCAGGTTCAAAGGAGAGAAGGAGGAAGACAGTTTAGTGTCCTCCCTCCCTCCTTGTTTGTTTTTGCTTGATGTGTTTTTTGTTTGTTGGTTTGTTTTTGAGACAATCTTGCTGTATATCCCAGGCCAGGCTGTTACATCACAGGCCCCCAACATGTGATCTTCTTTGTCTAATGAGGTGCTAGTATTCAGGTGTATATCATTATGCCCAGATACTGACTTTTTTTTTTTTCTAATAAAAAAAGTCCAAGTTTTTTGTTGCTATTTTGTTTGTTGATTGGTTTTCATTATATTTATTTAGGGGTGCCCAGGTATATCACAATACTTGTGGGAATGGGAAAACAATTGCAGAAACTGATTCTCTCCTTCTACCAAGTGGATTCTAGGATGAAACTCAGCTCATCAGGCATGATGGCAGATAGCTGCACTGCTGAGACCCTGATGTCCAGCTTTTTGTCCTAAAAACATTGTGCACATTTTTACAAGAAGTAGAATACATTATGGAGAATACAGATGATCTAGATTTTTCTTTCAATAATGTAAATAGAAATACATACACACATGATTCACATATACCACACAGTCATGTTGAATTTAAAAGATTGTATTGCCTGGGGATAAAGCTCAGTTGGTGAGTACTTGCCTAGTCTGTAGGAAAGTTTGGGACTGATCCCCACCATCACATAAACCAGGTATGGTTGTACATACCTGTACGCAGGATTCAGGAGGTAGAGGCAGGATCAGAAGTTCAAGGTTGAGCTGATGAGATGGCCACAGGGTAAAGGCATTAGTCTCCACACCTGATGGATGACCTGAGTTTCATCACTAAGACCTACATGGCAGGAGAGAAGTGACTCCTACATGTTGTTCTCTGGCCTTCACACGCATATACATATGCATGCATACATACATACATTTAAAATGGGTTTTAATAAAATTAAAAATGGGTTTTGAGGTCTAGGCTACCGGAGACCTTATATCAATAGAAAGAAGCAAAAGGAAAGGAAAGAAGGAAATCACTGGACTGAGTGTAGCTCAGTGGCAAAGTGTTTAGTCCTAGGTTTTCTTTTTAGCATCACAGATAATTTTTTGAGGGGGGTGGGGATTAACACTTAAATATTATCATTGGGAGACTTTTGAGCTATGACAAAACACAAGATTCCAATATAAATGGATTAAACAGCAAAAAGATATTTATTTAAAGTAACCCAAAATTAGAGCAGTTTAGATGCTACACAGTCAGGGCTCAGACTCAATTTTTCTGGTACTTTTTACCCTAGCCCTGATTTTGGCCTGTCCTCAGGCCAGCTGATCACATGATTTGGGCCAAGGAGGCAGTTCTAGACACCATGGGCAGATATGACAATATCGAAGGAGTTGGGAGGAGGCCTTTCTCTTTCATAAACAGATTAGGAGTTTGTTGTCAGACACATAACATGGGAGAGTGGATGCCATCAGGAAACTCAAGTCTACTGGAAGAGAAAGTATGTAACAATGTGGTAAATACTGTACTAGAGATAAGACATGTCTACTGGTGGCATCAAAAAGAAAGTATTCCACTGTATTAGCTGGCAGAGAAGACTTCTAGGAAGAACCCATCAGTGTATTTTGCAACCTGATGAATTTAGGTACCAAGAGACACTTCAAATGGAGAAATCCAATATACATCTCTAAAACTGAGATCATAGGCAGAGAAGTCTAAATAGAGGAAAAAATATATAAGCCAAAGATAGATCGTGGTATGAGGACTGATGAACTAGTTCAGTGAGAATACAGAACGAGTACAGAATCTGAGGGGCAATGATGAAGAGTTGCTGACATGGACAAACAATAAAAATGAAAATCACCATCACATAATCAGCCACCAAATGCAGACACTACTGCACACACAAGCAGGATATTGCTGAAAGGACCCTGATATAGCTGTCTCCTGTGAGGCTTTGACAGTCCCTGACAAATACAGAAGTGGATGCTCACAATCATCTATAGGGCAGAACACAGGGTCCCCAATGTAGGAGCTAGAGAGAGTACCCAAGAGCTGTAGGGGTCCGCAACCCTATAGTTGGAACAACAATATGAACTAATCAGAACCCCCAGAGCTCATGTCTCTAGCTGCATATGTATTAGAAGATGGTCTAGTTGGCCATTATTGGGGAAGAAGGCCCTTGGTCTAGCAATGTTTATATGCCCCAGTACAGGGGAATGCCAGGGCCAAGTAGTGGGAGTGGGTGGGTAGGGGAGCAGGACGGGGGGAGGGTATAGGGGACTTATGGGATAGCACTTGAAATGTAAATGAAGAAATTATCTAATAATAAATAAATTAATTTTAAAAATGAAAATCCATTAATGTTGTCTTACAAGGAATGGGAATACGTCAACTGGAAATGGCTTTTGCAATGTCCAAACATATTACTTGCCTAGTAACAAATGTCCTTCCCCAAGATGCTAACTGAATGGTACCTAGTTTTATTGGAGATATGGCTGGACCTGAATAGTCAAGGTAAAACTGAGGTATTAAGTTTTCTAAGATGACTCTCTTTCTTTGCAGGAGTGGCCACACATTACTTGCCTTCTGGTTCTCCCGCCAAGAGGGGAAACTAAACCGACAGCAGACTATCGAACTAGGACATCACATCCTCAAAGCACACATCTTTAAGGTAATCTACATATATCTAATATATGTATATAGTAGCAATATATACATATATATTAGAAACTTTATATTTACATATGTTATAGTCCAAGAAATTTATAGTCCACATGAAGGAAATTGTCCTCCTTACTTTGAGCCTACAGTTCACCATTACTCACTATTACTGTTTCAGTTTCTTACTGTGTTTGACAGTTGTAGTCCTGTGGATTCATAGTGTAGCTCAGTAGTAGTTGCCTAGCATGCAACAGACTCATGTCTAGCCCTACAAAAATAAAAGTCTCATGCAGAAATAGTGGCTGCATGTAACCAGTAAGGGAGGCTAAGGCTGAGTTCTTCCAAGACTTTAAAGTCAGCTGGGGTCACATAGCAAGACTCTACCTCAAAAGAAGAAAATTCTGATAGTTCTAACCCCTGTGGTCCCTCAGAGTTCTTCCCTGACTCAGAATTGAAAAATCCAATCCAAGTATCTTAAACAGTTCTCCCAAAACCTTACAAATTCTTCCCAGTACATAAACACACAGCCAGAGAAGTTTGTTCATCACATGAACAGAAATAAAACCCACTGTGACAAATCCTTTATTTGAATCATAACTATCTTGTCTAACAAAAATGACCTTAGTTACCTTACTTTTTATAAGTAGAATACAACTAATACAGCAGACAAGCACCTAGGTTCAAGAAGACAATAAATGTCTACCACATCCATAGACACTAAGATAATTGTCGTTTGGTTAGATAGGAAATAACCATCAGTCTTCTAACATACAATCTTCATGGGATAAGATGCAAAGATGAAATTGATGCTTGCATTGGTAAATGTAAAATAAACAACCCAGTAATGGAGAAAGAATATGAAGTTTTATTTAACCAAGTGTGACTTCAGACTACATTTAAACTGCATACTTCCTTCATGAGCACAGTTTTATCTTATGTTGATGCAGACAGCATGGTTGTCTGAGATAATAGTGGCTCTGTATGTGATTTAGGCTGTAAACACTCTGGTGTGCAGCATAGAGTGATGACGTGTCTGCAAGCTAAAAAATGAGGACTAGACTCTGGTGTTCCTGCTGCTGCAGCTGCCAGGATCCTTCAGTGCAGAGGCTGCTGTGGGGCTTTAGCTGCTCCCAGACTGAAGTCCTAGGTCTCTATCAACTGAGGGTCAGGCAAAGTCAAAGGTAGACGTGGCCATATCCACGACCGTCCAACTGATACTTACTCCAGTTCTAAATTCCCCTTTCTTGTTTGAGAAAAGGTGTATTTATGTCATTAATGACCTTTAAAATAGAAAAGAATAAAAACCTGTGATTCTGGACATTGAGCTGGCTACAGAACCTTCACAATTCTCTTGTTTTGACACCTTCTTGAGGTATAACTTTATATACCACATGAAATTGACCAGTGTTAGGAGTGTGTGTGTGTGTGTGTGTGTGTGTGTGTGTGTGTCCTTGGAGTTTTGCCATTATCACAACCATTAATTTGCACTAAAAAATGAGCCTCGTTCCTGTTAGTTCATTTCCCTACATTCTGTCCCATAAACTTGACTTTTCAAAATATTTCATAGAAATGGAAATATATAATGTATTCTCTTGTGCCTGGCTACTTTCACTTAACATAATGTTTTCATGGTTTATTAATATTATAGAATAAATCAGTACCTTATTTTATTATAAAATAGTAGTCCACTATATGGATACACAACATTTTATTTAGACATTCATTGAAATAACTAAGATGCTCCGCTTTTGAAATGAACGAATACTGTGGCTACTATTGCTAAGAAAATTAGCTACTTTAACATAGCATTTAATATATCTACAACTTAGTAACATTAGCACATTTATAATATTAAAGTACAGATTTGTATAGACAATCTGTATCTAGCTAGCTAGCTCTTTATCTTACTGCCTCTAATTCTGTAGGCTGGCTGGCTGGTCTGGAACTTACTCTACAACCACACTATACAAGAATTCATAATTTTCCTGCTCCTGGGTATTCAAATTACACACACACACACACACACACACACACAGAGAGAGAGAGAGAGTTGATAACTTAGAGCAGTGGTTCTCAACCTTAGAGATATAATTGTGCTGAGCACAGTGGTGTAAGGTAAAATTTGAGTGAGGCTAGGTAACATACTCAGACCACATCTCAAAAAAATGAAAACAAGAATTGATCAGATTTCTAAGTCATATAGTAACTAGGTTTAACATTTTGAAAAATTGTCCGTTTGTTTTCAAAAGTGTCCACACCATTTCACAGCCCCACCAGTAGTTTGTAAGGATTCTAGTTTCCTTACACCAGTCTGAAAATAGTGCTCAGTGGTATACATAATCCCTAGAACCAAAAAGAAAAAAGAAAAAAGTCATTTGTCTTCTATTGCATCTAAAAGTGAATGCAGAATAACACTTCACTGTGTGGTGTGACATGAGGTTTGGTCTGGTTTGAGTCTCCTGTGGGTTGGGCTGACTTGGATTTCTCTTTGTAGTTGAAGCTGTCCTTGAACTTCTGATCTTCCTGCCTTCACCTCCCACAAGCTGGAACTACAGACCTGTACCATTATACCCGGTTTCATTGTGGATTTGATTTGCATTTCCTAATGACTTATGATCACCTAGAATTCTTCCTTGCAGTTGTCATTTAGGTTTGTTTGTTGTGGGGGTTTTCCCCCGTTTTGAGACAGTTTTCTGTAACCCAGACCTGCCTCAAAAATTCTTTGTAGTAAAGGATGACCTTGAATTCCTTATCTTCTATCCTCTGCCTCCAGAATTGTGGGGTTATAAGTAAACAACACTATACTCAAATTTAGATTTAAAAAAAAATAATACAAGAAAACAAGATATTTGGAAACTATGTCCAGAAATACTCTAATTCAGTTTGTAACACAGGCCATTTTCATCAAATTGAGTCTAGTCACTGGGAGGATTTTTAGTATTTTTGCAGTTTCTCTCCTGAATTCTTCCCTTTAAAATGCTCTTTTGGTTAGTCAGTCATACAGCATTTCTTATTAGAACAGAAGTATTGGCTAGGAAGAAAACTTGAAACTAGAAAAAGGATCCTTGGACCAACAAGTGGCGTGAGTTGAGGTATGACTGAGGAGGAGCAGAGTGGTGCACACTGCAGTCCCTGCATTTGGAGTCTACATGAAAAGACCATGCACTCAAGGACAGACTGAACTCGCTCTCTAGAGGAAAGGAGTGAAGAGTACACTGTCAATCTTCTCTGTAAAACAGTAACTCTCAAAGGCATTATAAGGATTACAAGCAAAATACATGAAAAAAGGTGCCTGATAAAAACCCAGAATCCTAGGTGTGTATTTAATATAAGGTTTTATGATCAAGGTTACCAGTATTTTTTCTAAAATAAGACGTGATAAGCATAAATTTCATATGGAAATATCACCCCTTCACATCTTACAGTGGGAGTTTACAAACCTTTTTTTAAAAATAGCTATGTATGGCTTTGTAGTCTACTTTACTGTCTCTCACTACAACTCTGAAACTGTAGCCGGAAAGCAGTAAGACATTACAGAAATAAATGGGTAAAGCTATAGTCCAGTAAACCCTACTTTGTGGCCTTGGTTTTCTAGGCCCTGTTCTACAGGGAAGAGCACTTCCTCTGTTTCCTAGGCTCCCTTTGCTCTACCCGGCTCCGGCTGTGTGTGATGCTCAGGTGATAATGGTGGTAACGGACTTTACATTATATATCCGTGGGTGTATATATACATGGGTTGCTAAACTTTACAAATTACTAAACTTCCAAGAAACACACTAGCTCAGCACCAAAGTTAGTTAGATTGGAACCATAAATAAGAAGCCTTAAGAAGAAAATGCTCCTGCTTTCTTATGCTTTCTTGAAATATTCAAAAAGACTAAATAACTGAGGTATTTCTGGCCACATCCTGGCTGGTAATAAAAATCATTTACTTGTCATCTTTGTTGAGTTTTGGCTGAAACTTTCCTCATATCTCAGAAGAGCAAAGGCTCAATCCCACCAACCAGAATAAATCAGAAGTCTATAGTATAAGTAGAGTCTAGACTCTGCTACTGTGCCTCACACTTCCTTCTTGTGCCTTTACTCCAGCTGCTCCAAAGCTGCTCTGTGATCTTCCACCAGCGTCTGGTCTTATCTTTCTCCTATTCTAGTCTCCTTTTTCTTTTTCTTTTTCTTTTGTTTTTGTTTTATTGGTTGTTTTTGTTTGAGACAGGGTAGCCCTCTGTAGCCCTCTCTGTCCTAGAACTCACTAGGTAGACCAGACTACCTTCAACTTGGATTGATCTTCCTGCTTCTTTCTCTGAAGTGCTGGGACATCACCTGTCTGCCACCACACCCAGCCTTTCCATTTCTTTTCCCTCTAGCTCTTATCAAGGTTAAATGATTCACCAGCCTGACTTGTAAGTCACTAAAATAATTTAAACCATTAAGTATAAAGTTTTAACTAGTCTTTACTTCAGATTTCAGTTGGAAAAGAAGTAAATAATCCCCAGTTGAAATAATATGAATAAATAAAGCCATAGGAGTCTATGGTGTTATCTAGGATGAAACAGAGGGCTGCCAACTATAGAATGATTTAGAATTAGAGTAAAGGAAAAAGACAGAAATTAACTGCTTTGTCTGTTGTAGTTGCTACTTGTCCAACTGAGAATTCAGAAGTAAAATCCTGAATCAGGTATTGTGAACTTTTTAGTAATCTTGGTTATAATAGACAGAACATGAACCTTGGGGTTTTTAAAGATTTTTTTTTAAAGTTGTCTTTTGCCGGGTGTGGTGGCGCACGCCTTTAATCCCAGCACTCGGGAGGCAGAGGCAGGCGGATTCCTGAGTTCAAGGCCAGCCTGGTCTACAAAGTGAGTTCCAGGACAGAGCTACACAGAGAAACCCTGTCTCGAAAAACCAAAAAAAAAAAAAAGTTGTCTTTTAATTGCAGCTTCGGTAGCTTTGTGACTTTGAGCAGTTGACTTAATCATCTTGAGGTTGTTTCCTCTGATGTAAATAGTCTTGAGTTCTATCTCACAGGGGCTGTTGTGAAGAGATTAAGCTGAAGGATCTAATACATAAAACTGTCCTAACTACAGAACTTGACACATATTAGATCCTGAATAAATGTTAGATTCCCTTTCTTTTTTTTTTTTTTTTCCTCACCTAATTATCAGATGAGGCCAGGGTTAGAGCTTTACTGCTGATAGTCTCAATTGATATTAATACTTTCTGGTGATTTTTCTAAGTTGTTCATGTACTATATCATTCTTCAAAAGTCTTAGTGAAACCCATACATACTCTAAACCAAGAGGCTGAGGCCCAGATGGAGAGTTGGGGCTTTGTTTCTAGGTCTGCAGTGAAGATGAACCTTATAGCCTAACTCAAAGCCTGAATGAGTAGCTTTCGGAATTCTTTCAAAAAGAATTCTATAAATATTTTATCTAATGTGTCAAAATAAGCAATCATAACTTAGTGATAGGCTTGATTCAGGACTTTTATGTGTGTTTGCATATTAACTAATTAATTATTAGCCAAATAAGAAACTTGCAAATTGACATTCCTGTTATTAGCACAAATTAGAAGTTCTAAAATACTAGTGATTAGAAGCTCTCCTCTACCCTTCATCCTTTCAGTGTAACCAGTTCTTGGGGGGGCCAGATGAGGACTCTAGTGGGAAGATTCAGAACAGAGCTCCACAAAGCCATAAACAGTATGGGTGATTTGGGAATTAAGTGGCCATTTTTAAATAATAGAAGAGATTGAAAGGGGCAATAATTCTCTTGTAGTGTTTGGGCTCTGTTTCACCCTCCCCAAGGTTGTGTTTCTGAGCTCTCACTGGTCTACTTTGCCAGGATTCGACCCAGCTGTATGGTTGATCCTGTCTTGTCCATCATCTGTAACCAGGATAAGATGACACAAGAGGCAGTGTAGAAGTGATGAGCATCCTTGCTCCTCAGTGTGTCCAGCTGTATGTTCATGTTGAGAATATTTAAACACAGGCAGCCACTTTGACAAAGTCATGTCATTACAGGCACTTTTTAAAATCCCTGTTAGGGCAATGACCAATAGAGTACTTGCCTAGCATACACAAATCCCTGGGTTCAGTGCAACAGGTAAGAAACCAAATGCAAGGATTGTGTGCCTGTTGAGTGCTATAGACAGGAGGATCAGAAGTTAAAGGTTATTCCTGCTACACAGTGAGTTTTAGCCAACATTGAAAACATAAATGAGACCCTATCTCAAAAAAAAAATCCATTTATAAGACATTACAGATACCTGGCAGTGGTGGTGCACGCCTTTAATCCCAGCAGTTGGAGGATGCAGATGCAGATGGATTTCTGAGTTTGAGGCCAGCCTGGTCTACAGAGTGAGTTTCAGAATAGCCAGGAATACACAGAAAATGTCTCAAAAAACAAACAGACAAACAGAAAAAAAAAGAAGATATTACAGAAAAGATGATGGAAAGATTACAAGAGCCAGAGTACCAGGATACCTGAAGCTAGTGTCTTCTAAACATGATAAAGATTCTGTACCCATGAAACCTCATCAGCATGTCACGTAAACAAGACATACATAGTGGCAACACCGTAAATATGCCAATACAAACAAGGGAAGTTTCACAAGGCCCACCTATAGATATGAAGCAAGCAATGGCTGCTGAGTAGCCTTCTTCAGGGATGAACTTCCTAATAGGTTATCCAGTACAAGTGGTCAGCCCCAAACACACCTACAAGGATCAGTAATAAATGGTCTTGGTAGAGCATGAGAGAGAGAGAGAGAGAGAGAGAGAGAGAGAGAGAGAGAGACTGTATGGTAATTAATGAAGAAGTTGTGAACTTGGAACGATGGGCATGAGAGGGATTGGAGTGGAAAGGGATTGAAAATGATGTAAATACAGTACTCATGTATAAAATTAACAAAAAATATTTAAAATTTTAAACTTAAAAAATATGTTTGTTAGCCTCATGTTTTTGTGAGACTCCTAACAGGAATGGGGGACTCTTTTCCCTGCTCTTTTTTCAGTCTCTGTATTTCCCTTTTTCTCCTGGGTTGCCTTGCTCAACCTTCATATAACAGTTTGTGCCTAATCATATTGTGTCTTGTTACACCATGTTCAGAGGATATCCCTGGAAGTCCTGTTGTTTGTTTGTTTGTTTGTTTGTTTTTTAGGAGTGGATCTGGGGAAAAGGAGAGGGGTGGTGTTGGGGAAGCACTAGGAGGAGTGGAAGGAATAGAAACTGTGGTCAGGAATGATTGAAAGTAAGCAATAAATGTACAAAAGGAAGACTGACTCTAAAAATAAATAACTTTGTTTGTTTGTTTGTTTGTTTTGAATTGTTTTATTTAGACAGAGTTTTTACTATGTAGCCTTTACAAGCTAGCCTTAAATCTTCCTGTCTAATCCTCCTGAGTGCAGGGATCACAAGCATGTAGCCACCATATCTTTACAAATCAAAATTAAAATCTGCATGTTTTTCTCTGCTGTAGGCAGTACTTTAGCTATTGCCCTGCCTACACCCTCATGCACTGTACTCACAAACTGTTCTTTAAAATATATATTCCATTTTTATGCCATCACACCATCTCTCCAGAAAGAAAAGACAACTGTGCCAGAAAAGCCACAATGTTCACAGATCAGCTTCCCATGGGTGCACTATCTGTCCTTGCACCTTCTCTGCAGAAGAGTTCTCTTTGCGGAAAATAAGAGTCTTGTTCTTCTGTGAAATGGCATGACCACTGTGACTTGATATTGTTAAGTGAACTTACGTCTTTAAACAACAAATATTCCTTTGTAAATGTTTCTTCTATAGTATATCAAATGAATAGAGCACCTTACATTTCAAGGAGCAAAGCAAACAGAAGTATTATATATTTTTTAAAAAATCTTCCACCGGGCGTGGTGGCTCATGCCTTTAATCCCAGCACTCAGGAGGCAGAGGCAGGCGGATTTCTGAGTTCGAGGCCAGCCTGGTCTACAAAGTGAGTTCCAGGACAGCCAGGGCTACACAGAGAAACCCTGTCTCGAAAAACAAAAAAAAAAAAAAAACAAAAAAAAATCTTCCCCAAACCACCTAACTCCTTTGTTTTCCCCTTCAGACAGGGATTCTCTGTGTAGCCCTAGCTATTCTGGAACTCAGTCTCTGTATTTCTCTAGACCAGGCTGCCCTCAAATTCAAATATGCCTGCCTCTGCCTTCTGAATATTGAGATAACAGGCATGCAACTTTCCAAATTTTATTATTACTGTTTTTCTCCCCTTAGGATATTCTGTTTTAATTCAGTTTAATTCATATTTTAGCAGAAGAGCAAGATGCTTGGAAAAGTATCTCACGACCAGGCAATTTCAAGACTGAAAACTGCATTATTCCTTCCTCATTTACAGTACAATCTAGATCAGGCACTGTGCAGCTTCCTCTGAGTAGTAGCTCTGAAGTCATCTTGGTATTCAGAATTCTCCATTGGGTCCTGTCTTAGTTAGGGTTGCATTGCTATGAAGAGACACCATGAGCAAGGCAGCTCTTAAAAGGACAACATTTAATTGGAGCTGGCTTACAGTTAGTTTCAGAGGTTCAGTCCATTATCATCATGGCAGGAAGCATGGAATCATCCAAGCAGACTCGATGCTGGAGGAGCCAACAGTTCTACATCTTGATCCAAAGGCAGCCAGGAAGAGAAAAACTGTCAACCACAGGCAGGCAGAGGGAAGGTCTCTCTTCTGCTTGAGCACTAGGAGCCCTCAAAGCCTACATACACAGTGAGTGACACACTTCCTCCAACAGGGCCACACCTCCTAATAGGTACCACTTACCATGGGCCAAGCATATTGAAACCACCATAGATCCTCTGTGTCTGCTGTTACAAGGAACAGTAGAAAGTCTGTAGGAACACAGTGAGGTTGGGAGCCAAGCCTTATCAAGGCATTTGACTAAGGTCCAGATGTTATTAGCCAGAGTTGAGTTATGTGAGCCCTCAAGGTGCAAAGGAGACTAGTCACTAGAGTTTTAATGTAGTCCAGGAAGAAAATGAAGTGAAGATTAAAAATCAAGTTCACTCTGCTGTAGTGTTATTTTAGTGACTTAACTTACTTAGTCAAGAAAGCTAGTAAGAGAAAAAATGAGAAAGTAAATTATATAAATTCATATAGAGCCAAAAAAGTTGGTAAGTAATCTATCTACTAATGGCGATAATTTTAAGTGACTATATTTCTATAAAACTAGTCTTTGTCCCAATCAGAGTTGCTGTGCATGAAAATTGTTAAAATGAAAAGCACACATTGAAGGAGTTACAGAGATCATGTGTGGAGCTGAATCAAAAGGATGGACCAACCAGTGACTGCGGCAGCCAGGGATCCATCCCATAATCAACCACCAAACATAGACACTATTGCATATGCCAGCAAGATAGTGCTGAAAGGGCCCTGATATAGCTGTCTTGTGGGAGGCTATACCAGTGCCTGGCAAACACAGAAGTGGATGCTCACAGTCAGCTATTAGATGGAACACAGGGTTCCCAAGGAAGGAGCTAGAGAAAGTACCCAAGGAGCTTCCCTATAGGTGGAAGAATAACATGAACTAACTAGTACCCCCAGAGCTCATGTCTCTAGCTGCATGTATAGAAGAAGTAGGCCTAGTTGGCCATCATTGGGAAGAGAGGCCCCTTGGTCATGCAGATTTTATATGCCCCAGTACAGGGGAATGCCAGGGCCAAGATGTGGGAGTGGGTGGGTAGGGGAGCAAGGCGTGGATGGGGGAGGGTTTAGAGAACTTTCTGGATAACATTTGAAATGTAAATGAAGAAAATATCTAATAAAAATTGAAAAAAACAAAAAAAAAAAAAAGTCGTAGGGCTTCACCACCATTTTGACTAAGGGAAGCCATGTAGTTTATATCATTTTTATTCTGTATTTAAAACCAAGTTCATAAAAGATAGGATTTAGAACAACAGTATTAAGGATATTAAAGCTGCACCTCTATGTGTTTATAAATAAGAACATACCTTGCTGACAGAAAACTGTTTAACATAAAAGTAGCTCACTTGATATTGATTTTAGAGACATTAAATTGTCTACACTGCTAAACCTTGGTTTTGCCTTCTGAAAATTTTGGCTATACTCTATACTTCACTTTTAAAAAATGCTTTATTTTGATATTACCAAAACACATAGTTAAGATATTTTAAGCTATAGCTATTCTTGTAAACTGAGTCATACAGGAAATGTATGTTCTATAATGATGAATTTAAAATTTCATAAAAAAAAAAAGAAAATTGTTAAAATGAGACTCTGCACTCATTCATTACTACAAAAACCTAGGAGCTACTTGCTCATTACTGATGATACTTTTTAGCTGAGTTAATAATGTAATTATCTCACTGGGAGTGGTTGTCTACATGTCTAATTCCAACACTTGAGAGGTAGAGGCAAGTGGACCTCTGAGTTTGAGTTCAGCCTGGTATACACAGCAAGTTCCAAGACACCAGGACTACACAGAAAGACTTTGTCTCCCCACCAAAAATAATTATTATTATTATCATTATTATTATTATTTGTTTAATTTCCTCCATACTAATTGTTATTTGATTATCTCTATATTTTTTTCAGGGTTTGAGTAAAAAGGTTGGTGTATCGTCCTCTATCCTCCAAGGCCTCTGGATCTCCTATAGCACAGAAGGTCTCTCCATGGCATTGGCCTCTTTACGAAATCTCTACACTCCAAATATAAAGGTAAACATAAAGAAACTGAAAATAGCTTAAATAATTGACTGTAAAATATAATTAGAAGAACATCAAGTAGCTATTTAGTTGATTTCTGACTTGCCTTAGACTATTTCCTAAGGAGTAGTCTTTTAGTGATTTTAGTGAGTTTTACATTGCTGTTTTATTCTGATAGACTGAGGCTATTGGATAGCTAGCTGATACCTGAGGTTAGGATCTGCTAAGAGTTCTGAAGGGCAGATGGATCTCAGGTAGCCTCCATTTGGGAAGGAACTTTTACAATCAAGAGTTAACTAAAGTGAGCCAACATTCAGCACTCAGGGTGTGATCCCTCACTCTAGCTAATGACAGAGATGTTTTGCATTATTTTCTAAAGCAAAATATTCAAAGTGAAATAAATCATTTTTAAAAATACTTCCTAAAAATGCTACTGGACTCCACTGTAGAGTCTCAAGTGATTTTATGACTGAAAGGATGTGACTGGTGTCTGTCTGGTGTTTGTTTCTAGGTCAGCAGACTGCTGATTCTGGGAGGTGCCAATATTAATTACCGGACAGAGGTTCTAAATAATGCTCCTATCCTATGTGTCCAATCTCACCTTGGTTACACAGAAATGGTGGCCCTGCTTTTGGAGTTTGGGGCCAATGTGGATGCCTCTTCTGAAAGTGGCCTGACTCCCCTGGGGTATGCTGCAGCCGCAGGGTTCCTGAGCATCGTGATGTTGCTGTGCAAGAAACGGGCCAAGGTAACTGCCGCTTACTCCTGCTGCTTTTCTTCTTCTCTTTTTCTTGCCTCCCAGTGTAGTGTTCTAACTTGTTTGTTACCTCAGTGATCTTGGTGCAACCAGCTCAGATGCAGAGCAGACAAAGCGAAGACCCACTGAGCTCGTATCCCAGTGTTAGCCTGCTAAATCAGGATACAATTTTTAAATCTTTGAGAGGCACCTGTAAAACGACCTTTGTCAACAACCACAAAAATCCCTACCTAATAATCCAGAAGTTATCTACTAAACACAGAAGAAGACAAACAAAAATCTAGAAAAGAAGCAAGGGCCAAAGAAACTGCAGTGAGAGGTCTGAACTGAACAAGCGCACCCTCAAACTTTCATCATTATAGAAACCTTAGACATGGAGATGAAAAAGTTCTTTGAGATTTGGAGAAAAGATGCACTCAGACTGACCAAGGGAACCCCACATGTTTATTAGCACATTTCAGTTCTCTGAAAGCATTTCCAAATGTTTTATTGTTTTTGATGTGGTATTAGGGAATGCATGCATATGAATGTGTAGGTGCTTGTACACAGGTGCACAAATGTAGAGACCAACTGGAGCAGGACGCTGATGCTGTCTTCTTTCTCCTTACTTTCTTGCCTTAAGAAGGAATCTCTCATTGAACCAGGAGCTTCACTTTCCAGCTGTGCTGGCTGGCTAGTGAGCTCCCAGGATCCTCTGTCTCTGCCCATAAACACTGGTGTGACAGGTACATACTGTGTCCTGTTTTCATGTGGATGTTGGGGATCGAGCTCAGGCTCTTGTGGTTACAGAGCAAGTAGTCTTCCCAGTGAGCCCTCATTCCAGCTTCCAAAATACTTTCTTTATAGTATTTTCCAAGTCACTGATACAGAATAATTTAATTTCAAAATACTGGTAAAAGAAAAACCACTGTAGGCCGCCAAGGAAAAATTGTAGCCTCCATGGTATTTTGATTCTGTCATGAAAACTAAGAATGTTGGTGGTTACACAGGGAAGCCTAAGTAATATATGGGACCTCATTTTGAGATGTTCAGTATTATCACCAGGGAAGCAAGGAAAACTCCTAAGACTCCTTGAGGAAGTGAGACCTGGGTTCTCAGCAGAATCACAGAGCCTTAGATGCTACTGTGACACAGATTGCCCACCTATATCAATGTCTCCTTTGATTGAATAGATGCTTTAGTAACAGAATATCTGGTCCTGATATTACTCTTGATGTAATTTACATCCAACTAGGTCCTTGAACCATCTCTGCCCTATACCACCATGCCATTTTTTTAACTTGTTCTTCATTGTTTTCCCAGAGCAGATGGTTACACTGTCAAATCCTATCACATCTCTTCTGTGTTTGTATTAGTAAGATTAAGCTAAAAACAAGATGCGGAGCCTGGCGTGGTGGTGCATAACTTAAAAACCCAGCACTGGAGAGGCATAGGCAGGTGGATCTGCATGAGTTTAGGCCAGTCTAGTCTACAAAGTGAGTTCTAGGACAGCCAGAGCTATATAGAGAAACCCTGGGGAGTCAGGGGTGCACATCTGTAACTCCATGACTTGAGAGACTGAGGCAAGAGACTCACAAGTTTCAAGTCAGCCTGGAATGCATAGGAAGCCCCCCCCACCCCGCAAAAAAAGGAGAGGAAGAAGGAAGTGTGTCTATCTCAGGGAACGCCTGTCACAGAACAGTGTTCTTTGCTACACTGGCCTTGCTCCTGCCTAACAAGGAAGCACTTGGTTTTCTTTCAGCATCTCTTCTACCTGTGCTCTTGGTCCTGGTCTGTCGCTCTTTATTTCACTTGTTATTTCTTTTCTCTTCTTAATTCACATCACCTTTTTCCAAATATTTGTAGGTATATAAATATTTACTTTATCTTACCTACCTTAAAAAGAAAGTCCTCTCACCTGCTAACCAGAAGCTACATCTCATCTCTTCCCTTCCCTTCCCTTCCATATTCCTCAGACCCATCCTGAGTCATCTCTCTTCCCCATTGCTCTGTAACTATTCATAATCCAGCTTCTGTGAGTGATAAACAAATCCAATTATTATATAAATATAACTTTTATTCACCAAATGTAATTGATATCTAGGAGGCTTACCGATAAATAAACTCAATCTTTCTAGTTCTTTCTGAACTCTGGCTAGCTGGTTCAACTTAGCTATTGAGGTAACCCAAACTCCTCTCCAAACTGATTCAAATTGGCTTCTCTCACTTTCTGACTGAATTGCTCTGCTTGAAAAGATTGCCTCTGAACTCCACAAAATGAACTGCCCAAAACTTATCTCAACTCAAGTCCTCTGAATTGGCACACTCTTTCTCCCTCACTGCTCTTAAGTAGCCTCTCTTTTCTGTCTGTTCTTGTGAGAGTTGGGCGTATCCTAACTCTGACTCATTCTGTCAAATCTTCCTCTAAGACATTTCAAACATGGCTGCTTTCTACAGACTAAATTCACCTACATTGTTTAGGATTAAAGGTGTGTGTACTAAGGGTGTGTCTGTATTCCACCAAGATCATTCTGTGATTCAGAGCATGTCTGCATTCCAACCAAATCACCTGAGGGTGTTTTTTTTTCTTTGAATGTAAAAACAAAAGCCTTAGCAGGGCATGGTGGCGCATGCCTTTAATCCCAGCATTTGGGAGGCAGAGGCTGGCGGATTTCTGAGTTCGAGGCCAGCCTGGTCTACAAAGTGAGTTCCAGGACAGCCAGGGCTATACAGAGAAACCTTGTCTTGAAAAACCAAAAAAAAAATTTTTTTTTAAAGCCTTGCCTCATTTTCTGGGGAAAGTTCTCTGCAGAGGGATGTACAGAGGAACTGGACATCAATTATAATCTAGGCTGAGTAGAAAGTTCCCTCTAGATTCAGAG
Source organism: Mus minutoides (assembly GCA_902729485.2). NCBI lineage: Eukaryota > Metazoa > Chordata > Mammalia > Rodentia > Muridae > Mus > Mus minutoides. The sequence goes on from LR749527.1 coordinate 507,977, forward strand.
AGGAAAAGGGTAGTGTAGACACCTGCAGTCAGCCAACGTGTCTAGGGTAGAATGCAGCTACCAGCCTTATTCACAGCTCTCTCTATTCTCTTCCCATAGGTGGATCACTTGGATAAGAATGGACAGTGTGCTTTGGTTCATGCTGCTCTGCGAGGTCATCTAGAGGTTGTCAAGTTTCTGATTCAGTGTGACTGGACAATGGCTGGCCAGCAGCAAGGAGTGTTTAAGAAGAGCCATGCTATCCAGCAGGCCCTCATTGCTGCAGCCAGCATGGGTTACACTGAGGTAAGAAAAAAAAAGGTCCTAAGAAACTGTGGGGTAAATGCTTGAATGATACAAAATTGCCAGCTACATTGGTGAAAAGTTTTTAATCACTATTGTGATGAACAGGGGATTAAACTCCACAATACTCTAATACTACGTACCTAGAATTATGTGTGTGGAAAAACTTAAGACTTGTCAGAAAGGAGTTTGGAAATTGTCACAGCTTCTCCCACACTTTCTGTGACAATAAGACACAGAGGAGTTACTGACTTGTGGACATATGGTCAGACATTGTGGGACAGGAAGGATGCAACCTACAGAACCTCAGAATGGTTGATTTTGGTCCAAGATCGTACAGTTTTCTTACTGCCTTAGAACCCTAGTTTTCATCCATAAAGTTACTGAAGTCTTTTTACAAGGCTGCTATGAAGGATGCGCTAAATAATTAATACCATACAGATGGCATTTTCTACATTATTAATAAATGTGACAAATTTATGGACTTGGTAGTATTCTGAGAAATGTTAAGTAACTAACAATGAGGAAAGGAAAAGAATATAACCAGGAAGCAGGTACACACTGCTTATGCTTATTATAAATTTTACTAATCTAACGAGTGGGTTACACTGTGACAAACAGTGTTCTCAATTGAATGGTTAATTGAGTGTTGGCTTTGGCCAAATTTGAATCTATAGCCAACTTGTGGTTGCAACCTAACTATGATGTAACAAGGAGAATTGCATCTAGTTTTCCTTTTCCCAGTAATTTTACTGCCATTGAATCTGGTGTTTGATTTACTGCTGTCTCTCACCTGTATGTAAACTCTAAGGATTAAAATGAAACGCATTTCCAGTTTAGCTCTAAACTAAACATTGATTTATAAAGTTTGTAACTATTGCTACCATGGCTGACTTCAAGCTGCCAGTGTTATCTCACTCATCATGGAGGTAGGAAGAAATACACAGTAGCACACGTGACAGTTTTTCATCCATTCAGATGCAATACATATAAATAACCTCAATATCACAGATGTCAACAGTAGGACATAGTTAACTAATTCAGAAATTTTAAGAGTTGAGGGGCTTTTTTGTTTGTTTTTTGTGGCGTTGAGATCAAATCCAGGATCTCACACATTTTAGGCAAGTACTCTTACCAGTGAGTGCCAGCTTAAAGTTAGGTATTTTTTAATCTTTTTTTCATATAATTTCTTTATTATTCAAGTTTTAATAAGTGACTGGCTTTGTTTAACAACCAGCTCGTAAATTGGTGTGGTGGCGGTGCACACCTTCAGTCCCAGCATTCAGGAGGTAGATCTCTGAGTTCAAGACCAGCCTGATCTACAGAGTGAGTTCCAGGACAGCCAGGGCTACACAGAGAAACCCTGTTGGGAGTGGGGGTAGGGACAGCTTGTAAAATTTCTGAAACATAGAATCAGCTCTCCTGGGTCTCTATTCAGGAGCCCATCCCACTGCAAGGGATGCCCCAGTGAAGCAGCAGTCCTCTCAGCTGGCCTTAGGAGTCGCCAGGTGAATATGAAGCAAAACTGAAATGTGTATTGTCTGTGGAAAGTCCCTTAACTCCTGCTACAATCAGATTCCCAGAGACAGCTGTCACTTTGTTTGTGGTTTGCAGTCAGTCATTCACCCTCCCAGGCAGTCCTCATACTTCTGAGAGGAAACAAAACAATTACTTAAAGGAAGTATAGACCTCAGCTTTCTCCACATTCCTTTCCTGTCTGCTTATTGGGCATCAGACAAGAGATTGTGTCATTGGCTTAAATAAAAAGTATGTAATTTTTAAATCACATGATATATGGAATATGCTAAATAAAAACATGTAAACTATCTGATAGGACAGCTTTCTATCAGAATGGTTTCAGTTTTCTTTTGTAAAGCAAACAGTACTGATTTTTTTTGTATGAGAAATTTAGTGAGAGGATTGCCTTCCAGTGCTCCCAGATCAGTGCCAGCAGCTTTTCACCTGCAGTGTGAGCTGACATGACTTCTTGTTTCAGATTGTCTCCTACCTACTTGATCTTCCAGAAAAAGATGAAGAGGAAGTGGAGCGAGCACAAATCAACAGTTTTGACAGTCTCTGGGGAGAGACAGGTACTTCTCTGGGACATTGCTGTCTTCTCTTCGTGGTGTGTTATATTCATGTTGACTTTCTGGATCTCTCATATCATTATTTTGAGTTTGGCATACTTCAGCACTCTATCTTAAGACTTTTGTATTAGAGGTCAGTTCAGCCTGAGTGAAAAGTTAGGCAGTTTTTCTCTTTCGACCCACTTTCCCTTTGCATTCTCTACCATGAGTTCAAGGCCAGCCTGGTCTACAAAGTGAGTTCCAGGACAGCCAGGGCTATACAGAAAAACACTGTCTCGAAAAACAAAACAAAACAAAAAAAAAGAACATCACCACTCTTGTTTCAAATATTTTCTTGAAGTATGGTAAACAAAGCAGAAAACCGCTGTGGTCTTCCATTTGTTTATATGACCCTCACACTGCTTCCTTTTCCTTTCTTCCCAGAGTAATGTCCCACCTACAGCTGTTAACTGGGAAAGTCCTGCTTCCATCCACATCTCTGGCCTAGCTAGAAGTCATTATGGTTATCTAGCACTGTTAAGCTTTACACTGTGACTAGAGATGCCAGCTAGATGCAAACCAAAGCTGCCACCCTGATCTATTCTAATTCCTCGGGGTCTATGGCAAAGCATTTGCTGTCATTTGGTCCTTACTTCACCAACAGTAGCTCTTTCTCCTGGTCAATGCAGAAAATGAATACAGTCTTTCCTCTAAGACTAGACTGGGGCATCTGGAAGAGCACAGTTACCTCTGATGTGTTTTCATGAAACTGGGGCAGGGAAAACAGTAGAGCAACCACAGACATGTTTCTTACTTGCCAGGAGAAAGAGACTGTTATTGAGATGGTAAATGTGTGTAGAATGTTTCACTAAACAAGAAGGGTATACATTTGGTAAAGGTGAGAATGTTATTAAAAATCAGATAAAATTTTTGAATTTATCTAATACTTATAATAACTCGTTGAATTATTTTCTTTCTTCCCCTGCTAAAATGTGCATAGGTTTCATGACTTCTTTTTCATGTGTAATGGTCCAGAGCTCAGGAATTTCCTTCTCAACAATTTTTCCCTTTACAAAAGCCAAACAGAGCAGATGCCAGGCAGCTGCAGCTTAAGAGCCTATGATAGATTAAAGGAAAATGTGCAGCTGCAAACAGCTGTTGTCTTTGGAACCCCATCCTCAGAGAAGTCAGAGGAAGGTGACCTAAAACTGCAAAAGGGACATGTTGGTTTACCTCTCTTGTCAGCAAATCTTCTCAATACAGCGTTGCCATATCTCCTGACACAGCCTTGTAACCAAGGGCAAGAGAATAGGAAGGTCGCCAAAAAATGTCATGATCCAGTGGTCACAGTGGGTAGAAATTATAAGGCCAATACTCATAGTGGAGAGCATCAAATGAGTGCTATACTTCATAGAAATCCTTAGATTCAGAAAATATATAAACTGTAGCTTGTGAGATGGCTCACTGGGTAAAGCTACTGCAATACAAGTATGAGAACCTGAGTTTGGGGTTCAGCATGGTAAAACCCCCAGTGTCCACAGAAAAGTACCAACATAAAATCCTGGCAGCATACGTCTATAACCCCTATACTCCTACACTGAGAGGATGGAGTCAGGTAGATCCCAGGGGCTCTCAGCTGGCCAGCCTCACCAACAAGCTCCAGGCTCAGTGAAGATTCCCTGTCTCAAACTAAGTAGAAAGTAATGAAGGAGACAAGTAATGCCACAACATCAACGTCTGCCTCTAAACATGTATGGGAGAGGTGTGATATGTGTTTTTCAGCTGGTGAAGTCTCATCTGCAACCCTGACCTAAAGGACAGAAACTTTACCTAGGAGAAATACAGTGGTCACAGTTTTACAACTCTCTATGCCACTTAACTGTAATCAAAGCCAAAGCACCACTAACAAAAAGAAACAGTTTCTGTCAATGCACTAACACAAGTTCTTTCCTCTAACAACTGTCTTAAGTCACATCCCAGTTTCAGAGATGTTTAAGGAGGGGAGCAGTGAATCTATAATCAATGAAACACATCTTAAAATAGAGTAAAATAGCCGGGCGGTGGTGGCGCATGCCTTTAATCCCAGCACTTGGGAGGCAGAGGCAGGCAGATTTCTGAGTTCGAGGCCAGCCTGGTCTACAAAGTGAGTTCCAGGACAGCCAGGGCTATACAGAGAAACCCTGTCTGGGAGAAAAAAAAAAAAAGGAAAGACTTGTAGTCATTATCTTTTATGCCACTGCACAACCAAAACATTGTCCCCTTCTATCTCATGGGGTTGTCCCAGACAACAACAACAACGGGGAGCAATACAACAGCGATAAGAGGGCACATCACCCTGCCCCGTCCCTCTGTACAGGCATAGACCAGGGCCAACCACTTAGAGCCCCTAGCCGCTGTAGAGGCAGAGTCCACAAAACAAGATTCCCATACTTTGTGCCTGTGTCATCTTTTGCCAAGATTATTGCGCGGTCTACTTGCTGATCTTCCTTGCTCTCTCCTCTCTCCTTTGGTGAATAGTGTTCCAGAGTGTAGCCAGAGAGGGATCTTTTATATCATAGTGTCACTTTTCTACTTTTCTACTTACCAACCATGGTTTACTAGTTGTACAATTACGTTCTTTTTTTTTTCTTTTCTTCTCTTTTTTTGATTTGGTTTGGTTTGGCTTTTGTTTTTCTAGACAGTGTTCCTCTGTATAACAGCTCTGGCTTGAAACTTGTTCTGTAGTTCAAGCTGGTCTCAGACTGAGAGATTTGCCTGCCTCTGCCTCCTGTGTGTGAGATTAAAAGGTATGTGTCAGAACCACCCAGCAGAACTACGTATAGCACAAGAACAGTCATGATCTCCAGGCTCAACTCTTGCTATCATCTCTGGTGATTGTAGTAACAGCAACCGTACATTGTTTCCCATCTCAGTGCCTTTCTACACACCTTTGTCCAGCCTGCCTTTTATGCTTCCCTTCCATTCATACCACCCAGATTGCTCTCTCGCCACCCCATTCTTCATTGTCAGCCATGACTTTGGAATAGACAGCATGAAATAATTAGCTCCATTAATGTGTAACTAATGTTTTAGATGCAGTAATCATTTGTCTGTCCAAACACCTTACTCCATCGATCTTGTATGTTATAGTCCAAGATGGAAATAGATAAAAGAGTCATTAGCTTTTCTGTATTCTCTTTAATGTCATTTAGTGTCAAAATTACACACACACATACCCCACAAACCATTTTTGTCAGATGCTGACCAACTAGGGAAACAAGTTCTGTTTCCAGTCTCTTGGGAAGTGATTTACTTTCTCTCCTTCTCCTCCTTCTCCTTCTCCTTCTCCTTCTCCTTTCCTCTCCTTCTCCTTCTCCTCCTTTCCTTCTCCTCCTCCTCCTCCCCGCCCCTTTCCTGCTCCTCCTTCTCCTGTTATGCTTTATGGACATGGCTTTACCTTCATCTCCTTTCTTTCAAGAACTCCTAGCACTTTTTGATAAGACTTATAATATCCCAGCCAAAGCAACTCCTTGGTCTTGATCCTGAACAGTGCAGACTACATTCTACATAGTCGCATTGTTCTGAGATGAGATTGGCCAGCTGTGCTCATGAACATGTCTAGCTGTCATCTGAAGGCTGCTGCCAGATGACATCATAATGTAAACAACAGAGATTATACAACAGAGCAAAGCCAAGTGGAATATTAAAAGTGCGTTACTCAATAGAGTAAAAGAGGCCAACCAGAGTAATATAATTGTTAAGTAGACAGTGCCACTTTCCAGGCGAGCACTGTCTGTGCATAATGCGTTCTATGAACTGGTGTCATTGTGAAAGGCTTGGTTCTCAAGTACTAGTCTATTTTCTTCAAAGTGCTATCAGTTTTGCTTTGTTTTAAGAAAAAGAATGTTCTTGGCCTGTCTATAGTTGGAAGTTTGCCACAACCCTATAACCTAGTACTTTAAACAAAATATGAGAGTTAGAAATTTTCCAAGTGGTTTATTTGAGGCACAGAGCATGTCTTAAGTTCTTAGCTACTTTTGTATTCAGATGCCTGTGCAAGCCTAACAATCTTTTAAACTGTTAAACATATGCACTTGGAAGCCAGACGAGGTGGTGTACTGGGGAGGCAGAGGCAAGTGGACCTCTAAGAGTCTGAGACCAACCTGGTCTACAGAGTGAGTTCCAGTGCAGCCAGGGATATGAAGAGAGACGCTATCTCAAAACAGAGAGAGAGCTGGGTGTGGTGGCACATGCCTTTAATCCCAGCACTCGGGAGGCAGACGCAGGCGGATTTCTGAGTTCGAGGCCAGCCTGGTCTAAGTGAGTTCCAGGACAGCCAGGGCTACACAGAGAAACCCTGTCTCAAAAAACAAAACAAAACAAAAAAAAAAAAACAGAGAGAGAGAGAGAGAATGAGAATGAATGTATATATGTGTGTACACACACACACACACACACACACACACACACACACACACACACACGCACTTCCACTGCATTCAGTGCATACGTATATATTCACTGACAACACTGTCCTCCTGTAACAAATTAAGCAGAAAAGCTAATGACACATTTTCTTTTATGAACACATTTTACCCTTAGGGCAGGAAAACATTATTTGAAATGTGTGTGTGTGTGTGTGTGTGTGTGTGTGTGTGTGTGTGTAAGTTATAAGGAGTTTTATTTTACATATGGCTCAGTTATAGATAAATTAAGCTAAATCCAAAGGCAACTGCAGATGGCTCAGTGATAGGGCACTTGCTGATTAGCCTGATGACCTGAGTTCTGTCTCTGGGATGCTTGTAGAGAACTGAATCCTGCAAGTTGTCCTTGGTCCACATTTGTTTACATATACACCAAATAATTGATGTAAATGTTTAAAATTCTATAGTTTTTCACTTAAGTGAAAAAATTATAAGTGACCACTTGATTTGAATTTCACTAGCTTCTTTGATTAGAGTCCAACATTTGAAAACTAAAATATGTGCATCTGCCTAATAGTGTTTGATTTGTCACTAGAGTTTATGGCTGTGTTGAAGGAAGGAAGGGCCTTCCGTCACCCTGCTATCTCAGTTTTCCAAGTCAATTTGGCAGATGGGGAAACATCTAGTCCCAATTTGTTGTTGTTGTTGTTGTTGTTGTTGTTGTTTTTAACAAAATATAACTCCTACTATTTTCTAATAATTTTCTATTTTCCTAACCTTTGTCCAGGCTGTAAAACATAAGGACTTAGGAGGTAGCTTGGTAAAGTTCTGACCCACAAACATAGGACCTGTGTTCAGATCCCTACCACCCACATTTAAAAAAAAAAAAAATTGAACACAATGGCATATATCTGTAATTCCAGCACTAGGGAAGCAGAGACAGGTGAAATTTAGGAGCTTACTGGCCTCCAGCCTAGCTCTAAGTTCAGTGAGAGACCCTTTCGAAGAGAAGAGAAGAGAAGAGAAGAGAAGAGAAGAGAAGAGAAGAGAAGAGAAGAGAAGAATCAAATGGAGAGTTTGTCTCAGTCACTGTTCTGTGGACACACCATGTCCATGGCGGGTCTTAGAAAAGAAGACATGTAATGGGAGGTTTGCTTACAGTTTCAGAGGGCAAACCTGTTAACTCGACAGGGAGTCTGATGGCAAGATGGAGCCAGAACAGTAGCCAAGAGCTACACCCTGACCACAAGCAGAAAGAGATTAAGCTTGTCATGGGCTTTTGAAACCTCTAAGCCTACTCTAGTGACACATTTCCTCCAACAAGGCCACACCTCCTAATCCTTCTAATGTCAAAGAGCTCTACTCCTTGATGACTAAGCATTCAAATATATAAGCCTATAGACATCATCTTATTCAAACCACAACAACGAATAACTAAGGAAGACACTTGGTATCCACCTCTGACAACCTACACATCTACACATATACAGACACCATACACACAGAATGTATTTATTTTTAATTAAAACAACACATTTCAGCTAGATGTGGTAGCATACACCTGTAATCCAGCATTGGGGAGTTAAAAAGGAACACTGAGTTCAAACCCAACCTGGAGTATATAGGGAGACCTTACCTCCAAATAATAAATAAACCAATGCATTTTAAATGGCATGGTTAAATAAATGTCTGTCTGTTACAAGATGGACTTTGTATCTCCAAACTATTCTTCCTATTTTACAGACAATACAGAAAATGAAATACACACCTAGAATGTTGACTACACCAAAGATCATAAATAATGGACAATAGTACAGAAAAAATAACTAATTTCTTCCTCCTGTGTATCCTTTATGTTATAACTGTTAGAAAAAGAAAGTCTGGGGTGGCGCTGCATACCATCTTGTAATCCCTAGCCAGGCAATCAAGGTCATCATTGGCTACAGCATGCGTCCGGGCAGTGTGAGACCTTCCTAGACCCCTCCCCCAAGTAGTGGAAAAAAAGCTGTCTTTTTCACACCTGTTTTCTCATCTTTAAGATCATCTTACCTTAAACAGTTCTGTCTCATGCTTGCAAATCTAATTTTAAAATTTTATTATCTTAATTAGTTTAAAGAGAAATAGAAAATAAATTATCCAAAGCCTTCAATTACAGTTCCCACCTTTGGTTCTTTAGGTTTGAGAGCACAGGAGGTTGACCAAAACTTTTCCCAGATGATTTTCTCTACAGAGTCGCTTCTCTAGACTTCCGTCAAACATAGAGTGGTAGGTTTGTAACTCAGCTGAGAACCTTAGAAAGAAAGACACCTCGAGCAGAGTAGACAGTCTGAGTATAGGAAAGATGAAACCAGGTGAATAGTGATTTTTTTCAGTGAATTTATTATTATGATTGGCCCCAGATAGTATGAGCTCTTTTAAATGTCTTTATTATTTTTCTTCAAAAATATCCTTTCTGGAAAAGGCAGCCAAAATTATTGTTCTTGAAGGTAAAGTGATTATATTCATAATTATATAATCAGGCACACTAATTTACTGTGTTTGCATTAAACAGTGCATTTAGAAACACATTAATCCATGTTTAACATTAAAAACTAGAAAAAAAGAAGAGCCAGCCATCCTCAGTCTTTGTATTCTGCCTTTAGCCCTGACAGCTGCAGCCGGAAGGGGCAAACTGGATGTGTGCCGTCTGCTTTTGGAGCAAGGGGCAGCAGTGGCCCAGCCAAACCGCAGAGGAGCAGTGCCTCTATTCAGCACTGTTCGCCAGGGCCATTGGCAGGTAAGTAAGATGCTGCTTCCAGCCCTCCGTTAAGAATGAGTTCCAGGTGGAAACTTATAATGCAAAGAAAGAAAGCCACACTGGGTTTCTCGGCAGTCGCCAGGTGCCAGGCTTGAGGACATGGGCCTTTGCTAGTGATGGTCCACTAATTGAAAATGTAAGAAATTAGCACTCTCCCAGTGAGGTGGTATGTACCTTTAATCCAAGCACTCAGGAGACAGAGGCAGGCTGATTTCTGTGAGTTCAAGACCAGCCTGGTCTACATAGTGAGTTCTAGGACAGCCAGGATAACATAGGGAGGCCCTGTCACAATAAAAAGGGAGTTGGAGGAGAAATTAACACTCAAAACCATCATTGTGAGCTAGATTGATTTGCTCTGGTCATGGAGCAACGCCCTCATCTATGCAACAGTATCTGCCAGTTGACTGGGAGTTCTGGTCTCAGCAGACTTTATCAAACCAGTTACTCACAGATATTTCAGACTGGCTAGAAGAAAACATGATCTTTGCAAACTCTAGTTACTTGATCCTTCCAGAGGTTTGGACTCTAGAGAAACCATTAATTTACACACTAGGATGGAAAAAGAAAGGACACTGGTAGTGATCTTTGGAAGTACTTGAGTAGAAGAAAAGGCTCTAGAAGCCAAACAGTATTTAACAAAAGACACTGCTGTTAACAGAAGCACTTTATTGTAGTCAATTGAGTGGTAAATGTGTATTGCTGCTGCAGGCTTGTAGCCTCCAGAGATTAATAAAATGGAACTGACATGGGTAGTTACTTGGGGTGGAACTTCCATTTGGTTTAGACCAGATTTTGACTTGTCTTTTTTTTTTCTAACTCAATGTCTGGGTCACATGTTCAGAGATGACTCCTCATTCATTTATCTCTAAGGGAGTTAAGGTAGCAAATCACATGCCGTTAGAACTGTACAGAAAGTCATAAGTAGGTTGCTACAGTAGAAAGCTACTTATAGGGTGAACTCACCTCTGCAGCGATGAGTAGTTCACACTGTAGGAGAGCGCATACATGTGTCATCTCAGCAGCTCTCCTTACAATAACCAGCCTCTGTCTGCCTGCACTTGCAGATTGTTGATCTTTTACTGACCCATGGAGCTGATGTCAACATGGCAGACAAGCAGGGTCGTACTCCCCTGATGATGGCTGCTTCTGAAGGCCATCTAGGAACCGTGGACTTCCTACTAGCACAAGGTAAGCCCTGAAAGGTGGTGAACAGAGCCTGTAAGAATCCACTTAACTCCAGGCTCATTAAGAATGATAGTATTAATTGGGTTAACTAGAAAATGCAAAGCCTGGCTGGAGAGATGGCTCAGAGGTTAAGAGCACTGACTGCTCTTCCAAAGGTCCTGAGTTCAATTTCCAGCAACCACATGGTAGCTCACAACCATCTGTAATGGGATCTGATGCCCTTTTCTGGTGTGTCTGAAGAGAGTGACAGTGTACTCACATAAATAAATCTAGAAAGAAAGAAAGAAAGAAAGAAAGAAAGAAAGAAAGAAAGAAAGAAAGAAAGAAAGGAAGGAAGGAAGGAAGAAAGGAAGAAAGGAAGAAAGGAAGAAAGGAAGAAAGGAAGAAAGGAAGAAAAGAAGAAAGGAAGAAAAGAAAATGCAAAGCCAGATGCTCCTGCTGCTTTTTATTTTTCTCCTCCAGTTTTTTTTCTTTAAGATTTATTTTATTTATGAGTACACTGTAGTTGTCAGACACACCAAAAGAGGGTACCAGATCCCATTACAGATGATTGTGAGCCACCATGTGGTTGCTGGGAATTGAACTCAGGATCTCTGGAAGAGCAGTCAGTGCTCTTAATCGCTGAGCGGTCTCTCCAGCCCCTCTCCTCCAGTTTTTTAAACTAAAACTCCAGGCTGGCCTCGAACTCACATTTGTTTCTTGCCTCAATCACCTAAGTATACCCGGTGTTCTCTTGCATGCACTGTGTGTGTGTGTGTGTGTGTGTGTGTGTGTGTGTGTGTGTGTGTTATGTACATTTGAATGGGCATATGTTTTATCACTATGTAGACCAGGCTGGTCAAACTTGAGGTGATATTCCTGTCTTAGCTTCTAGAGAGCAAAGTTTACAGGTATACCTCACCACCCCCAGCCTGCCCACTTACACACTGGGGAGTTCTAACTCTGACACTCTCTTTTTCTTTATAGCCTGAGGGATTGTTATGAAATCAATACATCCTGAACTCTTTATTTCAAGTCAGTTATCTCCAGACTTCAATTTTTTTAATGTATACCCAGTAAATATTCATCTATTTTAGAGGCTGATTTGCTGTTGCTGCTGCTACTGTTGGTGGGGGTGGGAGTAGGCTTGGGGGTGGTATGGTTTCTTACTATGTAGTCCTTACTATTGTAGGCTGGCCTAGAACTTGCTCTATAGACCAGGCTGGCTGCAAACTCACACAGATGCACCTGCCTCTGCCTCCTAAGTGTTGGGGTTAAAGGTGTGCACCACCACACCAAGTAAAGCTGCATATCAGTTTGTCAGCCTGCACAGCTAACATTTTTTTTTCTTGAACCCAAAGGAGGTAAAGGGACATTAAGACACTTGCTAGCAATGAGACCCTCTTTAGAGAATTAGGATATTGCTATTAAGCTATCATAATAAATTCCCTGTGGTGCTTTCCAACATACTCACACCCTTGGTAAGTGGGAAATTGTGCATTTTCCCTACAGGTGCACATGGTAAATTATTTCAGCCTCCTGCTGATTGCCCTAAGCTCAGCCACCTATGCAATAGTGGCATCACAGACTGCCATAGAGAAAAGGCTTGTCACTAGTAGCACTGCAGCACCATCTAGTGGAGTCTTGGATTTGGATCAAGAAGTGGGTAGAAAGGCGATTGAAACTATGACATCATTCCAATTAGCCACCAACCTTAAATATAATTATCCATATGCAGATGCACTTTCCTTTAAGGGATCCAGCCTTCTGAAGAACTGTGCCCAGACCTGAACAGCCAACGTTGAATAGGAAGCCTGGCTTCTCCTAAGAGACTTGTTCTGTCTTTAGCTCTATCTTTTCAAGAAAGATTTGTTTCCACAACCTGAGACTCAAAGGTGGCTAAAATCAAGAATTGTGCTTGCAGGGTACAGTGTCGTTCTTGCTTCCATGGTACAAGTTGCCAAACAAGTTTTACTTCATATCTACCTTCATTTCTGCTAGAGGAGGGGAGCAGCACTCAGAGGGAACAGACCTAGGTTCTTAAGACGCGGCACAAAGCCACAAACTGTGTCCAATAGAAGAGGCAGAGCCTCTTCAGCACTGATGACCTTAGATGACTACTGTGTTTGCTGCATGCCAGTAGACACTCATTAGGCTTAGATGACAGAGGTTTGTGCTTCCTTACCCATGGTCTTTGAACCTTTTGTATTTTCTTTAGGTTTTCTTTGTTTTCTTTTTCACTTAAGTGAGTTTTCACTAAGTAAGTTTACATTATTTGTAGAATATTGTAGAATAGGAACTCTCAGGTAACTTTCTTTTTTTAAGTAATCTACTATTTAGAGGCTGGTAGTACAGTTTAGCTGGCTGAGTGCTTACCTAGCATAGCAAATTGATTCAAAAAAAATTGATTCAAAATTCACAAGGCTCCAGGTTCAGTCCCAGTACCACAAAAACTGGACTGGCATACACTTATAATCACAGCATTCAGCAGATGGAGATGTGACTCAGACAGGCCTTGAACTCACTGTGTAGCCCAAGCTACCCTCAAACTCCTGCTTACTCCTTCCAATTTTAGGGATTACTGGTATATGTCACCATGGCCAGCCAGGGCCAATCTTAAAATGAAAAAAAAAATCTAGAAGTAAAAGCTATTCTTCAACAGTATGTATACCTTAAATATCAGCATTCCTTTTAGCTACAAACTTTTTTTTTTTTTGGTTTTTCGAGACAGAGTTTCTCTGTGTAGCCCTGGCTGTCCTGGAACTCACTTTGTAGACCAGGCTGGCCTCCAACTCAGAAATCCACTTGCCTCTGCCTCCCGAGTGCTGGGATTAAAGGCGTGCGCCACCATGTCTGGCTCAGCTCCAAACTTTTGTGTCCTCAGTCCTGTTAAAAACAGCACTCTTACTCTTTCTTTCAGGTGCCTCCATTGCCCTGATGGACAAAGAAGGGCTAACAGCTCTTAGCTGGGCTTGTCTGAAGGGCCATCTCTCAGTAGTACGCTCTCTAGTGGATAATGGAGCTGCTACAGACCATGCAGACAAGAATGGCCGTACCCCACTGGACCTGGCAGCTTTCTACGGTGATGCTGAGGTGGTAAGTACCTTTAAACAGGCCTCAGGAGAGAAAGGAGAGGGGTGCTGTCCACCAAGAATGCTATCCAGGGTCAAATGTGAAGTACTGTTTTGATGGTTCTAACTTAGACTCTTCAGAGGACAGGAATATACAAAACATTATTCAAAAGCAAGAATATCACTATGACTTGAAATTAGAGAGAGAGAGAGAGAGAGAGAGAGAGAGATATCCTGGTTCAGACAAGCAGTTTGAAAGGGGCAAGCTGTATCCATTGTGCCTGTTAACTGTTCTGCTTGTTCCTTTCCTAGGTCCAGTTCCTGGTAGATCATGGGGCCATGATTGAGCATGTTGACTACAGTGGAATGCGTCCTTTGGATAGAGCAGTGGGTTGCAGGAACACATCTGTTGTAGTAACTCTACTGAAGAAAGGAGCCAAAATAGGTAAGAGAAAGAGAGATGATATTGACCATCTGTGCCCAGAGGCCAGTGGTCTGGTTTTCCTGGGTTTTTTGGAGTGAATGTATATAGTTCTCCCTCTGCCCTGGTCCAATTACTGCCCAAGTGAACAAAAGGCTACTGGCCCAGAGAGAGTACATCTGAGCCATAGTCATGAAACCCTGTATCCAGAGTCACATGACTCTCTGCCCTGCCCTTTGTAGCTTGAGCCAGGAGGCTGCGCTGAGCTTATGCACATCTTCGCGCTGCCTATGCACTGGCCCCACCCTTTGAGCATCCTGGCTCCCTGCAGCACCATAAGCCTTTGCTTTCCTTTGCTCTCCGTGCTTCACTCTCCAGCCCCTGCTGCTGCTCTCCCAGCTGCTCCCCCACCCACACACTGTAGACAGGGTTGCTGATGTGCTGGCTTTTGCTGCCTGCCTCTCACTGCTGCTTTTCCTTCTTTTTTTGTTTTTTTTTTCTTTTTTTTTCACCTTCATCCATTTTTTTTTCCTTTCCTACAACTTTTTGTTTTCTCCTTTCTTTGAAGGTTGTCAGACGTTACCGAGTCGCCCACGAGGTATATTTCACCGCTGTCAGCATCAGGCGTGGTCTGATGGCTTGGTCAGCTTTGCCTTCTCCTCTTTGATTTAGCCTGCATGAGTTCCCTACACCTCTAATCTTTTAATTTACTTCACCTTAAAAGAAGATTTTTTTAATGACTGTTGCAGAGAATAACTTGAACTTTTTGATAACTAACCCTGAAAAGTTTAGTTGGTAAATAATCCAGTCATCTGTAAACTAATCAATTTAACTATTCTTTTCTCTTGTGAGTGAAGTAGTCTTCTTAATATTTGTTTCATATCTGTTGACATTAGAATTATGCCCTGGTTCCAAGTGAATCCCAGGGAGTCTAAGGAGTCTTTAGAGCACTTAAGGAGGGTCCCCTCCTACAGAGTGCACACTTCAGAATTGATGCTATGTGGGAGTGTTCCATCTCACACAGAAAATAAATTATTCTTTTTTGGCTTTTTCTAGTCTCATGGTAACCTTTAATATAAACCCTTTCTTCCAACTTCCTGATTTAAAAATCATTTCAGACTAAACCATTATGTGCTCATGTGTACCACACAGGTGTTATTGTTCTCCTGTGGCACGAGCTTGGACACTTCAGATATTCTTATTTTAAGGTGAATATAAACAAATCAAATGCAGCTTCTTGGCAATGGGAGTCACTGAATACTCCCAGGTCTAGAAGATGAGGTCATTATTGTGGACAAGTTGTTCTCTCAGCAGAAATTCCCCAGGATATTTTTTTCCACCCAGCTTCCTACCACCTTACATTGTATGAGTTCTTTACCCATCATGCATCCTGTACACTACAGGTCCAGCCACATGGGCGATGGCCACCTCCAAACCAGACATCATGATCATCCTGTTGAGCAAGCTGATGGAAGAGGGGGACATGTTTTATAAGGTGAGGGCGGGAGGAACTGCTTTTTACATGTAGAATCTTGAAAACTTGAAAGTTTTCATTCTTTTCTGTAGAGGCAAAGGTAGAAACTATTCCCTGGTCCTGCACTCCTAATTTAGGGGTCCTGAGTTTTTGTTTTGTTTTGTTTTGTTTTGTTTGCTTTCCTGGTAAGAGAGCAAAAACATTCTTGTTTTATCTGGTCACTTATAGTTCAGTAACAGGTTTTTCTCAGAATCTTCTAAGTGAAGAACTCATAGGGCAATTAAAAGCAAACTTGTGTAATTTGGTATTTCTAGTTTCATTGGTCTTAGTTTTCATACATAGTAGCACATTCCTGTAAACCCAGCACTTTGAAGGTGGGAGAAGGAGAATATCAGGAACTTAAAGTCCTCTTTGAACAAGTTTGAAGGCAGCCTGGGAAAAAAAAGTTCATAGTAATAATAGCATTTTTAATAAGATAAACAGTGATTATTATGCATTTGCTTAAAGTCACTCCCTGGATGACAGTCTTTAAGAAATAGGTATCGTTAATAAACACTTGGCCAGAAGGAAATTCTTACGGTGTTCCATGTCAGTCTCCTCACAGTGTTTCAGTTCATGGTGAGGAGACTGAAGGTAAATAACTCCAACCCAGTTTTTAGCAGCAGACATCCTTGAGATATTACAGATCTAAAAGATGATAAAGTTACTGTAAAGCTCATTGTTTTATAAATATACAAGGTCCTAAGAAGAATTCTAGTTCCTAGGTATCCTTAGAGTACATCATGATTATCATGGCTTGTAGGAAACCTGAACCTTGATCCAACCTTAATCATATAAAATCACATAAATTCAAAGATCTTTATTACTGTAGGGATCATACTTATGGACCTTTATGTCATTCTTAAGAATATAAGCCTTGAGCCAGGCGTGGTGGCGCACGCCTTTAATCCCAGCACTCGGGAGGCAGAGGCAGGCGGATTTCTGAGTTCGAGGCCAGCCTGGTCTACAAAGTGAGTTCCAGGACAGCCAGGGCTACACAGAGAAACCCTGTCTCGAAAAACCAAAAAAAAAAAAAAAAAAAAAAAAAAAAAAAAAAAAAAAAAAAAAAAAAAAAAAAAGAATATAAGCCTTGGCACAACATAACTTCCGCTATCCCAGGTCAAGGATTCTTGGCTTTTAATGTAAATAGGCACTTCCATAATTCTCCCTTGGAAGACTCTACACTCTCCTGATTAAAAAATGAAGAAAGGTAAAGAACTGATGCGACCTGGAGATGTAGCTCTACAGGGGGAGAGTCCAGGTGACAGCAGGAGCTACCGCCTGGATCTTTCTGCACTTTATATACAGCCTTCCAGATGCAAAGTATAAAGGCGGTTCAGTGTTTCTGCAGAGGATCCTGAAGTTGGTCAGATTTACTTCATCTTGGGAGAATGGTCTACAAAGTGAGAGTCACAAATTCCAAGCTTCTCTTCTCCCCTGCCACCTTACCTCCTGCCTGACCACAAATACCATGAACTGACACTGTTTTCTACCATTACATTAGTGAAGCCTCAGACCATTCTAGGTCCTGCATGCTTCCTGAGGAAGAGAATTATCTCTTCTGTGGGGCAGCAAGGTAGAACATCAAAGAGAAGCCACATAAGCTAAAACCTAGGGAGAAGCTATCACTCTTGAGTGTTGGGACCAGGAAGTTTATGTGTCCCAAGTAGAGCTGTTCAAGAAAAGAAGGAACTTCCCAGTGAGCAGGTCAGCCCTTGAGAACAGAAACTGTTATGTGCATTTGCCAGGATTTTGTTTCTCTGGCTTGTGATTTTAGATGTCCCTTCAACCTTCCTGTTCTTACCAAGTGAGTTTCCTCCAGAAAAGAATAGATTTCTTCTCTCAGCACCAAGGGACTTTAACCTTTAAGAGCAGGCAGGAACTAGGGACAAGATCTCCTCAGCCTCAGCAAACCAACATTGTGCTCTTCGTTTGTACCCATTAGAAAGGTAAAGTAAAGGAAGCCGCCCAGCGCTACCAGTACGCTCTGAAGAAATTCCCTAGAGAAGGGTTCGGTGAGGACCTGAAAACCTTCCGGGAGCTAAAAGTGTCTCTCCTCCTGAACCTCTCTCGATGTCGCAGGAAAATGAACGTAAGTCCTTCTAATCCCCACTCTTTCTGCAGTGCTGGAAATTGAAAGTTCCTGCCACTTACTATCTTATTACTAGGCCCTAAAATCCTCTCTGCCCCATTTGGAACCTGGTTGTCCTTCACAGAACACTGACATTTGCACATTGAAATAAATCCACAACAAATACAAATTTCTCAAGCTGTAGAAAAGCTAGTTCTCTGTGAGCAGTTTGTGGCATTCTGCAGTGTCATAATCGCTACTGAAGTGACTGAAACACTGTCATATCCACACACTCTCCAGCCATTCTCACCAGAGTTTCAGCTGCATTTAGGTTGAGACTTCATTCTTTCTCGTGCCCTCCCTAGTCAGGTGCCAAAGAGTAGGATCAAGCTTCAGGGCTGTGGACTTCAGGGTTAATGTCTAAGGTGACTCTTGACCTTTTCACCTCTTCCCTGGCCTGTGTATCCCAGTGTGTCACACCCCTTCTTGCTTGGATGAAATCTTAAAATTCCTTCTGGCCCTCTATCAGGCCCCCTAGTTGTCCTTGGCTCTTCTTAATTCTTTGCAGGCATAGTTTCAGCCAGTGCTTTTTTGTCATGCAGACACTCCTGAGCTGAGAAGAATCTCAGACACCAGAAGTGCTTCCAATCATGACACAGTCACTGGCATCCAGTGGGGGTTTCACAGGCCCGCAGGAGACAGACGTAATTCAAATCAAGTAGGAAGTTTTGATCAGTTAGAGAGTCAAGAGTGTCCTGTCCAGAAGGAAGGTTCTGGCTGCAGTGGGAAGGATCTGCTCTCAGGTCCAGAAAGACTCATCTATCTAACTTATGCACCATTGATTCCAGCCCTGAAACCTACAGTGAAAGAGCCCTGGGATAGACTTGGCCATCTCAGAGGACGCAGTTCTGCCTTCAGAGGCAGAAAGGAGTGGGGGCAAGGAAGATACCTTTGGGTGGGGATGGAAGTATGGAAGGTATTCGGGGCACGATAGTAAAGTCCTGCTGAGGTTCTCACGTGAACAGTGGGATCAGTCCCAGAGGTCTCTGTGGCCCTCCTCTGAGAATGAAGCAAAGCTTAGCAGCGGATGCCAGTCTTCTGGCTTCTTTTCTTCCTAGCAGTTAATTGGCTTTTAAAAATATGCTTTGGGAGCTGGTGGTGAAGCACGCCTTTAATCCCAGCACTTGGGAGACAGAGGCAGGTGGATTTCTGAGTTCGAGGCCAGCCTGGTCTACAAAGTGAGTTCCAGGACAGCTAGGGCTACACAGAGAAACCCTATCTCAGAAATATATATATATATGCATGCATGCTTTGGGTACATAGCTCAGTCATAAGGTTCTTGCTTAGCATGCACAAGACCCCCTGTAGGTCTATAGCACCAAGGATGAAAAGTTGTTCTACTCTCCTATTCTTAGATAACAATGGTTATCTCTCAAATAAGTAAAGGGAAAGGTAGGAAACAAGAGGGATAGAAAATAGTTCATACCATTTCCCCACAAAACCAGTAATTACCTCCTATGAGCCAACATACACTCAGCAGCAGAAGTCCCTGCACCTCAGTAGACAGTCTCTTCTGATGAGCCCTTGCCTGTGCCCCAGGACCTTTCTTAGACCGTTTTCTGCATTAGGGACTATGAACACAGTCCTGCTGTATATGATTCTGATAAAGAAGAGAAAAACCTAAGCCAAATATGATGGCATGTATCTCAAAAAATGCCAGTACTTTTGAGGCAGAAGCAGGAAGATTAGGGGTTCTAGGCTAGCTTGGGGTACATAGCAAAACTTCAAAAAATAGAACCACCCCAGTGAAAACTAAATCCTATCACTTTAACTTAGTATTTAAGGAGATCTTAAAGACCACAGGTGTTGCCTGTTCAATATTATATGCTTCAGATGCTATTCCTGGGTGTTGTCATGGTAACACCAGTAGCTCTGAGATTGAGTTTCTCCAGGATGTCTCCAGGACAGCACAACCAGTCACACCCAGAGTCTGCTTGTTTGTTTGTTTTTTTAATCTATTTTTTTAAATTTTTAATGTTTCCTAAGTAAGGAATCAAATAGGAGAAGGAACAAGCCAGAGAAGTGTCTGTGAAATATGAAGAATATTTATGTAGTATGGAGTCCTACTATTTGTCTAGTATACATAGCACTTAAATGTTGTTTATGCTTAACCTTGCCGCTGAAACTGTGGGTGTAAAGAATGTTCAACCAACTTGAGTTAGAATAGACCAGAGAGCTGAGCCTGCTGGCTAGCATCCACATGCCCTCTCGGCTCCAGTCAGTGTTCTTTGCTGTTACCCAGACCTTTCTCCTGGACTCTGTAGGGTTTATTCTCAGTGATCCTTAGGAAGCCAAGGTCCTGAGCACAGCAGCAGGAGAACCAATAGGATGAATGGCACCTGAGGAATCTGTGTCTCTCCTCTTGTGTGGAGAGTTTAGATTTTCAACTTTAGGATCCTCACTACAGAGGGCTGTCATTTGGCTTCTGGGGTATCAAGAACAGCTAGAAATCCAAAAGTGTTTTAACACTTTGGACAAGTAAAGTTCCGTTAGTGCTTTCTGAGACACACAGCAGAGGAAGGCAGGAGGAATTTTCAGTCTGTGGGCCACATGGGTAGAGCCCTGGCAGGCGTCTCATGAGCCCTAGGCATTCCATCGACCGGTGTCAAAGGATTGTACTTACCATTTGTTTTATTCCCAAGTTGTCTTTTTTGTGTATCTCTGCAATGACTCATCTGCACACCTATTGTAATGACAGGATTTTGGAATGGCGGAGGAATTTGCTACTAAGGCCCTGGAGCTGAAACCGAAATCTTATGAAGCATACTATGCAAGAGCAAGGGCAAAACGCAGCAGCAGGTGAGGCAAGGGAGGGTGAGAAACAGCAGTGTCTGAAAATGTGGCTAAGGCAATAGGCCACCCTGGGATGTGTGCACTCAATGTGCCTGCCCTTGCCAACTCTCAGGGCCAGGCTTTGCAGGCAACACTGCTCACAATCAGCACTTCTCCTGGGCACTTTAGGAGAAAGGTAAAATGGAAAATGACACTTCCTTCCAGGAAGCCTATGTCATGTGCTCAGTCACTTTTCAGCCTCAAGCCAATGGCATGACAAGATAAAGATGAAGTAAAGAGGAAGCCACTTAAGCCAAACCTCCCCTGTACCTTCTCAACAGGAAGAACAGGACAGTCACTTACACACTCTTCCTTTCCTTTCCTACAGGCATTTGGGGACTCCCCAGATTATTTAGTCCTCAACAGAGGGGTCTCCTAAGTCTGAAGACATTGCCCTCTTCACCTAAACATACACACACAGACACACACAGATAGACAGACACAGAGACAGACAGACAGACAGACAGACAGACACACACACACACACACACACACACAAGAGGTCCTGCTGCCAGGACTGAGATGGCACCATTCCCTGTGCCCATCTGCTGTGTTTTGGCCACTGAGTAAGAGAGCCTCCAGAGGGATCTGAGAACTGCCAATCATTGTCCTTCCTTGATGCCTCTGCCCAGCACCCAGCCTTCTCCTGTGCATGGGAAAGAACTGTTTGGGATTTGATGCTATAACCCAGCGGGGAATTTGTCTACAAAAATCAAAACAAAGCTA
The DNA here is from genome assembly GCA_902729485.2 of Mus minutoides. Taxonomy (NCBI): domain Eukaryota; kingdom Metazoa; phylum Chordata; class Mammalia; order Rodentia; family Muridae; genus Mus; species Mus minutoides. The sequence goes on from LR749527.1 coordinate 529,383, forward strand.
TTGACACTGAAAGCAGTGATCTAGCTAAAGTCATAGCATTATTATAGAAAGTCAGCTGTCACATCCTCTCCATCTAGGACTGTTCTTTGCCACTAGGTGAGTTGTCCACTTCCCAGGTAGTTTTAGTTGGGAGGATAGGAATATCTCCATAGTTCATTTCCTCATTTGTAAATAAGGGTCTTGTTGGAGTAAGCTCAGCTCCACTCTCTGTCACCTGATCAGCAAACTGACTCATGTGGGCTGTGGCCTAGCAGAAAGATACACAGTACTATTAAGTGATGGGCAAAGGGGACTGAAGACAGGTGCCACACCTAGGATGTAAGAGGCCTGAAGTTTAGACCAAAATATTGAGAGTATTTTTTCTTTAATTTCACAAGATCATCTGGCCATGGTAATTCATGCACTTTAATCCCAGCACTCAGGAGGCAGAGGCAGGAAGATCTCTCTAGTTCAAGACCAGCCTGGTCTACATAGCAAGTTCCAGGACTGCCAGGGCTACATAGAGACCCTGTCTCAAACCCCTCCCACACACACACACAAAATTTACACTGGATCAGAAAGGTTTTTAAAACACTACAGTTACTGCTTTGTTCCTAAGCTATTTGACAGTGACACTGTAAATGACAACCCCAACCAACCCTCATACTGCCTAGGCTGTACTTGGGCACTAAGATCTTCCCGAAGGGCCTGTCTGGTCTGACCTGATGAAGACATTCCCTATTAACCCCAGAGAGGTCAGAAGGAAGATAAAAGCTAAAATGTCTAGGAACTCATTCAAAACTCTTCTAGAATAACAGCCTTTGTTTCCTTCCTTATAAGTCAAACTGAACTAGACCCTCTTGAATCCTCCAAATGCTACCTGATGCAGTTCTCTGAATTGGTGGCCATGTTCTCTGCTGCTGGTGATTCCTATTCATTCTGAGGAACCTGAATAACTCCCATTCTTGTGTTTGCATTTTGTCAAGCAGACAGTTTGCAGCAGCCCTAGAGGACCTGAAAGAGGCCATCAAGCTATGTCCAAACAACCGTGAGATCCAGAGGCTTCTGATGCGAGTGGAAGAAGAGTGCAGACAGATGCAGCAGCAGCAGCAGCAGCAGCCACCACCCCCACCCCAGCAGCCTTCACAGGAGTTGCCAGAGGAAGAAACAGAGCCTGAGCCCCAGCATGAAGATATATACGCTGTACAAGACATATTTGAGGAGGAATACTTGGAACAAGATGTTGAAAATGTTTCTATTGGCCTCCAGACAGAGGCTCGCCCCAATCAGGGGCTCCCAGTAATCCAGAGCCCACCCTCCTCTCCAGCCCATCGGGACTCGGCCTACATCTCTAGCTCACCTCTTGGCTCTCATCAGGTTTTTGACTTCCGGTCCAATAGTTCTGTAGGTTCTCCCACCAGACAAGGTTATCAGTCCACCTCGCCTGCTCTTTCTCCAACTCACCAGAATTCTCATTACAGGCCTAGCCCACCACATACTTCCCCAGCTCATCAGGGTGCATCTTACCGGTTCAGCCCACCTCCTGTGGGAGGGCAAAGCAAGGAATACCCTAGCCCTCCCCCTTCCCCTCTCCGTAGAGGCCCTCAGTATAGGGCCAGTCCTCCAGCTGAAAGCGTGAGTGTCTATAGACCCCAGTCTGGCTCACCTGTACGCTATCAGCAGGAAACAAATGTGAGTCAGCTTCCTGGCAGACCAAAATCTCCTCTTTCCAAAATGGCCCAGCGACCCTACCAGATGCCTCAGCTTCCAGTGGCAGTTCCCCAGCAAGGGCTCAGGCTCCAGCCTGCCAAGGCCCAGATTGTAAGAAGTAACCAGCCTAGCTCAGCAGTTCATTCAAGCACTGTAATCCCAACAGGAGCCTATGGCCAAGTAGCCCATTCAATGGCCAGTAAATACCAATCTTCACAAGGAGACATGGGAGTAAGTCAGAGCCGATTGGTTTATCAGGGATCAATAGGGGGGATTGTAGGAGATGGGAGACCTGTACAGCATGTCCAAGCCAGTCTGAGTGCTGGTGCCATCTGTCAGCATGGAGGATTGACCAAAGAAGACCTGCCACAGCGACCCTCCTCTGCCTATCGAGGTGGTATGAGGTACAGCCAGACACCACAGATTGGGCGTAGCCAATCAGCATCATATTATCCAGTCTGTCACTCAAAACTAGATCTGGAGCGTTCCTCCAGCCAGCTGGGTTCCCCCGATGTGTCGCATTTAATCAGAAGACCTATCAGTGTCAACCCTAATGAAATCAAGCCCCACCCACCAACTCCCAGGCCGCTGCTGCACTCGCAGAGTGTGGGCCTGCGCTTTTCTCCATCCAGCAATAGCATCTCATCCACCTCCAACCTGACTCCCACCTTCCGGCCTTCTTCTTCAATTCAGCAAATGGAGATCCCACTAAAACCGGCATATGATAGGTCATGTGACGAGCTATCACCAGTATCTCCCACTCAGGGAGGTTACCCTAGTGAGCCTACCCGATCCAGGACCACACCATTCATGGGGATCATAGATAAAACAGCCCGGACTCAACAATACCCCCACCTTCACCAGCAGAATCGGACCTGGGCAGTCTCATCAGTGGATACGGTTCTCAGTCCCACATCTCCAGGCAACCTGCCTCAGCCTGAATCCTTCAGTCCACCATCATCCATCAGCAACATTGCCTTTTATAACAAAACCAACAATGCACAGAATGGCCATTTGCTGGAGGACGATTATTACAGCCCCCATGGGATGCTGGCTAATGGGTCTCGTGGAGACCTCTTGGAAAGAGTCAGCCAGGCCTCCTCTTATCCTGATGTGAAGGTGGCACGGACCCTACCAGTGGCTCAGGCATACCAGGACAACCTGTACAGGCAATTGTCTCGGGACTCTCGACAAGGGCAGACATCGCCTATCAAACCAAAGAGACCATTTGTGGAGTCTAATGTTTAAGAGACATTTGTTGGAGTGAGACCCATATGTTTTCACTGCACATTTTCAGGCTTGGTTTCCACATCTGAGGTAGTTCTCTGGCTTAATTTCTCATGTAGTTTCTGTGTGGTGTTCAGAGGTGACAGCCCACATGTTGAAATCTTTTGCATGCAGCTGACTGGGAAGCTGGCCTCTGGTGAGCCAGGACTTCAGTTTCTCGGGTCTGTGCCCCAGTCACATGCTCTCTCCCTCTCTTCCAATACCAACGAGGAGATTTCGTGCCGTGAGCTTTAACCAGGGAGATCAGACATACTGGTCGGCTTTTTCCAGGAGACAATCGCTTTCACTGATGTTCTTGTTGTGTGAATGTCTTTTTCCTTTTTTAAAAAAGTAAGATGTTCTTGTTTGTTTTCTTCTAGAAGCGTTAGGACACGTGTGATGCCTTTCTGTCCATGCATTCTTCCTCAGTGTTCACATGGCCAGCCCCAGTGTATGGCTGTGCCATGGTCTCCTCCCCAGACTCCAGCTCCCTGCAGGTGTCAGCTCTAGAATCTTCATTTACTTTATTGCTGGTCCTCCTCTGGGACAAAGGGGTCTAGGGAGAGTGAGAGAGAAAGAGAAAAGAAAGAAAAGAGGAAGAAAGAAGCTAAATTGATTGGAAGAAAAGCCCACTATAATTATCTGAAATGTTACTATGTTGGTTTTCCTAGAAGTGTTTGGGGAACATTTAATAAACATCCAGCCCTTGATTAGCCAAGAAAATTCTAGGAGAACTGTTGGTATTTTTAAAGTACTCACCAAGAGGTATTCTCTAGACTTTAACCAACAGTTAGCCACTAAAGGCTGCTGATTTTCCAAGGCTAGAGAAGGGAATAAGTATGGAGAAAGGAGGAGAAAGGGGGAAAGATTGTTCTTGCTTCTCACCAAGAGAAAGCTGTGTCAAATCTGCATTTTAGATCACAAAAAGCCCTGAACAGCCTCTGAGATCTGGCTGCTGTAGTAACCACCCTGCTCAGTGCATTTTCACCTGGAGCCAGGCTGCGCTCAGCTGACGTTCATTGTCTCAAACCAAGATGGTAGTGTAAAGAGTTTCTTCCAGAACCTGCTTGGGTTCTCTTAGGACTCTTAAGACTCATCCCAGGGTTTCCACCCAGGCCACTGCATTCCATGCTGGCTGTTAACTAATCCCATTTTAAGACCCCTGGTTTCATTATTCTCTGTTAAAGGAATTGTCTCTTTTATCTAGGAGTGTTAAATGGTAATCTTTGAAAATCAGAAACAGCCAAAAGTGTTACAGATTGCTCTGAGCACTGGGTGAGGGCATGAGATTGATAGTAGGCCTTTTCCTCCCTCCGTTTCCATTCGTCTTGTGGCTGTTTGCTAACCTGATTTTTGAAAAGCTGAGACAACTGTGAGGTAGGCCACAAGGTCACGGGAACCAGAGCACAGTACCATCTCTGGTAGCATGTCAGTTCCCAAAACCAAGCCCCGGGTCCGGCAAACTAACCATGGTGCTACCATGTTCTTAGGGAGCATTTCTCATTAGTGAAGGGCTGCAGAAAGGACAGTTTCTTGAACAAAATCCAGCTGTGAACTGTTTGGAATGCAGTTCTCTGATAGGACCTGAAGTCATGCAGAGCATGACACTGAAATCAGAAACGATTCATCACTGATTTAGATTCTGCCAGTAGGTGGACCCCAGGCCCCCCCAAGCCTAAAACAGGTCAGGATTCATCTCTGTAAGCAAGACTGCTTTTACTCTGATATAGAAGAATTGCCCCATCCTCCTAGACTAGGATAGGCACTGGTCATTTCTCCCTACCTGTCCATCCACCTGTCTGTATCTTCACCTTTCCCATCTGGAAGAAGCTTATAGCTGTGGGGTCAGCCTATAGCTGGGAGCAGCAGCCTCTCGAGTCCCCTTGTGCCCTGGACAAGGCTCTGTTGGTCTCTGCATCACATTGTATCTTACCTGAACCACCTCTGAGGGAGCTCCTACAGTCCATTAGTAAAGTGCTCCCACCTGTTTGGAAAGCCACCCTTCCCACCTTACCTGCCCAGGTGTGTTAGAATGCCATGCAGTCCTAAAAATACACCGCAGCCGCCACTACTACCCAGGGTCCCTCATTTTCCCAGGAAAAGTAAGAGTTCGCATCTCTACCCTCACCTGAAATAGCAGTGTCAGACCACAATTATTTCCTAGCCATTATAAGAGAGAGTGCATGCCACTACTGGAGCAAGTGGTTTTTGACTTAAGAACACAAATGGGAGCTTCCTGAGGCAGGAGATAAGCATCTTCCCTGGATGCAGACCGCCTGCCCTGCTTTGCTACTTCACTGCCATGGTTGATCTTAGTACTGTATTCTAAATGTGCCCCTCCCTTCCCAACAATGAACATTTGCCAGACACATATGACTTCAGGATGGAAGACAAATCTTAAATGAAGCTGGCAAATTCTTATCACTCAATTCACATCACCCTCAAGTAGAGTCAGGTGACAAACTTCAGCTTGTAGGTTTCTCACCCAAACATGTTCCTTTGCCCAAGATTCTTGCACTAGTGGGTTTCCATCACATCATGTCTATAAATGGGTGCACTTTACTGTTTGAATTTGTAACTCTGATAAATACTGGATATTTAAGTGTGAGTAATGTCTTCATTAGAAATTAGAGTCACTCTTGTCTCTAGTGTGTTTTTCAAGAAAAAAAAAAAAGGAAAGAAATCAAGCAGTGGACCACAGCATTTATAGCACAAGAAATAACATTGTATATAAGCCTCAAAGATTAAGGATTTTTAAACACAAGAAAACGTTTGCAGTGATTTTAAAGTGCTTTTCCAGCAATTTTCTTAGGGACTCCTGAGACATGGTTCATTTATTTACTGGATCAGTAAGGCACACAAGTAACAATTAAAATTATTGTTTATTTACAACGTAAAGGGAAAACCTGTGTAACATGAGAATTCGGCATGGACAAATGGAGATCATTTTGTATCTGCTGTTGTGTCTGTCCAGGTTGCAGACGTGCACTATTAGTCCCGAGTTAATAGAGCACAACCCCCTCTTGTTCCTCTCCCAGGCGCCCCTTTCTACATGTGTTTGACTTAAACTTGATGGCTCAGGAAAATTCCACTCATTAGAATTGTGTACAGTATCCCAGGTTGTTGCCCAGATATCCAAGTTTGCTGATTTTAGTTAAGCCTGGATTATCACTTTTCCTAAATTACTATAAACAGAACAGCTTAGAGAAAGGTGTTCTCCTCCCTTATATTGTATAGTAGTTTATGATTCCCTCTAAATATTGGTATTTTTATATTCCAGAGATATACCCAATAGAAAAATTTTAAACCAGTATCTAATTTAATATCCATAAGTATTTTTCCTTAGAGTTTAGTCATATGCAGTGGGATATGTGGATGTCACTTGTGCTTCACCATACTCTACCACTAGGTGTCACTGTGACTCTGCATCATACTTACCTGGTTACAAAGAATGGCTTCGTGGAGCTGGCAGGGCCCACAGCCTAGAGGTTGAGGCAGAAGGGAACATAAGCCTGAAGGGGCTTCATGCAGCCATGCACCTGTAGCAAGGCAGACTCTGGACACCACCTGTTTGTGAGGTTACATTGAGCTCCCTTTCTCCCCATTAGAAACCGTCCCTCTCAGTTCCACTCAGCCTCCGGCTTTATAACTCCAGAAGAATCACAGTTGGGTGGTTGATTAAAGATGGTTATTTTTCTACTACAGAAATGCCTTGGACAAAACCAGTTGCTCACTGAATCTTTGCCACACAATGGAACAGGCTCCCCAGGCGGCAGGATATGCTGCCTCTGTGCCCATCTCCTGTTGAGCCTCTGAGCACTCAGCAGCCCCACCCACCCTACCTGTCTGCCCTCAGGCTGCCCAGTTCTCAAGAAGGGGTCTGCTACGCCTTTACTCTGAGGGCCATACTGCCCTGCCTCGTGCTTGTTGAGAGGTGTGACTTCTCCTTTTCCTCTGGGAATTCCAGACTGACCATCTACCATGACTAACAATGAACAAAGGGCTTAGGGTAAGAGCTACCTACAAAGACGCGTCATGGAAACCTTCACCATGCAATGCCTTGAACTCAGCTCTGGCTGCTCCCAAGAAAAGGCAGCTGGCTAGGGGCCTGGACACAAGCACAACGGGGCTGGTGGAGCCACTGTGCAGAGCTACTTGAATATTCACTGGGTCTTCATCAACTCTTTTTGTAATACAGACCACTCAAGGGCTGAAGTGTTGGTAACATTCATTTCGGTGTCCAATGCCTCACAGCAGCTAAGCCACCCTGAGATGCTTGTGGCCACATGATGGCCACAGTCAGAGCTTTGAAAGTCAGTACCAAATGAACGTATAATTGGACACCAAAAATCAAGTGTTACTCTCATGTTTCCTCACCCTGTCATCTCATTTCTTCCTGCTGACTATCATGATCCCTACACTAAGCTGACCAGTCAGGCTACAGCTGGCTGTACGCAGATGCCAGCCAGCACCATCTCCTGGTTTCAGATAGACCTACTCTGTGGGAAGGACGTGGCCTAGCTGCTTTGTTTCTGTAGCACTTGATGGCTGGATTTTTTCCTTTGCTAATCACTAACCAGAAAATCTGGCTAGGATTCAACTCACTCCCTTCAATCCCCAGGACCAGACAGAGAGTTAATTCTGGAAAATTCCGTACTTGAATGTACCTGCCTTACTGTATACCCATTCACTGGGGGAGGGGGGATTAGCGATGTTGGCTCTAGATATCCACTTCATTCAAAGCTATTTTGGAAATCCTGTAAGTTCTACTTCCTGTCCTGCTTTTTGCTTTGCTTTGCTTTGCTTTGCTTTGCTTTGCCTGTTTTGTTCCTGACATTTGACTGATTCCTGCTGAGTTGGGCCAGTTCCCTGTGGGGCCCAGGGCAGGTGCCATTCTCAGGCATGGCCTCCCTTCCATCTAGCACAGCATCTGTCTCTCTGTTCTGTCTCCTCCAAACCCAAGATGATTTTAATTAGTACAGACATGTACAGTCTACAATTCAAGAGTGATTTGTACTAATATGATTTGATGATTCCTCTTTGCTGTCCTTCCGAGACACTTGCTGGAAAAAGCTTTAATGCACTTAGTGTTCCTTTAGGTTTTCTATAACTCAGATGTAAAGGACTTTCCATGTACAGTATATTATCCAATGCATGTTTGTTCTCTATCCTGATATATCAAACACCACACGGTTGTGAACAGCCCCGTGAATAAGGAAGACATTTTCTCTACTGTACTTGCTTGAACAGTTTTACTGTCTGTACATGTGAGCTGTGTGAGATAGATGTGAAAAGTTCAAATGAATGCATTTTCCTGCCCCATGTATACAGAGCGTCATCTGTACAATGAACTGTATGTATGAAAGCAAATGTACGTATTTATAAATGGTCAACACCTGGAGAAACCTGGCGTCTGCTGCTTTTCTCCTTCCTTGCTCTATCCAGGGAGCTGACTTCCAAGTTCACCCCTAACTGAAAGGGCAGTGTTGAGGATGCCGCCCCCCCTCCCCCCAAGGGAGAACACACCAAGGTCAAGGCTACAGCCAGACTCCTGATGACTTGTTTGCTCTGCTGTGAGAGGCGCAGAAGCATGCCTCCCTGTGTCTCTTCCGATTTGTTGTGTGTCTCCTCTGAGGTGGGCACTGATCACATGCACTTGAGGGAGCTGTTGGCTCCGATGGTTCTAGGACTTCAGTGAAGCCTGGCTATGTGTGGAGTTAAAGGGACTCTTTTTCTCAGCAGCAGCTACACAGGAACACTGCATTCCCATCATGTTTTGTTTGTTTGGAATTTGTGACTGATTAATACATGGTCTTGCTGCGTTTTCTGAGGCTGGCCATAAACTTCTAGACTCAAGTGATCCTTTTGCCTCAGCCTCCCAAGTAGCTGAGGACACAGGCACATACTATTGCCAGTTGCTTCAATTTTGGAAGCTGAAGCTCACCCCAACATCACCACCTTGCCAAAATCCAAGCATACAGTATGCTGCCAGCCTAACTGTTGGGTTTAGAGATGCTAAGTCCAAGGATGGGATGCAAACTGTGCTGTAGATCCAGAGACTAGCTTGTCAGTCAAACTGAAGACCCTCACTCAGCTCCCAGTACTTTATTTTTCTTCAGGAATCCATCCGGATGTCTCCAGGTCTAGCTATAGAGTTCAAGAGCTGCAATGTGACCAGAAAGCTTACTGCTTACTGCATCCTAAAACTCTTAGGACCTTTAAGTGGGGCGAGCCTTGCCTGTGTCACTGAAACCTGTCTACTTGAGTGACAAGCAAGGACACCAGATTATGCCCGCAGCGCCACCCACCCAGCCTGTCGGCCCTCAGGCTACCCAGTTCTCAAGAATCAGTCTGCTGCCACCTTCACTCCAAGGGCCATGCCATGTGCTGCTTGAAAGGTGTGACTTCTCCTTTTCCCCTAGGAATTCCAGACTGACTGACCTTTTACCATGACTAACAATGACACCATTGATCCTACTGGGCATCTAGACCCAATTCCCAAACAACTAAAATGAGAAAGCAGGAAAACTCCAGGGCAGGCACAGCCAGCTAGCCTGTATACCAAAATCACCTTCATAAATAAGATTCTAGGAGAACTCACATCTAGGTCTGATAACTGTTTGCTTCATTAACAACTAAAAACAAAAAGAAAAAAGAAAAAAAATAGTTCACAAAACTCCAGCTTTGGGGCATCAAAAGAATAGAACACGGTAGAGTTTAGAAAAAAGTAATCCTTCAAAGATTATTTCTAGATAGAAAGCCACTCCATGAATCAGTGAGTAGCAGATGTTTTCATAGGTTCCCAGAAGTTCCTCATAACTTCTTCCCTTACTAGCTGCCTTTTGGTGGCCATTTGGATAGATGCTCTCCGGTGCTGATCTATGAAAGAACTGTACATACTCCTCCATTGGGCTGGCAAAAGTCAGGAAGAAGCTAAAGGCAGTGAGTGGAGCAGGATAGCTTAAAAGGCAGGTTGGGGGAACATGGAGCCCTTCATGACTGAGTCACTATGTTCCCAGGAGTAAGAAAACCAGGCCTGGTAGGCTCATGTAAAAGGACCAAAAGAAGTCTCAGTCAGTTCTCTTATCTGGGCTGGGTTATACCCAGACACTGAGCTAGGGATTTGACAGACAGCAGCGAAGATATCTTTCATCAGAGCACCAGTGGTCTTCTGAAGTGAGGCCTCCCTGTGTGAACCATTATTTGCTTTAAAGTATTGAAAGGATATGGCTTGAAACATGTCATAGGCTGCTCCATCAAACATGGGCCAAGTATGAGAAGAAGTAAAAAAAAAAAAAAAAAAAAAAAAGTTACTTCACAGCCTCCAAACTTGCTTCCTCATGCCTTTCCCAGCCCTCTGGAGGTAGTGTGGCTCTGTCATAGATCTGCCAGGGGAGTACCTACCTACCTACCAATTAACTAAACCTCAAAGTCCTCTGCTGAGCTGCTGCTTCATGAGTGGCTCGTTAATAATGGTTTTTACTTACTGGGAATACCATACATATATGAGAAGGACTCCCCAGACCTGACTCATCCCAGATCTCCTTCCCAGTTTAATGTTTTTAAACCCATTGAGTCCAGTTAGTGTTGCAAGAATGTGCTGGGAGAAAGAGCAACCTAGCAAGGGTCACATCACTGAAGAAAACTGACTGGCCTTCCCACAGAAGCCATCAGTTGCTAATAGTGCCTCCACTAGGGGGTTGGACTTTACCTCATCAGCCCCACCCTCACTGCATGCTTGGATGTTTGGCTGGCTTGAGCTTGTGCAGATCATGTGCTGGCAACCACAGTTGCTGTGAGTTGTGCAGCAGCCCTTGGCACATAGGATCTTTCTATACACACACACACACACACTTCATAATGATCCCATCATGATCCCCGAGCCTCAAGGAGATGGCAGGATATTATTCTCTGCATTTTGATCATTCTTTATATAACTGCCATCCACTGCAAAAATGAAGCTTATCCTGTGAGATCTGAGAGCTGCCTAAGTATTTAGAAAGCAATTTCATACTATGTCCATTTAACAAACAAACAAAAACAAATTATTCTCCTTTAGGGCCAGTGACCAGCCAGCCACAAGTTCTTGGACCAGTCATACCAGGCATGACTGTCTGTGGAGCAGGCCTTAAATCCAGTCAGAAAGTGGTTGGTTGCCCCAGAACATTCATGCCACTATTATTCCAATGGACATCTTTCCAGAATGGTCATTGTTGTAGTTGGCAAGGGTTTACAATAAGTGGTTTTAAAAGCCAGAATCAGGGAAATTTCTAACACATGACTTTGCATTCTCCAAAGTGCATGTGCCAAAGCAGATTCTGAGAGTTGAAATTTTCTTGAGGTCACAGAGGCAAAGGCAGAGCTCAGAAGTGATCTGCCCTGCTGCTGCTTTTCTCAAAAGAGTGATCAAGGAGAAAACAAGCTGAAGGACACTGAGAGAAGCATAGGCACCAAGTCAGACTGCAGACCTTGCTTCACGTGGTTCAACCTCTCAAGATTCTAAAGGCAGCTAGAGTGAGTTTGCTGTCATTTAAATCAGCAAAGAAGACAGAGGTAGTGTAACCTTGACCTCCAGTGTCTGGAATCATTTGGAAATTCACAATGAGAACACAGGATTTAGGAATAACCCCGAAACGAGAAATAAGATGGGACCTAGTGCAACCACTGGGCAGCCTGCATCTAACATTGATACCTTGTACATGTGCTAAAACCTGTGCTTACTTTAAATAAGTGAAGGTCCACAAGGAAGCCTTGGTTTAAGCCTTGGTTCCTGTGGGTTGCAACCTCTGGGGATTGAATGACCCGTTCTCAGGGTCACCTAACACCACCAGAAGACATATATATTTACATTATTATTCATAATAGTAGCAAAATTAGTTATGAAGTAGCAACAAAAATACTTTTATGGTTGGGGGTCACCACAACATGAGAAACTTTATTAATGGGTCACAGTATTAGAAAGGTTAACGACTGATTAACAGGGAAAAACCAGCTTGATTCTGGCTCCTACACACTAAAAACCAGCAAGAGGATAAGACTTAACAATTGCTTGGTGTCTTAGACAAGGTTTCTATTCCTGCACAAAACATCATGACCAAGAAGCAAGTTGAGGAGGAAAGGGTTTATTCAGCTTACACTTTACATACTATTGTTCATCACCAAGGAAGTCAGTCAGGACAGGAACTCAAGCAGGTCAGGAAGCAGGAGCTGATGCAGAGGCCATGGAGGGATGTTTCTTAATGGCTTGCTTCCCCTGGCTTGCTCAGCCTGCTCTCATAGATCCCAAGACTACCAGCCCAGAGATGGTCCCACCCACAAGGGGACCTCCCCTCTTGATCACTAATTGAGAAAATGCCCCACAGCTGGGTCTCATGGAGGCATTTCCCCAACTGAAGCTCCTTTCTCTATGATAACTCCAGCCTGTGTCAAGTTGACACACAAAACCAGCCAGTACACCTGGGAACCCCTTATGAGTGGATTTGCTGTAAGTGCCTTTTAAATAGTGAGCTCTGGGACTAGGCATAGTGTCATGTGCTTTTAATTCCAGCACTTAGGAGGCAGAGGTAGTCAGAGCTTTGAGTTCAAGGACAGCCTGGTCTATAGAGTGAGTTCCAAGACACCCAGGGATACACAGAGAAACCATGTTTTGGGGGGAAAAGAGAAACAGAGACAGTTAGATCTCCTTGGGGTATTTTTAGTTTTGTTAGTATCATTGAGGGTATTTGTGCTTGTTTTGTTGTGGTGGTGGAGGTGGTGGTGGTACTAGAACAGAACCCAGGGCCTTGCCCATACTAGACAAGTGATCTCCCACCTTGAGTCCTCCTGTTAATTTAAGATGGGGTCTGCCCTTGTAGTCCAGGCTGGCCTCAAGATCCATCTGCCTACCTGCCATGTGCTGTGGTTACAGGCATGTACTACCACGCCTTGTTTTAAATGAGAAGGCTCACCATGCACAGGTAGGCAGTGAGACCCATCTAAACTCTCCATATGCACAGCACCTGCCTGAGTCATAGAAATCAACCTAACACTAATCTCAGCTGTCTTAAAAGCTTCACTCCTCTTCGTAAGGATCAGAAACACATGGTGAAAGGGTCAAATAGACACTGTACTGAGCATATCCAGCTGCCCAGGGCTGAGAAGCTGCCAGCCACTATCTGCTATATCCAACCTGAGGACAATGTCTCTCATCTCTAGTAGAATTTCATGTATGACAGCTTAAAACTTTTTGGTTCCTTTTCTTGTCTCAGCAAATGAAAAAAGAAGGCAAGCGGTCAGCTGTAGACATTTATTGATTCGTCTGTTGCACCAATAACACAGTGTACATCACAGGAGACAGAAGAAACCACAGACATCTGCTTGGGGGCTTTCTTTGGTCCTTAGTCATGTATCATACGCTTTGGCAAAAAGACTAGTTTACAGACTCTCATTGCAGACCTAAATTCTAATTCTCTGTGTAGTCTGGCAAGGGAGACTCACAATGGTACTCGTTAGTTTGTCTAAAGACGAGTCTCCCAAATGTAAACATTTGACTGTACAAGTATGCCAACCGATGACAGAACTCCTAAGATTCCCTATCCTTACAGCATATACAATTGAAACTGGAGACAAACCTCACCATCCCAGCAAGTGGAGAGATGGGAGGGAAGGTCAGGGAGCATCAGGGAGAGGGGCTACACCACAGCTCACAGAAGAGACCTCACTGGAAGCAGGACCCACAGCAGTTATTAGAAATCTGACAGAGAAGGCCAGCCTAGTGACCTAGAAGAACTGCCAGGTTCAGAAACCATTCATTTCCTCACTAAGTTAACCATGTGTGTCACAAACTGTGAGGCTCAAAACCCAAGAGAGAAGGAAAACAAGGAGAGAGCATGTGCCAAGCCAGATAATACAAGATCAGTGCTCTAATCCCAAACAGTGACTCAGCTAACAACACAACAGGCAGTAGGGGGTTGAAGCTAAGTGCAGGAGACCAATCCTGTTCCTCTCTTCCACTTCAGTCCTACTGTCCAGCGATGATGGACCCATAGCTGGGAGGACCATGATCCCCCAGGGCTGCTTCAACCAAGCCATGGGACCCCAGCAGCCCCCTGGAGAGCAAGGCAAACAGCAGCCCTCTTCCAAAAACTCCAGAGGTGTGGCCTCCCACTCTCAGAGCCTGCCCAGGCTGGCCTGCAGAAGGAAGCTAGGGCTTAGCCCCTGCTGAAGAGAGGGACTCTGCCAGGGCAGCTGGAGGCCAGGAGGCCCTCACTGTGAGCAGCCTGCTCTCCTCCACCAGGGCAGGTATTTACCTGCGTTTTGATCACCAATCCCCTTCCCCACGAAAAGCCTATTTAAGGATCAGGGTTTTTAAAAAAACAGAAAGGCCTAAGACTGTGGCCAATCCACATGCCAAGGCTCCTTCGGGAGCCAGAGTCAACCTTTCTGGGGAGCCTTCCTCCGAACACCAGCATACTTTACACATAATATCACTTGCTCTCCTGCCAAGGACACGTGATTCCCAAACTGCTGGAACTCCTGGTTGAATACACAAAGCAGTGGTTTGACTTCTTCATGCCAGTCCCTCAGGCCCAGCCCCAACCATCTGCTGCATGGAGGGTGGAGCTACTGTCGTGCTCCAATAGGGATCAGGGCCAGGCTTGACCCCAGATCCCCTAACCAAGCTTTCTGCATGTGAACTGGACAACAGTGGGTACAGGCAGAGCCTACTCAGGGCTCACAGGATGCATCAAAAGCTGCAGAGAGGAAGGGGAGGAAGGGAGACTGAGAACAACTCCAAAGCCTGGAATCACACTAAACTAACAACACAGCCCCACACTCACACTCCTGGACCTAAAAGACTCAGTGTCTGCAGAGAAGAGCAAAAAGATATCTGGAAACCCACAGAGCCAAGAGGACAAGAAGGGCGATCACTGGGGACTGGGGCTGTCTCCCTCCGTGAGTGTCTTGAAGTCCATGGAGAGGGCTTGCTCTTCAGCCTGGGAAGGCCGCTTCCAGTCGGCCTGAGCCAAGATGTATAGCACGACCACCCCAAAACAGACCAGCAGCAAGCCCAGCACGTTGGCCAGCACCCCCTCGGGTTCAAACGTGCTGTACTTGGTCCTGTGGGGTAGGGTGAAAGGAAAAGCCACCAAGGGTTCCAGTTAAGACAAACACAGTCCAAGCCTTAAAGATGCCTCAGGTTTCCCAATGCCCAACCTTCCACCCTCCCAGTGAAAAGCCAGCTCAGAGAGAGGCTTCCAGGAAAGCAGGGGGCCCTTGGGCCCTGCCTCTCCAGGACACTTACCCCAGTTTAAATAGCAGGGCCTCCTTCAGGCCCAGTAGGGCTGTGCCCACAGAGAAGAGGAAGATGGTGGCGCCAAAGAAAATGTGCTGAGGGCGGTAGCGGCTGCGCAGAGAGAATGACGCTCCAGGGAACAGGAAGAAGCTGAAACCCACGAGCCACTAAAGGGAGAGAGGGCTCTGCTGAGCCATGAGCTGGCTGGGACCTAATAGGAGGCCACCAAAGCACTCGGGTGAGCCCTTGAGTGCTGAACTGAAGCATGAGACACTGATGGGGAAGGTGGCCTGCTCCCCACTACTGGAAGCCTTTGCCTTGAGGCCTTAGCCCTCCAACCTCGGTTCCTCTCCCTGTGGCTTCAGGAAGCTGAAACATGTCACTCAACAGTGTATAGTCAGTGGGCAGAGTAAAGGAGTCTAGGGTACCATGGCCTCTAGAATCTAGATTCTACCCAGGTCAACCCCTAAAACCACCCAACTGAATTCATCTGCTCTTTTCCCTTCTGGACATGCCCCCTGGAGAATGGGCCCCTACATGGCACACCTGAACCCCATTTGCCTCTCCCAGCCCTTGCTGGCACGGTATTAGACTCACCTGCACAAAGTACAAAACAAAGACTAAGATCCCACACCAGCTGTGCAAGCTGTACAGGTCTGCATAGCCCTTCTTCTTGTGGTAGTCGAACACAGCCACCAAGCCTGGAGCAGAGGCAGGGGCCATGTGAGGACAGGGCTAGTCATGGAGAAGGGAAGGGAGGGGAGACCTGGGGGAAAACACTAGCCAGAGCTTCTGGGCTTTGGTCCAGCCAGATGATGGCCAGCACCCAGTGTCCCTGCCTGTGATGCCTGTGAGGAGAAGAGTAGGGGCAAAGCCAAGCAGCTTGGAGCAGGGACAGTGTGTGTCCAGCAGCTGCCGCTGGAGCCTGAAGTGGCAGGTACAGAAGGAAACGCTGTGCTCAGGAACTCACCCACCAGGGCGATGATGAAGGCAAAGACATGCAGTAACCCATGCAAGACCTTGGTCGTGCGTTTGGCTTCTCTTCTGAAGACACGGTACACCAGCAGAGCTTATGGGAAGTGAGAGACAGAGGTAAGAGTCTAGGCCTGTGCTGGACAGCAGACTATGCTAAGAGCTTGTTGGTTGAGGTTTGCCATGCACAGAAACTGGAGGAGAAATCAGGACTCGATAAGGACCTTGCACCCATCCTGGTCAAGGTTCCCCTGAGTCCTTCTACCCCATGCACACCCAGGGGCCAGGAGAAGAGGCTATGCCACACTTCTGCCACCATCAGGGGCAGCAAAGGCAGGGCTCTGTACAGTACCCTGAGAAACTGCGTGGCCTGAGATATAAGTCAGTAATTCAGTATTTAGGACTCATCATGCCGTCAAACTGAGGCGATGGCCAGACTCAGTGTACCCATTAACAGAGTACAGTTCTGGAACCTTCCTGGACAGGCAGTCACTGCTCTTGACAGCCAGATTCCTAGCTCTCAAGGCTTCATGTGATCCTGCCTAATTCCCACTGCCCCTGGATGCCTCCTAGGACCTGCTGCTGAGAGGTGGATGTCGGTAGCCCCCACTCCCCACCACCTGGCTCCCACAGGCAGTGTGCTTACTAGACCAAGCACCCGCTGGCTCTTACCCCAGGGACAGACCCTCTAGCTCAGCCATGTACACAGGAAACAATACGTATATGCATGTATGTCTACTTCTTTTCCCAACTTCCAGCTGCCCCTGAAGATAACTCATAACCCAGCCTGGCCCTGCTCTATCTAGAAGGCAGCTGTAGGCCCTGAGATGCCTTCTGCTGAAACCAGAAGCAACCAGTGCAACCGATGGAAAGCAGGTAACACCCTCCAACCACAGTCCCCCTGGACTCTCCCTAGCTTCTCCATCTGCCTTGTCTAGAATCATCAATTTGTCTAAGTGGAAGGAGTGTCTAGGGTGACAGGATCCCTGCACACAGCTTCTCCCTAAGACAGCTACAAACTGAGGGACAGAAGAGTGGCTGAGGGAGCTGGCCCCGCAGGACTCACCATCTCCTTGCAGGAAGATCATGCCTATGACCATGCAGAGTGGGTGCACATTAAACTGCAGAGAGCTTTCCCAGGCAATGCCACCTCGGTACAGACCCAGCCACGCACCAGTCACAGCCACTACAGTGAGGCCCAGCAGCTGAGAGAAGGCCACATAGTATGGCAGTGCAGCAGGGACAGATGCAGGACTGTGCTCCATTCTGAGACCCCAGCTGCAAGAGAAAGAGAGAGAGATAAAGGGAACCACCCACAACCTGCAGAAGGCACAACCTACCCCCTGGGACTGCCACCTCTTCCACCCCAGGGCCTAAGCCATGCACGCCTCTGTTCACTCTTCCCACCATTAAGACCCATGCCCACGTCCTTGGGCAGAGTTCCAACATCCCAGGAACACATCAACAGGAGGCCAGGCCTTCCCACACAGACAAACTTGACCTGGGTTCTGTGTACAAGGGAAGACACAGTTTGAAAACATCCTGAGTTCTAATAACAGCATGACCTCCACCCCTGGGTTAAAGTTCCTATTTTCAGAGGTCCTGAGTTTTCTGGGGTAGGGTTGACAGATATGTTGAAGATGTAAGTAAATCCCCTTCTTTGTCCAGGTCGATGGGAAAGTCCTTGCTGGGTGAGAAGTAGAAGCTTTGCTCTTTCACCCCAAGAGTCAGCATGGGCCCCAGAGAGG
The DNA here is from genome assembly GCA_902729485.2 of Mus minutoides. Taxonomy (NCBI): domain Eukaryota; kingdom Metazoa; phylum Chordata; class Mammalia; order Rodentia; family Muridae; genus Mus; species Mus minutoides. The sequence continues at coordinate 547,332 of LR749527.1, forward strand.
GTCCCGTTGTTCTACATAGCTGTTTTCTGTCCCCACTGTACCAGACCACAGGCTAGCCCACTAGCCCCCATCACCCCCGCCCCCCACCTCTCCTTTCCAGCTCCTTCCCAAACCAAGTGTGGGAAGTAGTGCTCTCCTACCTCAGGTGAGGTTTCCAGAACCAAAGGCCCCAGCACTGTGGCCTCACGCTCTGAACCCGTGTGTCCCTATCTACCTTACTGAACTGCTGGTGATCTGTGCAGGAAGATACAGCAGGCACACATCTATTTAAGGAGGCACAGCCTGCATCAGGAGAGCCTTGACATCCAACCTCAGGCCAGCCCTCAGCCCTTCTTCTGCACATTCTCCTAGCGCCCCAGTGTTCCCATAAGAAAAGAGGGTAGAAGGGTAGGTAACAGGCTGGCTCTGGCCTCTGTTCCCTTTGCCTCAGTGCTGGCAATAGCTGGGACTCAACACTAAAGTCCTACCCTGGCTGGCCAAGGCTACCACCAATGCCACCAGCACAGGGACATCAGAGCTCCAGCTTACTGTACCTTCCCTAGACAGGCAGGCAGGACTGGCCTCCGCAGCCAACGGCTTCTCCCAGCAGCAGTGAGCACCAGAAGATGCACGCAGCAGCCAGCAGGAGCTGTGGCAGCCGCTTCCCCACCCTCCCTAGAGCACGTGCTGGCCCCGCTGTGCTGTGCCCACTGTGCTGTGCCCACTGTGCTCGGGCCTGGGTCCCCAGCTCCTCCAGCTGATCAGCTCCAGCTCCACCTCCCAATTCTCTGACAGCAACAGCTCCATTTGAAAAGAAGACCAAGGCAGTTAATAATACACTCTCTGAAAACAGACAAAAGCAAGCCTTCCACATCCTCTCGGGCTCTGTCAGACAGCCACATACTTTTTTTTTTTTTTATTAACAGCCCCATGCATCTGCTAACCCATACTCATGCACAGGCTTAGCACGTACATCAGCACACTTCAGTAACTCCACAGTAACTACTGCACTGTAGGTCTCTAGCTTAGCCCCTTCCTCCCGCCAGTGGACTCTGCCATCCTACACTGAATATTCAGGAGACTGGTTCTCGACATTCACGGAATATGTACCACTCGGAGGCTGGTATGAACCCAGGCTAGCCCCTTTCTCAAATTCTTGACATTTTCTTTCATGTAACCCCTGTTGTGTGGGAATTCTTTCTGAAGCCCTGGCCAAGAGTAAACTCCTGTTTCTGGAATTCTTGCTTGCTGCTCTCCTTGTCTGTTCCCAATGTGACTGCAAAATCCCATGCCAGTTCTGTCCTCTCTCAGATTCCCACCCCACTGACATTTCAGCCTCATCCAAGATCAGTGTCCTCTCCCTCACAACATCCCAGATAACCATGGACTGCCCTACTCCTGCCCAGGGAGTCCACTGAAGGTCACACAGCTCAGAGGCTCCCTGGTCTCTGTCACCCCTTTCCTCTCGGCTATCTCTGTAGCCATACCAGACCATGCTAGCCTCTCCCTAGTCAATCTGCCTGACACACCAGGACACGCCTAGATTTGTAAGTCATATCACCCCAGTTGCCACACCACCATCCTAACTTGTCTTTCTGCAGTCCCACTATGTTCCCACCAGGTCCACATGGGGGCTTCAGCACCCCTGCAGTAGCAACACACCTGCTGTTAGTACGGTCCTCCTGGTGTTGGCCAGGCTCCTCCTCTGCTCCCTGCCACCTACACTGCCTCCCAGATTCACCCCAGGGCAATGGCACCTTGCTCACTTCTTTGTCCTCAACTGCAGCTCCAGCCCCTCCTCTGTCCTCAAGGCTCCCCCAAAACTTCCTTACCCTCTAGATTAGTCCCACGATGCTCTCGAGGGAAATGCCTCCTACCCTGCTCCTTAAAGGCAAGAAGGTCACTTCACCCTTCTCCGAGACTCTTGGGTATCCAACAGAGAGAGAATGCTGTCCCCTGTAGTCCTCTGTCCTGCCTCCTCCTCCTCTCCAGGTCACTCCTCCCTTATTTGATTCATCTCTTTAGAGCCTGAAGCACAACAGAATCTGATTAGCTCCCCATCAGGAAGAACGGCAGGAGCAGCTTCTTCATACTTCATAAAATACAAAGGGCAGATCTGAGATGCAAGGGTCAGGCACTTGACCAGCCACAGCCTGCTTTTTCTGTCCCAGTCAGTCTTCTCTCAAAATGGGCAGAAACCCTAGAGAAGGTCTCTTCACAAGGGAGTGAGTGAGAGGGTGGCTTTACCATCCCACTGAAAATTCCTTCTGGAATTCCCTGTGAAGCAAATGCCTAAGTGGTCCATGCACCCACTCCAGAGTGAGACAAGGCTTGTATGCACCAGCGGGGTGGGGCCCCAACAGCCAGTGAACCCCACACTCTGAACCAAGCACTTTGTACCCTCTCTGTTTAACCCTCAACAATACTGTGGGCATAACAAGCGTGTTACCCCAACGTGACTGATGGGAAAATTAGGGCTCAGAGACAATAACTAAAGTTAGGGCTCAAAGACAGTAACTAAAGGACATGCCCAAAGTTACCATCAGCAAATAGCTGCTACTCTGGCTGCTGCTTCTTATAGCGGGCAACGCTAAAAGCTAGAACTCCACAGAAAAGATGTGGGCCCTGCCAGCAAGTATTTCAGACAAGTATTAATAGTAGCAGATGTTACAACAAGGGCCACCGGGACGGGTGGCACATGCCTTTAATCCCAGCACTTAGGAGGCAGAGGCAGGTGAATTTCTGAGTTCGAGGCCAGCCTGGTCTACAGAGTGAGTTCTAGGACAGCCAGGGCTACACAGAGAAACCCTGTCTCGAAAACAAAAACAAAACAAAAAACAAACAAGGGCCATAGAGGTCTGGGACGTAGCTCAGTGGCAGAGCACTTGCCAGGCATATATACTCAAGGCCTAAATTCAATCTCCAGCACTGGGGAGTGGGGAGTGGGCGATAAAAACTCAAGCCATCCCTCACCAGACCAGGAGAAGGGCGCCATCCTTTGACAAAGGGCTCTCTCCTCTGGGTCTCCTGCTAGCAGTGCAACTCTGAACTTAAGGGGTGGCACTGTCACACGTTCCAAACACTAAAGCCAGTCAAAGCTTTTAGTGGCCCCTGATAATTAGGAGAATCTCCATGGCCCCTGCTCACCCCCAGTACTTCCCTAGCACCAGGCTGCCTGCAGCTCTCTGGGAGAAAAGGGTTCTAGGGGAGGGAGGGAGAGGCAGCATCTTTTTGTTTGTTTGTCTGTTTGTTTGTTTGATTGATTGATTTTTAATTTATATGAGTACATTATAGCTGTCTTCAGACACACCAGAAGAGGGCATCAAGTCTCATTACAGATGGTTGTGAGCCACCATGTGGTTGCTGGGATTTGAACTCAGGACCTTTGGAAGAGCAGTCAGTGCTCTTAACCGTTGAGCCATCTCTCCAGCCCCGAGAGGCAGCATCTTAATTTCCGTTTACTCTCAGGTAGGACACCCAGACAAGCCGTCGGGAATGAGGACACCAGCCTGGGGGCAGAGTGAGCCAGATTGGCCTCAGGAAATACATCCTTCGAAGGTAAGGCTACAAGGTGATGCAAGAGGCAGGAGGGGTGAATGGATGCCCCCAAGGCTCTGGACAGAGCTGCTCAGCCTATAGCAAGCCTGTATCCACGAGCTTTAGAAGGGTTGTGGATTGCTCCCATGTAAGCATGTGTTTGCATCTCGGCCCCTGGCTCTGCTCTCCCTGTAGGCTCTTCTTGCCTCTGTGTTTCCAGAGCACAACAGTAACTCATTGCTCCTCAGGCTGGAAATGGTCACTCCTGACCCTGGGTTTCCTCTGCTCCCACAGACCTGTGTTCTCTCTCCTTTTCCCTTCCTCTCCTTTCTCTTAAAACATGGTCTCACAGTGTAACCCAGGCTGGCTTCTAACTGGACATCCCCCTGCCTCAGCCTCTTGACACATCATACTATAGTTCAGAGCTTTGCAAGGAACCGGTGCTCATGTGGCCCCTTACATGGCTACTCTCCTTCCTTTCTGAGAGTTCAGGGTGGGGTGACAGATCTGTGGGCTGTGACAGTTCAAGTAGATACACCCCCCAATCTCCAAAGGCCACCTGCAGACTGGCTCCCACCTAATGTAATCACACAGGGACATGGCTACCCTCGGGGTTCAACCTGTGCAGAACATCACGCTCCCTCTCCAAGCCCACTGTGTTTTATTAAAAGGCAACCAGGCCTAACCTCATTACTGGAACCAGATGCACAGGCTGAACAGCCCAGGAGGCAGAGCGGAACACGGGGAAGCAGCAAACCTGGCTTGACCACAGCCCTCCCATCAGGAGCAGGCTTTAACTGAGTTAGGAAAGACTGCGGTGGGGGAGGGACTAGAGCTTTCCTTAATGGGTAAGATCCTAAGACACGATGAGACAAAAGGCAAAAAGAAGCTGAGTGGTAGCACAGGGCACTCAGGGTGCACTAGGAAGGAAGGAGAGTCAGCATCAGGCGTACCAGAACTCGACAAGAGTTAAAAATAAAAGAGCCTGCTTCATTTCAGAAGGGAAGAGCTGAACTTTAAGGGTTGAAATGGTTTATGTTTTTAATCCAGTCTGTATGCTGTCTTTACACCAGGGAAATTTGAAAATATCATTATTTATTTTTATGGAGGAAGAGCCCCCATGAATGCCAAACACCTAAGGCAGCTAAGGGTTTCAGGGCAGCCTGGGGCACAAAGATGTAATCCAAAGTGTGTTCCACTGTTTCCTACTGTGTGCGATCAGGGAGGCCTTGTCCATTCTCCGAGATGGCCTCCTCAACTGTGGGGTCAGGGATGCGGGGAGAGGGGGGGTGGGGAGGGACCTTGAAACCTACCTCATTGGACTTCGGACAAGTTAAATGGAAAAAGATATGCACAAGTACTTAGCACAGAGCCTGCCATCTGGCTAGGGCCTAAGCAAACAGCAGTTGAGCAAAAATAATATCTCCTAAACGTCATAGTGACGTCAACGGACACATGAAGATGGACAGATCCCTCCTGCCCCACCACCAACCCATTCATTCCCCCTATAGAGTACAAACTTCTAGAGCAAGGAAGACTGTCAAACAGCCTGCTTTTAGTTCTTGTTGGGGGGGGGGGGGTGAGCGGTGGAGTTAAACCAGGATCTCCCTCTGTAGGTCGGCTGGCTTTAAACGTTCAGTCCGCCTGCATCTGCCTCCCACATTCTAGGAACAAAGCCTCTTGTCGCCACACGTAACCTAGGTGGTAATTTTAATGTCTGAAATTTCATATTCCCACTTGTACTCTAATTAATTTTGAGGTGATTAGAAAATGGAGCGCGAGGCCTGGCATGGCCTTTAATCCCAGCATTCAGATGTCTGTGAGTTCAAGAAACCTGGGCTCGGCCCACCCAGGGACAATGGCAGGGCAGGGCATCTGTGGGCAAATATACTTCTGGCTCCAGGAGCTCCTCCTACAAGGGGTGGAGTTGGAGCAGTGCAGTATTTTCCTCCCAGACCCGAATGCTGAGGAGCAATCAAGGTATCTAAGGGAGGTGAGAACACTTTGCTTTTTGTTTTGCTAAGACCAGGACAGAACCCAGGTGCCGGAGATGGGACTTTTCTTAAAGAAAATTGCCAAGACAAAAAGAGGAAGGGCAACCAAAAAGTGTCTGTAACTTGTGATGCTGCAGCGCCGGAGGAAAGGTGGTAAGGGTAAGAAGAGAAGTGACCGGAAAGAGGAGGTGGCCTGGCTACCACTCGGAGGAGTCAAAGGCGGCAGCAGATCCCTCTCTCCGAGAAGTTCCGCACCTGCGTCACTTCCAAGGCCAAAGCACGAAGCCGGGCTTCTGCCAGGATAGGAATTAGTTATCCTGCCTGAGGACCGTGGGATGCGGGAGAAGAGAGAGAGGATCCACCAGGCCCGCACCTGAACGCAGGGACGGGCCGCGGGGACAGTGGGGGCTAGTAGCGTCGAATGCAGATTGGTCCACACCCACCCATTTTGTTCTACAGTACAGCCGCAGGCCCCTGGACTTGAACCCAAGTCACCAGCAGTCCCCATTCTAACTCGGGCAGACCCGGCCCGCGCTCCCCCGGCTGCCTTGCCCGGTGCCAGCAGCAGGAACCCCCGCGTCAGGGGACAGGCAGGGCAGCGCCCGGGTCGGTGCGGGCAGGTGTGCGCGGGAGGGCGGCTCGAAGCCCAGCCTCGCCTGGCCGCAGTCCCCTCCGCCCCTCCGCGCGGAACTCTGATCCCCGCCGCCCGTTCGCCTACCTTGTCCCGCCGCCGCCAGGCCTGCGCGCGTCTCCGCGCCACGCCGCGCCGCGCCCCGGCCGCTCGGCAGGTTCCACGGGCCTCGGCGCGACGGCGTCGCCATGGAGACGGGGCAAGGCAGGGCGGCGGTAGCGCGCGCGAGGAGGCGACGGTCACCTGCGCCGGAAGTCCCGCCAGGCCGGCACTCGGGAGGGCACCCCGGCTACACCGACCCGCACTCCGGACCTGAGTTCCAGCAGCTTTGGGACTGGCTCGGGACCGGCGTGTGGGGACAGTTAGCGACGTGGGTTCGGCGCCCGGGTTCCCGGTCTCTAGCTTCTCGCTCTCTACTCTCCACGCCCAAACCCAGGAGGCCGCTAGGTGTCAGGCCCGGCTTGGGCCCAAGCTCAGCTCAGGGAATCCAGGGTCACCTCTTCCAGCCCTCGTGGGCGGAGATGGCACTTTACACTTTACTGGAAGGCTAGGAATAACCCTGCCCTTCCCGCATCTGCACACCAGCCACATTAACCACATAGACACTGTTGTTGATACAGTTTGCCTCCCTTTTTTTCCACTCCAGGATACACACACACACACACACACACACACACACACACACACACGGAGAGACAGAGGAGAGACACCAATCTAAGGGTAGATTCTGTCCTTCCAACTTCTCATTTAAGTCCCAGACCTGGTGTGCCAAGGTCTGTACTTAAGACTGTTGCCAAGACCAAGGCTGGGAGCTTAGCGGATCCTGGCCCGCAATCCAGGAAATGCTACCAGTAGATAAGAGCCCAGCTCAGACTTCCTACAAGCTGGGAACAAAAGGTTCTTTCCTGTTGGATGCCTGGCCAGACTCACCGAGAGGAGGAGAGAAATGGGGTATTTTACCTTGTGAGTCAAAGCATGTCTGTGAGACTGCCCTTCTCCATGAAGGCAGTCCCTGGAACACCTCAGCATGCTGGGAGCTGCCCACTGGTAGAAGCCAGAATTCAGGGGCACCTTCTTAGAGAGTGGGTATGCTGTCTAGTGTACGGTTGAGATAGAACCAAAAACTGGAATTACCTTACGGTAACTTTTGGTCTGGCCGAAGCTAATAGGCTTTTTAAGGTAAGCAGCAGCTTTCTTGGTGGTGCAGGCAATAAATACATGCTTATAAACTAAACATGGCGCTGAGCCATTTCTCATTGTTTGGTGGGTATATTTGGGCTTCTGGGAGGAAAAGGAGGGACTGATCTGGCAAGATGGAATCTTGTTTAAGTGCTGGTCTTAAAGTGCCTTCCAAGACCCCGGGAGGCTCCTGTTGGGAGGGTCCTTTGCTGGATCATCCCTACCTCATTCCTTCAAGTCTCCAAGCTGACTGCTTCACAGTGCATTTCCTGACCACCAGTGTGGCAGTATGGGAAAGACTAGAGTTATGATGAACACACACACACACACACACACACACACACACACACACACACACACGGTGCGGGGAGGGGCCTCTGAGCAAAGGCCTTAAGGAGCAAAAAAAGGCACTGAACAGAATGAATTTTGTTCTCATAACCAGGATGCCAGACCCAAGACAGACCCACTCCCACCTGCCACATTCTTTCTCCCCAGGGTTACCTGGTGCAGAAAAAGCCAAGATTACCAGTTAAATTTCCATCTTAAAAATTTAGGCCGGGCGTGGTGGCACACACCTTTAATCCCAGCACTCAGGAGGCAGAGGCAGGTGGATTTCTGAGTTCGAGGCCAGCCTGGTCTACAAAGTGAGTTCCAGGACAGCCAGGGCTACACAGAGAAACCCTGTCTCGGAAAACCAAAAAAAAAAAAAAAAATTAGCATGAATATATCCTAAGTGTTTCTCAAATGTAACCAGGTCTTGTGTGTGTGTGTGTGTGTGTGTGTGTGTGTGTGTGTGTGCGCGCGCGCGCGTATTGACTTTTGTCTGTGTAGCCCTGGCTGTCCTGGAACACTCTCTCTGTAGACCAGGCTGGCTTCAAACTCAGATCTGCCTGCCTCTGCCTCCTGAGTGCTGGAATTAAAGGTGTGTGCACCACCACCCAGCCTGGTTTTACTTTAAAGGTAAGTTTTTAATTTTTTGTTTATTTCACCATGGAAGCCTAGTGTAGGCGTAGCCCCCACATGTTTCTGGAGTCCTTAGAGTCCAGGGGAATGTGAAGAGCGATACAAGAATCCTCGCCTGAGCCAAACAAATTTGTATCAGTTCCAGAAACTGGGCCCTGCCCTGCAGTGTCCCCCAGCCAGCTCTCAGCTCAGCAGCAGCAGAGGAGGCTGCGGCAGCAAGCAGGTCCTATGTCTGCCACCCTCAGACTTAGGCAGCAGCATCCTCAGGTCCTTTCAGGTTGTGTATGTATGTAATGGTTACTGTGATCAAGTTGCAAATAGAACCATGAATCACTCTGGAAGAAAAGCTTATCTTCCAGATGCATGGCCACTGAAGGTGACCAAGACAGCAGAGACCCAGAAAGGATCAGAGCATCTACTGGAACAACCACCGTGGGGGCAAGAGCAGCAGCCAGGCAAGACACCGGCCACAGTTCTTCCAGAGCCAGCAGTAAAGACAGCCACCTGAGGCCTCAGGAACACTAAGGGCAGGGGACAAGGGACATCAAAGACTGAGTTGTTGCCCGTCCATGGTTGATCCCAAGGCTGGTCCATTCTGAGGAAATAAGACTTAGACAAACAGCACACTGTAGTTACAGAACCCAAATGCGGAGAAGAGGCGAGGTGAGCCAGTCAGGCAGAGGTTTTCCTCTGCTGGGCCCTGAAGGAACAGGACACGCGCTGGCTAGGGCCTGTTAGGAACCAGCCTTGGGCAGGAAGTGGTGGTGTTATCTACCAAGGAGGGCTCTAGATCAGGTTCAGCTCCTCTGCCGGTTAAAGAGCCAGAAGGCAGGGAAGATCTTGAACTCTGAAAACAGGAGCAGACAGACAGCATCCGCTGTTGAGGAAAAGGATTTATTGGGACGGTGGAACCACGTGCACCGGGCAAACACCCAGAGAAAAAGAGCTTCAAGCAGAGAAGACTCTGGAAACCAGAAAATCTAGTCTCTTCTCCAGGGCTGGGGTTCCTTCTCTAAGTTAGGATTGGCCAGTTAGAACACAGACAGGGCTGCTGATTGGCCCACAGCTGTGTAAACATATCTTGAACTTGTTGGGCCAGTCCATCAGCAGTTGGCCAGTGGTGGGAGAAGATGCCCACAGGATCTTTGTTTTAAGCTGCCAGGTTTTTGTCTCAGGTCTGGAGGGTGAGGAAGAAGCTGGCCACCTTGGCAGGTCACCATCTTTATTACCAAACACGTCCCCTTTCTCCAACTGCCTAGCGAGAAGTCTATCTAACTCCTGTCCCTCAGTGTGACAGCACTGGGAGACCATGCTTTCAGAGATCTGTCTCTCTCTTCTCTTCCCTTCCTTCCTTTCCTTACTGTTCTTTTCCCCCCTCTCCTCCCTTCTTCCTCTCTTCAGGCATGGGTTCACTGGACACCTGCTGTGTGCCAGGCTTTGTTCTAGGCCCTGGAGAGAGACAGTAAGAAGGAAGACAGGGCCCTGCTTCCATGTAACTCCAGTGATGTGGGACAGGACAAAGATCAGAAAGGAAACTGCAAATGCCACATATACACACATTCATGTGCGGGCAGATGGATGTCTACACACCAACCTAATCCAATGAAGCCTAGGTGTCCCACATCAACACAGCAAGCATGAGAAAGTTATAAAGCAGAGCCAGAGAGCAGAGGTGGGCTTCACAAGGCCAGCACTAAGGAAGGTTGTCTAAGGAGACTGTAGGGCTGTGGCTGTGAGGAGCCTGGGGAAGGGAATTCCCAGGAAGGGCTGAGGAGGGATGTGTGCCAGGCATGTGTGAGGCTATCTGCCTGCTGCCCTGCCCTCTGCCACTCCTGGATGGAGAACTTAGCTGAGTATGCAGACATGGGAGGCAGGCATATAAACAGCTCATCAGAGAGCAGAGGTTGAAGGTACAAACTGTGTGCCCAGGTTCTCCACAACTGTAATGCTCAGGGCACCTGGGCCATCGCCATAGACCCGTTAAGTGTAGCTGTGTTTAACCACATTGGCTGTGATCGGCAGGGCCCTAGCCAGACTCCCCCAAACCCAGCCCCGGGCATTCCTGTGGCTAGTAATGGGGCTATCAGGAAGCCCTGGGCCTCAGCCAGCCTGATACCACCCACTCTACAGCCTTCCCTCCAGGAAAGAAGTGAGAGGTTTGTGTCCTAGTCAGGTCCTCAGCCCCCATGTCCCCACTTCCCTAGCCGGGCAGGCAGGCAGGCATCAAACACTGAAGGCCTGCAGTGAGAACAGCAAAGGCAACAACACAGAAGCTGGAGCCCAGGAAGCCCTGAGTGCGGGGGGGGGGGGGGGGGGGGGGGGGGGGAACCACACCCTCCAGCACGTGTCAGCACATGTAGGACAAAGGAGATGCCGGTTCCTTCCTTCTGATCATCTGCACCTACCAACCATAAACCTCAGGGCAGGGACTCCTGCACTTTGTCCAAAGCCTCTGGGATGTCCCATCTTGGTCCCTGAAGCTCCTGATGCTGTCAGGGCAGGGCCTGGATCTCATCCAAGTTCTGCATCCCAGGGTGTCTTAGTCAGAGTTTCTATTCCTGCACAAACATCATGACCAAGAAGAAAATTGGGGAGGAAAGGGTTTATTCGGCTTACATTTCCACATTGCTGTTCATCAGTAAAGGAAGTCAGGACTGGAACTCAAGCAGGTCAGGAAGCAGGAGCTGATGCAGAGGCCATGGAGGGATGTTCTTTACTGGCTTGCTTTCCCTGGCTTGCTCAGCCTGCTCTCTTAAAGAACTAAGACTATCAGGCCAGAGATGGTCCCACCCACAAGGGGACCTCCTCCCTTGATCACTAATTGAGAAAATGCCTTACAGTTGGATCTTGTGGAGGCATTTCCCCAACTGAAGCTCCTTTCTCGGTGATAACTCCAGCCTGTGTCAAGTTGACACAAAACTAGCCAGTACACAGGAGATGCCATGGGGTACACAGTGACCTGTTTGAGTGGAACCAAGCATGACCTGGGGTTGTGTCCCCCGGCAGGCTGTGGGCTGGAGTCCAGTCAGTAATTCCCAGACAGAGCTCTGTCTCAACTTCCTCCCTGACCACAACAGTAGCGATGTCTAGAAGAGCAGAAGATGATGAGGTAGCAGTGAGGGGCTGGGCCAGGCCCCACCTCCAGGGCACACTGTCGACCCTCCAAGGCAGCAGCCTGTTGTCCTGAGTCCAAGGTTCCACCACGCCATGTTCTCTCCCTCCCACCGCCACCCTTCCTCCTCCTCTTGACCATAACCTCAAGTACTACTATCAGAGGGAATCTTTGGTTGGAAGATACCTTGACCTCCATTACCAACTTACCTTGACCCAAAATATCCCTTACCAAGGAAGCCACAGGCAGTGTCTGAGGCTGAGGGAATCACCCCAGATGAATCTGTCTTAGGCCTCGTCACCCCTGTGGGGTCCTCCGTCCTTCCTGCTCTTCCCAAGAGGCTGGCACTGGAACGCTCAGACCTTTGCCCTCTTTATATACCTGCCACATGCCTCCCTAGGAGCACACCATGGCCTGGCCTCTGCCCAGCCATCATAGTTGCTGCAACTGTCCCCTTGCCTTGGGACTTTTGCCTGGTACCTACACAAAAGTGTCCTCCTCTAGAGGTGCTTTTTAGAACAGAGCAATGCCTCCAGGTGAACTGAGAACAACCACCTCCCCCACCGGGAAGAAAGAGCCTCTTCAGGCCCATCATGGTGCAACCAGAGTTCTAAGCCTGAAGCCCTGGCTCCAGCTAGGCTCAGCTGTCAGCCTCTATCACAGACAGAGATATAGACAAAAAGCAGAGAGACCGTCCTTGCCTTCCACCTAGTGTGAGACAGGCCGTCTTTGTTGCTTTGCCATGGTGTATGGCTGGCTAGCTGGCCCTCCTGGGGATTCTCCCATTGCTGCCTCTCATCTCCCCTGTAGGAGCCTGGGATCACAGAGGCTCATCCTCTGCGCTCAACTTTTACGTAGGCTCTGGGATTTGAACTTCGGTCCTCAGGTTTGCTGCACAAACCCGTGGAGCCATCTCCCCAGCCCCAAGGGAATTTTTTTTAATACCTCATTTATTCTCATCACCATTTTAGGAAAGAAATATATTTTAAGTACAAAGAAATTAAAATAGCTATTTGGAATAAAAACTATTGTGATAGGAAAGCTAAGCCACGAATAACAGTCTGCCATTCCCTGGGAAGGGAGAAGTGGAGGCGATTTCAGGCTAGTTCCTGGAATCCTGTCTCAAAAGAGAGAGTGGGGGTGGGGGAGGGCGTGTCAGCGTTCTGTCACCTCCCTTGCTGACTCAGGAAAGAGCTATCAGAGTCAGCTGGCCTATGAGAAGCACACACTCAGGTCCATATGGAGTGGAACCAGACCTGGTGACATGGAGGAGACAGAGGTCACATCAGGAAGGACTTTGTACCTGGCTCTCAGAAGTGTGACCTCTGAGTCCCCTGAGGTGACCACAAGTAAAGAGGGTTTTGGGGAGAGATCCTGAAATCAGATGGGATTTTAGCAAACCTCAGAGCACTGTAGAAATGGATTGGAGAGGCAAGGAGGGTCTGCAAGGAAGAGCCACTGGCAGTGGGCACGGACAGAGGACAGACTCAAGACAGGTACAGAGGAAGCTGATGTTCCTGGAGTTGTTAGGGCAAATGCTTGCACTTTGACAGCGCTGCTAACCTAGGCTCAGCAACCTCATCAAGAAGCCAATAAGAGCCAAGCGTGGGGCTCACGAGCTAGCCCAGTCAGTCAAATGCATGCCCTCAAGCATGGACACCTGAGTTGGAGCCCCAAGAGCCACACTAAAAGAAAGAAAGAAAAGCCAGTGTGGTGATATAGAGTTTTAGTCCCAGAACTCAGGAGACAGAGGCAAAAGGATCTCTGTGAGTTCAAGGCCAGCCTGTTCTACACAGCAAGCTCCGGGACTACATAAAGAGACTATCCCAAAAAAACAAAGAAAAGAAAAAAAAAAGAAAAGAAAAGAAAAGAAAAGAAGGAAGGAGGGAGGGAGAGAAATGAAAGCGAGCAAGCCAGCCAGGCACAGCTGTGGGTCACTTGTAAATTCCATCACCAGAGGCAGAGACAGGAGCTTCCCATGAAAAGCCACTGAGGGATGACGCCTGCTGCTGACCTCTGGCCTCCACATGCACACACACTGCAACAGACAGACACACATTCACATCCATACACACACACCCCACATGCACATGCACATACCACGTAACACACACATGCACATGCCATATAACATGCACGTGTGTGAGAACACACACACTTGCGTGCACACATGCATGCATACTTGGAGGGGGGTGGTAAATAATGAAAAACAGATTTATTCAGTGTGACTCCTCCAGTCTCTCCTGCAAGGCCTTCAGACCGAACTGTGTGAAATCTTGTGAAGAGGCAAGTCCCTCCCTCTGGCTGGCACCAGGCTTCAGTCTGCCTGGGGGGATTCTTGTTCACTGGGGACCAGTGTCTCAGTACCTGGCAGCCTAGGGAAGGACACGGGGCATCTCTTCAGAAAAAATCTTCATCCCGCCAGGACATTATATACACCGTGTGCAGGGGAGGTAGGAGGGAGACCTCACACAGGGCCAGAGTAGAGGGGTGTCATCCCGCCCCTCTTCACATAAGGACAGCGACAAGGGGACTTTGACTTCCAAGAGGCAAAGCCATAAGAAATAGGTTTAAGATTTTCGATTAAACAGTACCAAGAGTCCAAAGAGTAAGGAACTTGGCTGGACATGGGCATCCACCCGCAACCCCAGACAGGAAGATGGCTGCTGAGACCAGCCTATGCTGCACAGCAGATCACAGCAAAACCAGTGCGCTCCTGAGCACTGTCTACTCCTGTAAACCACGGAAGTCCTCACAGTCTGTGGGAAGGAGAAAGATCAGACAGCATCACCGCTCTGGGAGTCCCTGTTCCACCATGTTTGGCTCCACCCCTGGATGGTCACATTCAACTAACTTCTGTACCTCAGCTTTCTCACCGGCAAAGTGGGAGTTAAGTGGTACCTAACTTGCAAGGTTAGGAGGTTGGAATTAGTGGAAATGCATGAGGCACTAGAGGGACACAGCCTAGTCAAGTTGCACCTCCACATCCCAGCAACAGTGCATCCTGGGTAGAGGTCGCCGATATTGGCAAGTAGAGGAGGAGGCTAGGGCCTGACTAACTTTGAAGTTTTGAAGAAAGCCCTGGTAGCCACTTCCTGGGCTCTTGGGGAGGGGCTGAATGCCTTCTGGTGAGTTCTCTGGGATGGATCCCTGACCCATTAGCATGCAGGGGACAGAAAAAGGTCAAAAGGTCCTTGTGGCTCGGGGAGGGAGACCAGACCACAGGAGTCTGTCTGCCCGCAGCTGCAGGATGAGATAACACAGTGAACTCTCTTCCCAGTAAAGCCCCGGCCAGCCCTTGGGGACCAAGCAGTGGCCTCTCCTTAACCACGCCTCCCCACTGTCTGTCTCTTGCCCCTCACCTGAGCTGGTTTGAAGGTGTTCCTTCCATGAGAGGCATTCCTCTGCCTCCCCTCAACCTGGACTGTCTAGACAGCCACCCACTGAACAGCCTCAAGCTCACGGCTCTACTGGGCCATGGCCTCTGATCTCTGGAGCTCTGCACATGCCTGGAGGGAGGACGTCCCACGCTCTCTTCACCCTAGCAGCTCAGGCTGCCTTTCTTTCCAGCTTGCCTGTCCCTTCCTGGCCCCTTCCTTATGGGAACGCAGTGCCTCTGTGCCCCCTAGGCCACAACTGACAGCTTTCAACTCCTCTTGGGGATCCACCTCGGGACACCCCCAACGGGTCTGTGCAGGTGATGCCAGGCTGCTCTTGCTCAGAGCCGTCCTTACTGTGTCACCACACACCAGCACAGACCCTGTGCTGTTTTCTGGATCCCGGTGGGACAGTGCCAAGGAAGGAGTAGATGAAGGAGTGGGAGGTTCTAATGAAGGCCAAGCCAGATGAGGCAACGGGGAAAGGACAGATGTGAGTCAGAACTTACTCATATGTTCCTGGCCTGAGCAGCCAAGACGCACTGCCGCTGTCCACAGCTATGGCAGAGCCAGGCTGCCTCCTGGGCTGAAAGACCAACAGCTCCCCTCTCCTGCTGCCTGGGGGTGTGTGGACAGGGGGGTGCTAGAGACAGGGTTGGTCCCTGCCCCAAGGCTTTTCAGCTGTACATCAACTTTCAAATTATTTATTTATTTTAAGGAGCTGTGTATGTAAGCCAGCACGGCCTTGAACATATGGCAGTCCTCCTGCCTCAGCCTCTCGAACATTAGTATTACAGATGTGAGCCTACACTCAACCTCTTTACTATTTTTAATTGCTTTTTAAAAATATTATTAT
This sequence comes from Mus minutoides, assembly GCA_902729485.2. Lineage (NCBI taxonomy): Eukaryota > Metazoa > Chordata > Mammalia > Rodentia > Muridae > Mus > Mus minutoides. The sequence goes on from LR749527.1 coordinate 562,960, forward strand.
TGTGAGGATAGTCAAGGTTGAGAGGACATCGTGTGGGATTTGGTTCTCACCTTTCATGGGGTAGCCAAAGATTGTTTTCAGGCTGTCAGACTTGGTGACAATTGCCTCTATCCCCTAAGCCTTCTTGTGCGTTCTTAGACATACAGTGCAGTACAGTACAGTAAGAAATACATTCTTGCTGGGTGTGGTGGTGAACCCTTTAATCCTAGCACTTGGGAGGCAGGGGGATCTCTGTGAGTTCAAGGCCAGCCTGGTCTATGTAATAAGTTCCAGGACAGCCAGAGCTACATAGTGACTCCAAGAAGAAGGGGGGGGGGGGGGAGAGAAAGAAGAAGAGGAGGAGGAGGAGGGAGGAGGAGGAGGAGAAGATACACATTCGTCTCTAAGACACTAAAACTCTACCTATTAAACACTAACTCAACAATTTTTTTTTTAAAACAATGTCTTACTAAGTCTATGTTTGACCTAAAACTGCAGGGAATGCTCAGGACACAAGGGGGACGTCTCAGGAGGCAGGCCTGGGGCACAAACGTCAGTTCAGATGGGAAGAAGAAACAGCAGCATGCTGAGTCCCACACACACAAGCCCAGGCTAGCCTGGGCTACCTGAGCCAGGCATGGTGGTATACTGCCCATGTATCAGTACCTAAATCCTAGGACTCTGGAGGCCGAAGAATCTCGGGTTCTAGGCCAGTCTATACCTGTAGTGCAACCTCCCAGAGAACAACATAAAGAAAGGAAAAGATGAGAAGGAAAAAAGGATTGGCTTAGTAATGTAACTGGGCTCCTGAGCCTTATCCCCAGCACTGAAAGAAATCAATACAAATAATAATAATAATAATTGACCAAGCCCACTCAGTCAACAGACTCTCCAGCGCAGGAGTGAGGATTAAAAAGAAAAAAAAAAAATTAGACAACATTGTAGCGTGACCCCAGTCAATTCTGAGACTGAAGGCAGATTTAATTTTTCCCAATTCACTTTTATACCATTTTAATTTCATGCAAGTATTAAGGGCAGAGCAGTACAATAAGGAATTGAGCAAGACAATAGTCAAGGAATAAGCAAGACAATAAGCACAGAGCCCCAGGACCACTCTGGTGATGCTGTTTCTAAGAACGATCAAGATATCTGAGCCTACTTCTCTGTTCTACCCTAAAACCAGATTCTTACTTCCTTGTCCTTGGCCAATGTCAGGTCCCTGCCTGGACTTACTTCTTTGTCATGGTCAATGTCAGATTCCTGCCAAGTGGCACCCCAAAAGGCTTGCCACAAATTAATAATAATAATAATAGAAGAGGAAGAGGAGAAGGAGAAAGAGGGGGAGAGAGGAGTAAGAGGAGGAGGGGGGAGGGGGGAGGGNAGGAGGAGGAGGAGGAGGAGGAGGAGGAGGAGGAGGAGGAGGAGGAGGAAAGCTGATGGTTTTTGTGTTGTGAGCAGGTAAGTAATGTTTGCATCTTTGTGGTCCTGAGAATTTAACCCAGGCAAGAGCTTTTCCTCTGTTCAACAGCTGCAAGCCAAACTGGTGATTCTTCACATGAAAGAGACTTGAAGCTTTTCACCAACTCCAGGTTGTCACAGGGAGACCAGGCTGCCCGGACAACGGTGATTCCAACCGTTCCAACGCTATCCACATAGCCGGCTCGGGGACTCTATACACACACACACACACACACACACACACACACACACACATGCACACACGATAGCCAGCCCTTGGGTCCTCCTCAGTGGTGCACAGCTCAGTCTGAGGGAGGAGGCATGCTGGAGGTTGGGAACCCATTTCACAGGGAGAAGAGACCCAGCAGGAGTTTCTGTTGTGGGAAGAATGTATGAACAACTGTGTGCTGATAAAGATCACAGAGAACTAGACATCCGAGGTGCTGAGCCTGCAAACCACGCCACTTCCTGTCCTTGGCCATGTTCAGGCATGAGCAGGGTAGCGGTGTCACGGGAAACATCACGGGAAAGAGCAATGCTTGCCAAGGTCTTTCTTCTCCATGCGCCCCAACATTACGAAATCTAATTATTTCTCCCCTGTGGATTTCTTTATTAAAGAACATTTTTTCATACAATATATTTTGTGTTTTCTCCTCCCCTAATTCCTCCCAGATCCTCCCCACCCAACTTTATGTTCTTCCTCTCAAGATATACACACACACACACACACACACACACACACACACACACCATGTAAACAAAAATTCAAAACAAGGAAAAGGTCAATAAGACAAGATAATGTCAAAACAAAGCAAAATGAAACAAAAAGTCCACAAAATACCACTGAGCTCCCTTTGTGATGGCTACTCCCAGGCATCAGGCCACCCTGGTGTGTGGTAGAGCATTTGCCCAGCATGCATGAGGCCCTGGGACTTTTTAATCCCCTGTAAAACAAAAACAAAAATGAAAGAGAAAGAATTCACATAGTGTTGGGGGTAGGGGTAGAAGGTAGGGGTGTATGGGTTGGGGGATAGGGAGATGGGGTAGGGTTGGCGATAGGGATGGGGTGGGGGTAGGGGTAGGGAGTGGGGTGTGTGGGGATAGGAGTGGGGATGGGGTGGAGGGTTGAGGGGTGGGGGTAGGGGTGGATGTGTAGGGGTAGGGGTAGGGGTGGGAGAGGGTAGGGGTGGGAGGTTGGGGGCTGGGAGGTAGGAGTGGGGGGTGGGGGTGGGGGTGGGGTGGGGGTAGAGGGTGGGGGTGGGGGCTGTGATGAAACTAGAAGGGGACCACGAGAGTAGGAGAATGGCCTTAAGGCAGTAGGGAGGTAGTAGAGTCCGAGTGAAAGTGGAGGGTGTAGGGAAGGGAGGACGCAGACCCCCAAGGAGGATAGTGGGAAGGGAAGAGGGGGAGGAGGCACGTAATCTGCTGAGATCCGTTATGTTGGATGGCATCCTTGAAAACCAATGAAGACTGCCTGGGTGTGGTGGCACATACAGCTAACCCCAGCGCTTGGAACACAGAGGCAGGTGGACCTCTGAGTCCGAGGCCAGCCTGGTCTACAGAGGGAGTTCCAGGACAGCCAGGGCTACACAGAGAAACCCTGTCTCGAAAAACAAAGAGTTCAAGACTGTCATCTCTGTCCATAGAGTCTGTTGGAAACCAGTCTAGGATGACATATGAAACCCTGTCTTAAAACACAGAGGGAGACAGAGACAGAGACAGACAGACAGAGACACAGAGAGAGAGAGAGAGAGACAGAGATAGAGCATCTAAAATCTTAGTTGCTTACTTATGAAACAGACAGAGTATGGCTGTGTAGCTCAAGTTAGCCTTGAATTTGTGATCCTCCTGCCTCAACCTCTCTTGTGGTGTTCAGGCATGAACCAAGCCTGAGTCTTTCTTTAGATTCATGCAATCCAGAATGTCTTTGTAACACCCTCCCAAGTTTCTAGTTCCATGGCAAGTAGCATTTCATGTTTCATTAACTAACACAAGTCACATGATTGGCAGGAACATGACATGACCCTCCGGGACCACTGCTAGCCCAGATCCTGCCTGTGCAGCCTCCCCCTTTTTCTCCTCACGAAGCCTCTGCACCGCTAGGCTCTGCTGAGAGACTCTGAGGTCTGCCCCTTCCTCTCATTGCCTTGGCCTTTGAAAAAACCACTTTGTATCCATTGTCTCCATATCCTGTCTGTCCACATAATTGGCCTGCCATTAATTCCAGCGATTCCCTCTCCAGCAGGCAGAGGGTGAGGGGGTCTAGTTTTCTTTTTGCCAGATTCGGGGATATCTATTCTCTTTGTTGCTCCTGAGGTTAAACATCCTGTCAGCTTTATGAAGCTTAGTGCTTTCCACTCTTAAATATTCCCGCTTGTTTCTTTTGCCTTTTTAAATAAATTAACTTCATCGTTACATGTAGCTTCAGTTAGCCTGAAGCTCGCTAAAGAAGACCAGGCTGGTCTTGAACGCAACAGAGATCCACCTGCCTCTGCTTCCTGAGTGCTGGCATTAAAGGCGTGTGCCAGGCAGACAACCTTAAACTCTTGATTCTCCTGCCTCAGCTAAGTCTACAGATGTATGCTACCACGGCTGGCTATAAATACATTAAATGTAGCAATCAAGCAGTCTGTACCCCACCACCACCTTAGGAGCTATGGGCGTGGTGGGGTGTGGGGGAGGTTGCTGGGGATCAGAGCCGAGAGAACTGGGCACTGCATACACTAGGCAAGAACTCTACTATCGGACTTAATCCCTAGCATGCCAAAGTGGCCACATTTGTTTATGGTTTTTCTAAGAAGCCCTGGTTGCCCTGAAACTCACTGTGTAGACCAAGCTGGCTTTGTAATCAGAGATCCACCTGCCTCTGCCTCCAGAATGCTGGGACTAAAGATGTGTACCACCACACCTGGCTTGCTGTGTTTTGTTTTTGAGATAGTGTCTGACTCTTTAGGCCAAGGAGACCTCAAACTGTGGCAATCCTCCCCCCCATCCTCCCTGGCTTTGCCTCCCCAAATGCTGGGATTACAGACATGAGTCACCATGTCCAGCAGTCTTTTGTTTTCTGTATGTATCCATTTATTCTTTTTTGATTATCAAATAATATCCCAGTACATGGATACAGCACATTTTGTTCTTTTATTTGCCGGCTATTGGACGTTTGGATTATTTCCACTGTCAGGGCTACTTTGGAACTGAAAACAGAAACATTCAATGGCAGGTGAAATGGTTCAGACTGTAAAAGAGCTTCCCATACTAACCTAAGCACCAGAGGTCAAGCCCAGAGCCCACGTAAAGGTAGCAGCTAAGAACTGACTCCTCAAAGTTGTCCTCTGACCCAAACACACACACACATACACACACACACACACATGCACACACGCACTTGCGCAGTAGTAGAAGGGGGACACAGGAGATGGAAGACGGGGAAAGATAAGACACATGGTCATGTTGGCTAGTGGGTTTGTGTGTGTTAAATTTCTATCGCATTTATTGGCTTTCATATGCACGTCTATGAGGTACACACACCTTATAATTAAGGCATTTTAAGAGTGAAAGCTGGGCGTGGTGGCGCACGCCTTTAATCCCAGCACTCGGGAGGCAGAGGCAGGCGGATTTCTGAGTTCAAGGCCAGCCTGGTCTACAAAGTGAGTTCCAAGACAGCCAGGGCTATACAGAGAAACTCTGTCTTGAAAAACCAAAAAAAAAAAAGAAAGAAAGAAAAAGAAAAAAGAAGAGTGAAAGCATGTCTCCCTTTTTTGTTTGTTTGGTTTTTTTTGTTTTGTTTTGTTTTGGTTTGGTTTTTTTTTTGGTTTTTCGAGGCAGGGTTACTCTGTATAGCCCTGACTGTCCTGGAACTCACTTTGTAGGCCAGGCTGGCCTCGAACTCAGAAATCCGCCTGCCTCTGCCTCCCCGAGTGCTGGGATTAAAGGCATGCGCCACCACGCCCAGCTTTGTCTCCCATTCTTGACATATTCCACCAAGGTCTCAACCTGAGGTGCAAAAAGTGGGAATGTCTGCTCAGCCTCAGTGCCCCACCCCTGCTTTGGGAAGGCCCAGGTGCGTGGCCACAGACCCCTTGTCTGCCTCGGGCTCCTCCCCCTGCATGGTCAGGCACTAGCCTTGGACGGGAAGTTCTTAGCTACTTTTGGCTTCAGCATCCTCATCTCTACACTTCCATGGTGTTTGTTTTGTCTGCGGACCGCAGTCGAGCAGAGCGTGGGATGTAGCGAGTTGCTGCCAGCTCGGCCCTGTCGCCAGGGCAGCTGTGCTCTGCCAGATCGTGCTCAGAGATGCGGGAGGAATCCCGGGCGCCAGATCCGACCACCATCTGGCATTGTCAAGGAGAGCTAGCTGCTCTGTCCTTAGGCTAGAAGACCAGAATCAAACACTTGTGACTTAAGTAAGGCTAGATGGTTTTTAGGTTTTGAAACTACTGAGCTCAGTGGTAGAGCACTTGTCACCTGTGCAAGAGGTCCATCCCCCAACACTGCCTTCCCCTAAACAGACAGGCAAAAATCCCAACATAAATAGTGGCTTTGTGACCGTCAGAGACCCTTGGGGATTGGGCTAGGCCTAATATAAAGACTCTGCCACGCTAAGATTTCACGTTTCTTTGGCAAGGTAACCACCGCGGCCTGAGGCGTTTTGTTGTGAACGTTACTGTCCATAATCTAAACCAGTAGACCAGGAAGGCCCTTGGGCATAATCGTACTGCCCATCGAGTTCTAAGTGGGAAGCTCTTCCCTCCTCGGGCAAACACCTGCCACGGAACCTCCTCTAGCTTGTGGCCCAGCCTGCCTGTTCACAATTGGACCAAGCAAAGGAACTGAGTTTTTATTTTTACCTAGCCAGTTTTAAAACGGAAGCACGGAGAGATGTTTCGGCCCATTCAATGCAACGGAGTGCTTTGGCTGGGCTATATTACATGCTATTGAAAACGTGGCATTTGAATTGAGATAGTACAACACACGAGATGTCTTAAGCCACAGCAGAGACAAAGGGCAGAGTAGGTTAGTAGAAACTACATGTCGAAAGACCATTTTAGATATTCCTGAGTTAAATATATTAGACTGTTACTTATTTGTTTTTGCTTTTCCTGACATGGCTATGAGGCATTATAAAATTGGGCCTGGGTATTTAGCTGGAGATAGGTGCTTGTTGCATAGGCATGAAATCCTGGTGATCTCATGCACCCTGCTGGTGTGGCACATCTGTAATCTAGGCACAAAGAGGCAACAGGGTCATCCTTGGCTACATAGGATCCAAGGCTAACCTGGTCTACATAAGACTGTTTCAAGGGAGGAAGGAAGGAAGGAATGGGAAGGGAAGGGAAGGGAAGGGAAGGGAAGGGGAGGGGAGGGGAGGGGAGGGGAGGGGAGGGGAAGGAAGGAAGGAAGGAAGGAAGGAAGGAAGGAAGGAAGGAAGGAGAAGCTGAGAGAAAAGGAGGAATTACATCTGTGGCTCTTATCTAATGTATAAAAGTATGTACGTATATATGTATGTGTGTATGTATGTATGTATGTATATATGTGTGTGTGTATGTATGTGTGTATGTATGTACATACATTTCCTCCCAGTGTGGAGCTGGAACCCAGAGGCTCACATCCCAAGCAGGTGCTCTGCCCTGAGCTCTACCTTCAGGCTTCTGCTGCATGCCTGTTAGACAAACATTCCCATCATCCCAGAAAAGGCTCCTAGACAGCGCTGGTCTAACCACTCAGCAACCCGCTCACCTCAGCTTCAGGAGCCTGTTGTTCCCATTTCCACAGGGCTTTCTTCCCCCGCCCCCCTTTTTTTTTTTTAGGAATACATTATTATTGCTAAGAAAAAGTTATTATAATAACTTATATTATTATCATTAAGAAAATAGTTTTCTTTTTTTTTTTTTTTTTTTTTTTTTTTTTTTTTTTTTTTTTTTTTTTTTTTTTTTTTTTTTTTTTTTTTTTTTTTTTTTTTTTTTTTTTTTTTTTTTTTTTTTTTTTTTTTTTTTTTTGGTTTTTTGAGACAGGGTTTCTCTGTATAGGCCTGGCTGTCCTGGAACTCACTTTGTAGACCAGGCTGGCCTCGAACTCAGAAATCCGCCTGCCTCTGCCTCCCAAGTGCTGGGATTAAAGGTGTGCGCCACCATGTCCTGCTGAAAATAGTTTTCTTTTCTTTATGTTTTGTGTGTGAAGGGACCCTAGCCAGCCTGAGTATGGCAAACATGGCCATGGCGGGCCTTGCCCTTCTCCCTATTCCCTCTGCCCTGCTAAAAAAATGCTAAAATGCATCCCTAAAGCCAGCCCCCATGATCCATTCCCTTATTTGTCCACTTCCTCCTCCTGAGGCTGACTACCAAGGTCCAGCTATCAAAGCACTGAAGTCCAGCAATCAAAAGCCCCCTCTGGCTCACCTAATTAACATGCCCAATTAAAATTAAACACCTCATCCTAACACAGGGTTTCCCCTTGTACCTTTATAAACTGCTGTGTGCCTACAGGCCAGGTCTGTCTCCTCACTCGCCAGAGCCATCCTCACCCCCAATGCCCCTCACCCCCAATGCCCCTCTCCCTTCTCTCCCCCCCCTCCCCCTCTCCTGTGCTCCCTCCCTTCTTCCTTCTCCCTCTTCCTCTAACTCCTATCTTTGTCCCTTATCTCTGCCCTCTGTCCCTCTGGAGCAATTAAATCTCCCTGTGCTGAGAACTTGGTCATGGGTGTCTTGAGCTACAGCGTGTGTGTGTGTGTGTGTGTGTGTGTGTGTGTGTGTGTATGTGTGTGTGTGTGTGTGTTTTGAGACAGTGTCTCTCTACATAGCCCTGGATGTCTTGGAACTCACTCTGAAGAACAGGCTGGACTTGAACTTAGAGATCTGCCTGCCTCTGCCTCTGCCTCCTGAAGGGTTGGAATTAAAAATGTGGGCTACCACTCCCAATTGGCTCAAGTTTTCTAACCTGGGGTCCCTAACCTGAGCCACTGAGGCTATACCCTGCTCTCCCTAGGATAAAGCTGCTTTGCCTGTCCCATCTAGTAACAGCCACCTTCCTCCCTACCAGACTTTAGTCTGGTGCCTTGGGGAACAAGTTTTCCCTTTTCCCCCAATTTTTATGTTAACAACATCACTCATCTTTCAGCTCCCTGCCTCTCAGAGGAGGACCGTCAACAGATGCTTCTGACAAAGTTAGTCAGTATTTGGTGTTCTTGGTGTGTGTGTGTGTGTGTGTGTGTGTGTGTGTGTGTGTGTGTGTGTGTTTAATCCTGCTTCTACCTCCTGAGTGCTGGGGTTGCGGGCACATTCCACCGCACTGTGTACAACATCATGGCGCCGTGCAGTGCTGTACCACTGGTGAAGGAACTGTATCCATCCATCTTCCCACAAGCCTACAAGAGAGGATGGGTAGAAATTGTCACAGTCACTGTACACGTGGGGAAACTGAGGCTCGAAGAGATTACTGGGCTAAGGCGGCTCCCCTTCCTTCTTTCTGGTGCCCATTGTGAGACTGTTTCCTCCAGATTAGATAGAATCATTACTGTCTTGAATTACAGTCGCTGTGATCAGCCCCGTCAGATGTTCATACAATTGTTCCTGTTAGCACTCCCTTATGTAAGAAGGAAGAACACCAAGAAGGCTCGGTTCGCCCTTCCCCTCCAGAGACACATAAATGGCTAATAACTGTTGGTGAGAGACTGTTGGTGAGATACTGTTGGTGAGAGACTGTGGGTGAGATACTGTTGGTGAGAGACTGTGTGAGAGACTGTTGGTGATGTGCCTGCTCATAGTTGTCCAAGCCCATTTTAGCAACCCCCAAACATTCACTGGCTTGCCAAGCTGGAGTCTTTTCTTTGGTCTTTCATTGTCCTATCTGATGTGAATAGAAATTAAACTCCCAGACAGTCACACAACAGGGCCTGTGTGAGGACTCAGCCACCGTCTGGATATGGTGGTACCTGTAGTCCCAGCTGTTGTAGAGGTTAATGCAGACTCGGAAAATGGAGGCCAAGGTGGGCAACAGACCAAGTCAGTCTGTCAGTCTCCCTGCCTGCCTGATCCCTGATGCTCTCTTTCGAAAAAAATATAAAAAGTAGATATAATACGGGGTAGAAGGCTAGCTCAGAGGTAGAACACAAGGCCCCTTGTTCAATCTCAGAGCTAAAGACAAATACTGCAGACAACAGCTGATAGATATATAGAAAGGAGAGACCCACATGGGGCAGGGAGTCCAGGGTTACTTCCTAGACAGGACCTGAGCTGGGGTTCTGAGGGGCGGCAGGTTTGGACCAAGCAAAGGAGAGTTTATATACACTCTATGGGTCAAAACCAGTCACTAGTCAGACTTCATGATGCTATAATTAGACCTTCGGGTTTTGTGTGGAGTACTGGAGGTGGAACCGGGGCCTTTCCCATGCTAGGCAAGTGTTCTTCTGTGTTCCTACTATGGGCATTTTAAAAAACATTTCTGTGTGTGTGTGTGTGTGTGTGTGTGTGTGTGTGTGTGTGTATATATATATATATATATATATATACAGAGCTGTGGAACCATTACTAATCTCAGCTTGCTTTCATGACCCTAAAAGAACTCCCATACCTGTTGGCCACCCCACACACACGCACACACATCCCAGGAAATGGTTCTTTGTCTCTGTGGATTGCTCATTCTAGTCTGCTCACATACATGGATTCCTATATAGTCTTGTGATTGTTTTCTTCACTTAGCATAATGTTTCAGGGTTCATTCATGTTGGAATATGTATAATTCCTTTCTTGGAGGAGTAAATACTGCATTGTGTGACTGCACATTGTGTGAATATACATGGTGTGAATACTCATGGTATGAAAACACATTTTATTCCTTCTTCAGTTAGCTGACATCGGGATTGTATCCAATGTTTTGATGTTATGAATAATATGTTGCTATTAACATTTCTAAACAATTTTTGTATGGGAAGTCTTCAATCCCCCCCATAGATGAGATAAATATAAAGGTGTTGATATTATTCAGAAATATAGCCATTTTCCAATTTTCCAGCAAGAGAATTCTAATTATCTAGTTTCATCATATCCTATTAGCATTTGTATGTCTACCTTTACTGGTCACTGTGTAGTCCAGGCTGGCCACAAGCTCTCATCTGTCTGTCTTAGAAACAAAACAAAACAAAACAAAACATCTTTTTCCTTCCATTTAATTATCCTGGCCTACTCCTCAAACACTCAGTTAAGAAGCTGGGCAGTGGTGGCACACGCCTTTAATCCCAGCACTTGGGAGGCAGAGGCAGGCAGTTCTCTGAGTTCGAGGCCAGCCTGGTCTACAGAGTGAGTTCCAGGACAGCCAGGGCTACACAGAGAAACCCTGTCTTAAAGAAAGCAAAAGACAAATAAAACAAAAACACGACTCAGTTGAGGGGCTTGGGAGATGGCCCAGTCAGAGAAGTGCTTGCTGTAGAGGCAAGAGGGCCTGAGTTTGGATTCCCAGAACCTATACTAGAAAGCCAGGCACAACAGCATAAACTGTTAACCCCAGAGCTGGGGCGGCAGAGACAAGAAGATCCCAGGACCTTGCTGGCCAGCTAGTTCAGCCAAATCAGTGAGTACCAGGTTCAGTGAGAGACTCACTTGTAAAATAAGGTAGAAAGCAATTGAGACACTAGACATTGACCACAAGCCTCTCTATGTATGGCCCCCACACTAACAGGCACATTACATATACCACACACAAATCAACTGAACAGCTGGGCACAGTAGTACACACCTATTATCTCAGCAGTCAGGGCAGAATTGCTGTTAGTTGAAGCTGTGCCTTATTGCAAAAACCAAAGGCTAACCATGAGATAAACACAATGTTGTAAAATAATAATCTGTAATGCTTGTTTACAAGGAGTGACTGATAACCAGGGTTAGTTGGCAATATCACCCTGAACCTCCTTCAAATGACATTTTATTAAAATAGCTTGTTGGGTTACATGGTCCACTGAGAACAAAAAGCAATAGAAAGAAATATAAGGGTTTGTTTCTGTGCTCCCAGTTCTTTTCTCTTTCTTTTGATGAGTATTAGTGTTTGTGTCTGCATCCCACATGCATGCAGTGCCTACAGAGGCCAGAAGAGGGCATCAGACCCCTAGAAGATGGAGTTACAGGCCCTGGGAGCTGCCCAATGTGGATGCTGGGAGCTCAGGTCCTCGGCCAGAGCAGCAAATGTTCCCAATCACCGAACCATCTCTCCAGATCCTTTCCTGCTGTTGGTCACGTTTGTATTGTTTTTTTGTTTGTTTGTTTGTTTTGGCTTTGTTGTTGTTTGTTTAAGGAAAATTCTCCCTACAGAGTCCGAGATGGACCTGGAACTTATGTAACCCAGGCTGACTCCCAACTTTTGGTCCTCCTGCCTTGGTTTTCCAAGGGTAAGGATTCCACGAGTAATACCACCAATGCTTAGTGTTGACTTTATTTTTAAGGATTTTTTCCTTGGCTCTGTAGTTATGAGTAACTGGAAAGGGTTTAAAAGGTGAGAGATTGTCTGAACAAGCAGACCCTGTCTGCACAGGTGGGCATGATCTGCACAGCTCCTCACTGGCCTCAGCTTAATTAGATCTTCCTGCAGGACTGGGAACCTCCTCCACAGTCTGTGGCATCTGGGGAGGGAGCTGACAGGGGAGAGAGAAACTTACCACTTCCCAGGGCTATCTAAACGTCAAATTATACCACTCACACATAAGGGTACAGAAACATCCAATGTGCAATACAAGTGTAAGGTATATTTTCCTTATGTTCCCTCTCCCTCATGAGCTAGACCCTAAAAATAGAGAAAGTTATTTTTAACTTTGACTTATCAGGATATTCAGTGCATTACTGTAAATTCCAAGTTGGTGGGGTTTGGTTCTTCATAAATCGCTCTTGCAGAGACCAGGAGCTCCCCATCAGGAGCGTGTGCTCGAACGCCAGTCATTCATGTCACCTCTGTGCTCGCTCCCTTTTTTGTGACAGGTACATGCTAAGCTCTGGGAAACCCACAGAGAATAAAGCAGATTGACCAAGTCTGTAACCACTCCCCCCAAAGTATGGCATAGTGGAAAGCCCTGTGTTTCAACAAGCTCTTACAATATGTTGTCACCTTGAGGGAGGAGGAGGGTGACGACTTCAAGTACCCAAACTATCAGTAAGCAAGGTTAGATTATTTTATCACAGTAATTAGCCTTCGATTTCATCACTTTTCTGTAAGGCAGAGCTGTTCATTCCTGAACTTAGTCCTTAACCGGAGAGTATAGAGGATGTCACACTGCCACACAGCTGGGCCTGAGAATGAGCCTGCAGAAAGCACAGCTGGCCTGGTACTCAGGAGCTCTTCAGAGACAGTCAGGCCTCCAGCTCCACCCTGTCTTCCTCTCTCCTTGCTTTCAGTTCTGTTTCTGACAGAGGGAAAAAAAGAAAAAGAAAAACAAACAACACAAAACAAACCAGATGAGCTCCTCAATACAAGCGAAGCCCTGTACTTACCCCTACCTGCCCACCCTCTTCTTTGGGATCCTCTTTCTGAACGCCATAGGTACCACTCTCAGAATCCCCCCCTAAACCTCCACCAGTACAGCCTGCTTCCTCCAGAAACACAACTCACTGATGGGGAAAATACACACAAACCCACAGCCCTCAAGTCCTGGGAGCCCAAGCAATATGGGCCACCTAAGGTCTCACCAGGTGGCCCCTTGCTCCTTCCTCCTTTCTCCATCTCTACTAGTCCCCTGGGACCTCTTTGGGAGCATGTCACCTGACAGGCCAGCACAGTCTCACTCTGAGTCCTACAGACCACACAATCTCCCATGTGAACTCCATCACCCCATCTGGCAAGGACAAGGGTCCTCCCACCTCTTTGGGGGCACAGCCCTGGTGCTCAGAGGTTAACCTCCACAGACTGCTGGTGCATGAAAAGGACCTGATTCTCCCTCCCCCAGGCCTGTCACTTTGAGGGACAGGTGGAGGAGACAGGGAAATGACTGGGAGTGTAGAGACCTGAGGTGACTTGAAGCCAATCTGTCTCAGGGGTAATTTCTCCATTTTTAAAAAGCAGGGGGTTGTTGTAATCTCTAAGGCATTTTTTAGCTCTCAAAGCGTGCAACTTCGAGGTTCTAGGGCTCTGTTGGGACCCACCCCGCACGATGGTTCTTGTGAGTTGAACAGCTGTCAGCTGTGCCAGTGCTTGTGGCCTAGTCTATGGCTCCCCCTCATAGAGCAAAATAGACCCTATTTCAAGACATCCCAACAACCGAAGCCCAAGGTGAACCGGCTGCTGACATCTGCAGCACCTAGCCAAGGCGCCTGTCAGGACACCTAAACTTCCTGCACCCACGCAGGCGACCCCTTTCCTCCATGACCTGGCAACCTTAAGTCCATCCCTGTGGCACCAGCCACCACCACCCCGCCCCCTTGTCACTCAAGAGCCCGGAAAGGCTTGGAAGGTTATGCCAAACCTGCTGGGCTCTGTGGCCTGAGACTACATGGTGGAGGCCAGAGGGCATGGTTGGGCCGCAGCAGTGTTTGCAGCGGGCAGGGACCCTTTTCTAGCTTCCTCTGAGAGAGCCCGATATAGCCCCATTTTTTCCATCCAGGCTGCTCCCTGGCCCCTCAGGGCTCCCCTTGCCCAGGGCGGGCGGGGAATCAGCCGGGTTAGCGCTGCCGGGGACTTTGGAGCGAGGAGGAAGCGCGGAGGGGCGGGGAGGTGGGGGTGTGTCGGGAGGCGGCGGTGGCTGGGTTTTATAATCCGCAGGGCGGTCGCGGCACGGGAGAAGGGGCAGCGCCGCACCGCGCGCACCGCGCCATGGGGGCCGCGTCGGGCCAGCGGGGGCGGTGGCCGTTGTCGCCTCCGCTCTTGATGCTGTCGCTGCTGGTGCTGTTGCTGCAGCCGTCGCCCGCCCCGGCACTCGACCCTGGATTGCAGCCGGGCAACTTTTCCGCGGACGAGGCAGGGGCGCAGCTTTTCGCTGAAAGCTATAACTCGAGTGCCGAGGAGGTGATGTTCCAGAGCACCGCGGCCAGTTGGGCGCACGACACCAACATCACGGAGGAGAACGCGCGGCGCCAGGTGGGTGCCCGGGCCCGGGCGGGGGCGGGGCGCAGCAGGACGCAGCGGCCAATCACAGGCCTGCGGTCCGTCGCCTAGGGCGGACAGCAGACGCCAGGGTCCCCCAGCCTCTGAGCACTGAGGTCCCAAATGGGACCCCTGCCATAGGCCGAACTCTCCCACCCGCTCTGCGCATTAGACAGGCGATGATGCTCCAGTACGGGCTGGGCACGTGATCCATGCCAACACAGGAATGGAGTGGATGAAGCTGGCTCCTCAGAGGCCAAAATCCTCCCGAAGCGGCATCAAAGGCTGGGGCGATGGCTGTCTGCTTACAGGGTTGGCTGCAGAGCCCTTGCTCTCTAGCATCTGCCTGACCTCCTGTTGAGTTTCTTTCCCTGGCCCTCCACTCACTTGTCCCCTACTTTGGCCCCAATTTTCTCCTTCATTGTTCCCTTTGAATTAGATTCCCACACTTTCCAACCAGAGGGCTCAGGAGGAGGGGTGCTGCCCCTGCAAGCTCATCTCTAGGACAGGATCAATGCGGGAACAAGGGGTCCGGAAGCCCTTAGCCTACCTCTGCTCTCTCAGTTCTGTAGTCTCTCCTACAAGAGTCTCTTTCTAAGCTAGGCTACTCTTTCTACCCTCCTGGTGAGCACAGGAGGAAGCGGCCCTGATCAGCCAGGAGTTTGCAGAAGTCTGGGGCAAGAAGGCCAAGGAGTTGTATGAGACAATCTGGCAGAACTTTACTGACTCAAAGCTGCGAAGGATCATCGGATCTATTCGGACCCTAGGACCTGCCAACCTGCCCCTGGCCCAGCGGCAGCAGGTGGGTCTGAGGGTGGAGGCAGAACTTAAGCGCCCCAAGTGCCTATTGTGGTTGGGAAAGCAGCCCGGCAGACAGGAAGGGACTGATAGTCTGTTTGGACCTTGGCTATCAGAAATCTGGGGAAACAGAGTGCTGTTCAGGGCTTTTCCCTCCAGATGCACAATGTGACAAGTTACTTTGTATTGTGGACTAGAAAGTCAAACACGGAGCTGGCAGGTGGCTGAATTAGGGATTCATGGCCACTGTGAGCTGGAGACCAGCTGATGTTTGCCTAGGCTCTCTGATCAGTGTGTCCCACCTGCAAAGGCTGCTAGCACTGGAAGGGGCACCAGTATAGTAGGGATTGGAAGAACTGGGTGGCCTTGTCTGAGTCACATCCTTCCTCCGGTCCACTTTTTCCTCCCAGCCAAAGGGGTGGGAAGATTAACTCCAGGGGCTAATATTTGGTCACTAATATTTCCTCAACTCTAACTTGGCAGTACAACTCTCTGCTCAGCAACATGAGCAGAATCTACTCCACTGGCAAGGTCTGCTTCCCCAACAAGACTGCCACCTGCTGGTCCCTGGACCCAGGTATGGTCCTGTCCCATCTCTGCTGGGGTTTCCTGGTCCTTTTGGGTCACCTCTAGGATGATGTCTGTCAGTCAATCAAAGGCATTGGTACCCCATTGGGGCTGGAATATGCAGATGTACCCACACTTCTGCCTCACACCCTTGCTGCTTCTGGAAAACTCACTTCAGGGAGCCTCTAGCACGGTGGTTCTCATCCTGTGGGTTGTGACTCTTTTAGGGGTCAAAACAACCCTTCCACAGGGGTCACCTAAGGCCATATTTACCCAGCACAGATATTTACAGTATGATTCACAACAGTAGCACAATTTCAGTTGTAAAGTAACAACAGAAATAATTTTATGGTTGGGGGGGTCCCCACAACACGAGGAACCGCATAAATGACAGAGGCATTAGGAACCACTGGGCTATCCCACCCCTCTACCACCATCTGGCCACCTAGCTCTCCTTTTTGGGGTCCTTTCACTTTCCCCAAAAGCTTCCCATAAGCCTTGGGTCCCTTGGCGCTTCACCACAAGGCCAGCCGTTCTATGCAGTGAGCCATGGAGGGTCTGTCTATTATAACCTCTAAATGTCCTTTCTGTGTCAACTGCCTTAGACATTTTCCCAGGAGCAGGGTCCTGCCTGGCGCTTTCTTTGGATAGCCTCATCCCCCCCCAGCCCATAGGCTGCCCTTGGTCTGGGGATACTGTGATGAGTGCGGAAGCTGGTGGGAATGAAGACCAGTGTATACCTCTGGTTTCCTAACTGACCCTGCTCACCTCTCTCAGAGCTCACCAACATCCTGGCTTCCTCACGAAGCTATGCCAAGCTGCTGTTTGCCTGGGAGGGCTGGCATGATGCTGTGGGTATCCCACTGAAACCCCTCTATCAAGACTTTACTGCCATCAGTAACGAAGCCTACAGACAAGACGGTGAGCCTGCATCTTTTTCTCCATGGACAACCGACGGCCACCTTTCCTATCTTATAAGGCATTCTTGTCTGCTGTCCCCAGTGAGCCCCAAACCCCTGAGCTAGATAAAACAGCCAATCTGGCGGTCTCAAGATCTCCTAGCTAGTGGGAATGGTATGAAATCTGCAGCCAACAGACCTTGCTGTCCTGTCCCTCTTACTGATGCTCCTGGTACTACCTGTGGCACTGCTCCTGGCCCTCTACCTCTTTGTTTTCTCGGACCTGTTTTGCCGGATCCTAGAGTGGTCCTTGATATGGTGACCCATATCTGTAATCCCAGTATTTGAAGGGCTGAGGTAGAAGGATGAGGAGTTTGAAGCCAGCCTGGGCTACACAGTGAGACCCTGGCTTTGAAAGAGAGGGGAGGGCTAGTTATGGCACACAACTGTAATCCCAGAACTGGAGAGACCGAGGCAGGAAGATCTTGAGTTCAAGGCCAGCCTGAGCAAGTCTCACTCCAGTGCTTAGAATCAGGAAAATGGTAGAGCTGACGTTAGGATGTGGATAGATAGCCAAAGCTCTGGGCCTAACCTGCACTCTCCCACTCTGTTAGGCTTCTCAGACACAGGAGCCTTCTGGCGCTCCTGGTATGAGTCCCCCTCCTTTGAGGAGAGTCTGGAACATCTCTACCACCAACTAGAGCCCCTCTACCTGAACCTCCATGCCTACGTCCGCCGCGCACTGCACCGCCGCTATGGGGACAAATACATCAATCTCAGGGGGCCTATTCCCGCCCATCTGCTGGGTAAGAACCTGGACCTTGCTGCCCAGAGGAGCTCAGGTGCAGGAGAATGCCTGGAAGAGGGACAATGGGTCACCCTCACGGTGCCTCAAGTGTGTGGAATGTCATAGCATTTGATTCATTACATGGACGCTCCCATGGTTCAACGTTCCCCACCAGCCTGGAATCCTGCTTTTTTTTTTTTTTTTTTTCTAAAAAGATTTATTTATTATATGTAAGTACATTGTAGCTGTCCTCAGACACTCCAGAAGAGGGCATCAGATTTTGTTACAGATGGTTGTGAGCCACCATGTGGTTTCTGGGATTTGAATTCAGGACCTTCAGAAGAGCAGTCGGCACTCTTAACCACTGAGCCATCTCGCCAGCCCCCTTTTTTTTTTTTTTTTTTTTTTTGGAATCCTGCTTTATAGAAGCAGATGTTGAGGTTTATTTAGGGTGTGCAAGAATTTAGAGCCAACAGAGAACTGGAATAGAGCAGAGCTAAAGGGTCAAGTCAACGGCTTTGGCTCCAGGGTCAGGGTTAGCAGCAGCCTTGTGGTAGACCATACCCGGGGACATGAGCCTGGGAGCCTGTGGCCCTTAGTGAAGGTTCCTAGCATAATCAGAAAAGATACCGGTAACCAGTCCTGTGGAGCCCACAGAGAATCAGGGGACATGTCCTTTGGCCCAAGGGTATAGAGGAGCTGACACTTACACAGGATAGCATATATAGGAAACAAGAATGGCTGAGCAGGAGACCAAGCTGCCCCACTTGCTTCTTCCATGTAGGAGACATGTGGGCCCAGAGCTGGGAGAACATCTACGACATGGTAGTGCCTTTCCCAGACAAACCCAACCTCGATGTCACCAGTACAATGGTACAAAAGGTAGGTCAATGAGACAGGAGTCAGGGGTCATGTGATAAGCATGGGGCCCCTCCCCTTTCCTGCAACAGCCAACAGTCAGCTAAGATCTCTGTCCATGGTGGCAGAGTGATCTGCTGTGATCGGTAGTGCCCTGCCTTTGGGAAGTGAGGCCACTGAGCCTCAGATCTCTTTCCTGTCCTGGGTGGAGGTCACAAGCCCTGAGCTCAAGACATGGCTCCACACGGCTGCCTCCTGACCTGTTTCCCTGCCTGCTGGCCAGGGCTGGAATGCCACACACATGTTCCGGGTATCAGAGGAATTCTTCACCTCTCTGGGGCTCTCACCCATGCCTCCTGAGTTCTGGGCGGAGTCGATGCTGGAGAAACCGACGGATGGACGGGAGGTGGTGTGCCATGCCTCTGCTTGGGACTTCTACAACAGGAAGGACTTCAGGTCAGACCTGAGGAGAGGAGTGCACAGCAGCTCTAAGGGAGGCGGCTGTGACGCAGACCTGCCTCTGCATTGGGGGACTGGTCTATGCCGAGACAATAAGGCACATTAGCTCGGTATCCCTGCAGCTTCGAGGAACCACCAGCTGTGTTGCCTTGGCATGGAGGAAGGCTTGAGTGGTGGTGGATCAGGGTAGGGTCAATAGGGCTGCTAGCTCCTGAACACTCCCCACCCCGGGACAGAGTCCTCCTTGGCCCTGAGTTCCTCCAGGACCACCAGCCTTCCCAGTGCTCTGGTCCTGTCCTCATGACCTTCATCCTCATCATCCTCACCCCAGGATTAAGCAGTGCACACGGGTCACGATGGATCAGCTGGCCACAGTACACCATGAGATGGGCCACGTGCAGTATTATCTCCAGTACAAGGACCTGCACGTCTCTCTGCGTAGAGGTGCCAACCCTGGCTTCCATGAGGCCATTGGGGATGTGCTTGCACTCTCTGTCTCTACCCCTGCACATCTGCACAAAATCGGCCTACTGGACCAGGTTACCAATGACATAGGTATGGTGGTGGGAGCGTATCCAGCCTGCCTCATTCAAATCTCTTACCACAGTAGGATCTCCACTGTCCCCCCACACACGCCATCTTGTCCTTATTTTTAACTTGAGACCCCAGATGCACACACCCTGAGCTTAGTACTCACCCAGAGTCCTTGTCTAAGCGGGGCTTAGAACTTGAGGTTCACCTTCTCTATCTGCCCAGCCTCGCCTCCTGTCAGATGGCCCTCCGCCAGGTCCACTCTGCCCTAGCTGGACTCTCTCCTTCCCTCTTTTCTTTCTTCCTGTTTCTGAACAGAGAGTGACATCAATTACTTGCTAAAGATGGCCCTAGAGAAAATCGCCTTCTTGCCCTTTGGCTACCTGGTGGACCAGTGGCGTTGGGGGGTCTTCAGTGGACGGACCCCACCCTCTCGCTACAACTTTGACTGGTGGTATCTTCGGTGAGAAGAGGATCACCCAGGGGACCTCCTGCCTCTACCAGTCTTGTCCCTCACAGTGTCTGCCCTTTTCCCTTCCCACTGAAACCTCACCTTCAGGAAGTGCCCCCCCCCCATTTTCCAGGCTGTGGAAGGGATGCTGAGGAAGGGGTGGGCTAGGGGTGGAACCGGTATCTTTTCTGTAAGTCTCAGGCAATGTGTACAGCCTTAGGATTTAAACATCCTCTTCTAGAACCAAGTATCAGGGGATCTGCCCACCAGTTGCCCGGAATGAAACCCATTTTGATGCTGGAGCCAAGTTCCACATCCCAAGCGTGACACCGTACATCAGGTATCTCTGCTCTACCCACATCCCTGCTCTGTCCTCCTTCAGACCTAAGGGTTGAGAGTCAGAATGCTCCTTCCTGGGCTACGTACGCTCTGTTTCTGACTTCTTCCCAACAGACAGGCCTTAGTCCAGCTGTCACCTGCAGGACACCAGCTGGATAGAGCCTGAGCACAGGACCTTTGTCTAGCTCCCCACGTTCCTTCTAGCCCCCGTCTGTGCCTGCAGGTACTTCGTGAGCTTCGTGCTGCAGTTCCAGTTCCATCAAGCACTGTGCAAGGAGGCAGGCCACCAGGGCCCACTACACCAGTGTGACATCTACCAGTCTGCCCAGGCGGGGGCCAAGCTCAAGTATGTGACAGGGTTTAAGAACAAGGGGGGTGGGGTGGAGCTGAGGGAAGAGGCTGGTGGAGGCCATTTCTGCAGCCTGCTCTGGTTGCAACACCACAAAGCCAGACACATGTGGAGTAACTCTTCCCTCTACTCCTTCACACTCCTTCCATCTCTCCCCCTCCCTCCATCTCTTTTCTTCCCTCCTTCCCTCTCTCCCTCTTTCTCCTGTCTCTCTTACATATCAATTATTTATTAAGCAGGCCTTCATCTGCCATGGGCCAGGCAAATATCCCCTACCAGCCTCACAGAGACCTCCCCCCCCCCGCCCCCGCAACCTAGAGTTCTTTTACTAGTGAAGGACAAATGGACAATGGCGATGTTGTGGGCCCCACCCTGTGTCCCCTGTGCCCACAGTGGTCACTCTGCTTGGCAGGCAGGTGTTGCAGGCTGGCTGCTCCAGGCCCTGGCAGGAGGTACTGAAGGACCTGGTAGGCTCAGATGCCCTGGATGCCAAGGCACTGCTGGAGTACTTCCAACCCGTCAGCCAGTGGCTGGAGGAACAGAATCGGCGGAATGGCGAAGTCCTAGGCTGGCCGGAGTATCAGTGGCGTCCACCGTTACCCGACAACTATCCAGAGGGCATTGGTAAAGCTCTGAGTGAGGGTGGACTGGGACCAAGAGAAGTCCTGGCCTCTGGCCTCTGGCCTCTGGGTCCAAGCCTCAGCTGCCAGGTCACTTGTGTCCTGTGAGCCCCAGTGTCCTTTGCTTCAGTGACAAACCACCCCTGGGATCATCCTTAGGGCCCTACAGCAGAAATGGGTATATCTTTCTCTCAGGGTCCTAGAGACGGTGTGCCCAAGCCTGAGGGCCCCTGGGGTCAGGCTGGCTGGCACAGTGCTCTATGAGGTCACACTGCAGGCTCGGCTCTTATTGGCCAGTGGTGGGGGCTTCGGGGCTCTGCTCTCCTGCGGCCATGGGCCAAGGTTGGGCTACTCCAGGACTGCCCAGCTTCCTCTTTCTGCTGCTCTGCTGTGGGCACCATCTGCCGGTCCTGAGTCAGGTGGCCACTGACCACGTGACAGCCAACCAGGGGATAACAAACCAGGCAACAACCAGAAGCCAGACAACTAACCAAGCAACCATCGGCCAGACAACCCAGATCCCAAATGGGACTCTTGGAAAGGGGCAGGGCCATGAGGGGGCAAGCAGCCAGGGGCCAGCAGGAGGGAGCTCCAATGAGACCACACCTTGTGGTAAGGAAGGCAAGGTCTGTCTCTTTCCCTCCTCGCCTCCTGCAGACCTAGAGACTGATGAAGCCAAGGCTGACAGGTTCGTGGAAGAGTATGACCGGACAGCCCAGGTGTTGTGGAACGAGTATGCAGAGGCCAACTGGCATTATAACACCAACATTACCATAGAGGGCAGCAAGATCCTGGTAGGAACCACTTCCACTAACTCCAGCATGAAGCATGTGCGCGTGCACACACACACACACACACACACACACACACACACACACACACACAGCACCAAGCTGTCAAAATTGGTGAAAAGTCTGAACAGAGTATTTAAAAGAATACTCAGTTTCCAATTTAGCGGGCTTGGACTCCGCACCTGAGCAAATTTTTTTTGTTTGTTAGCATTCTCTAATTGAGGACTCTCAGACTGTAATCCGTTGTACATCAGTGACTTATAACGTTATAACATTATAACATCAGTGTTATAAGTGACTTATAGCATAAGTGAAGTTAGTGTCACTGCCTAAAGGACTGACAGCCTGTTTGTCATCCCCAAGGGATCATTCCCCTGTACCTTGGTCCTTCCTTTGTGACAGAGTATACATTATACTACAGAAAACTAGCTAGCCATATGCTCCAACCACTGGGTGCTAATGTTAACTGAAGACCCACTATGTTCTGCAGCTCCTGGGTCCTTGGTACCTCAACTTGTTTTCATGCATACACCCCTTGGCAGCTATGAAATTCTTCCCATTTCAAAAATGCGATCCCTGAATACTCAGGGTGTGTGGGGGGGAGGGTTTTCTATCTAACAGCACACTGCCTTCATCCTAATGACACCTAAGGCATGCTAAGCTCCCGTTCCCTACTTGCTAGACTGCAGGTGTCTGCCAAGGAGCTCATACTGTACCTAATGTATTAGCAGGATGGTCCAGGCTGAAGTGGAGGCTATTTGTCAGGGCAAAGATACCAACCTAATGAAACAACACTCCTCACCACCACCTATATAGACCCTCCTTCACGTAGGCCATGCCAAATATCCTGAGCCTGTGACACCCCCTTGTGCCCTCAGCTTCAGAAAAACAAGGAAGTATCCAACCACACCCTGAAATATGGCACCTGGGCCAAGACATTTGATGTGAGCAACTTTCAAAATTCTACCATCAAACGGATCATAAAGAAGGTTCAGAACCTGGACCGGGCAGTGCTGCCTCCTAAGGAATTAGAAGAGGTATGTGGCTATATGGAGCAGGAAGGTGGCCATGCGGAGCAGGAAGTGGAGACTGCTGGGAAGTCAACCACACTGCTTCTTGATTTGTCAAGTCTTAATAGGGGTCGTGTCTTCATGTCTCCACAATTCCCATAACTGTAACACTTTGAGGGCATATGCTCCTGTGGGTCCCACCCCATGATACCTGGTGCCAGAGCAAAAGGGGAGGGGCTCTTCACTACCCTTTTCTTCTCCTTACAGTACAACCAGATCCTGATAGACATGGAGACAACTTACAGCATAGCCAACATTTGCTACACAAATGGCACTTGTGTGCCCCTGGAGCCTGGTGAGAATGCCCCTGGGTGAAAGAGAGGTAGAGGCTGGGAACTGGCTGGTAGGGATGAGCATGCTGTCAAGGGAAGGGCTTCCTGAACTTGTTTCCACCAGTAGAACGGCTCTGCCCGCACGAAGAACCAGAACCCCATCCAAATTTCCCTAATCCTCTACCCCTGTAAGGTTATCTCACCTAGAATTCCTCAGCTCTCTTTCTCCAGGCTCTCTTTCTCCTTCCACATGCCCCTCAGAGCAGTAGAGACTCAAGGACATGTCTCAGAGGCTCAGACCCCAAAAAGGAGAGTCTCCACCTTCTCTGACTTCCTTAGAACCCCCTCCCTCGCTGAGGGAGATTCCTGAAAAGGATGTGGGAAAGGATGAATCATACAAGAGTCCCACAGCCCTAGAAACACCAAATTAGAACTTGGCCTCCTGTTTCTAGCCTGATACCATTCCACACCATCCCTCCCACTACTGAACCTTACCACAGCGAACCGGTTATAAACCGGCTCATAAACACCTCTCTTTCGATACTCATTTCTCTTCAGCCTATGTGCCCTTTGCTAAGGTTCACTCTGGCCCCACCAATACCCACACAGATACTCTCATAACCCACTCTTTCCAGGGTTGATAAGCTAGAGTCATAAGCATTCTTTGCAAGGAATCTTTACCAGTTGTTTCCTCCTGGCCGCACCCCAGTTCCCAAGTCAGAACAATAACAAATAGAAGGGGAAATGGAAAATAAACAGGAGGAAGAAAGAGTCCTGGGGCAGAGTCTGCCCTATAGGCAGTGAGTGTGGCTATGCATGCACGCAGAGAGGGAGGCAGAGAAGGAGAGAGAACATGTCCGTGCTTCATGCACACAGACATGTAAGAATGCCTGGGGCTGTATGCATGTCTGGGTGTATATTTCTAAATGTGGATATTTTAAAAACATGTAGCATTTGGTATCGCTGCCATACAGTGTTTTGATATCTAGGACTAGGCCATCTGGTCATAGACATGGTAATTAAAAGGTCCATGAAGACCAGTGACTCATCAGACGCAGAATTCTGAAAAGCAAATCTTTCTCAAAGAAAGCTCATTAAGTTTACCTTTCTCTGTAACAAGTGAATATGACATAGACTATTCCAGGATAGAGGCCCTGAGCACAAGTTCAACAGTGAGGGCTTGGGCCACATCAGATGCTCCAAGCCTCCTTCATGTAGGCCAAGGGCAGGGCAGGAGGCAAAGGCACCTGTTTCAAGATAGCCGTTGCAGTCTTGTGTGGCCCTCACCCGGGCCTGAGAGTTGGATGCCACCTCTGTGTTCTTACTGGGGCTTCTCGTGCAGAGTGACTTCCGCAGGACATAAACGCAGGGTCTCCTCCTTGCTGGGGACAGCTCGGGTAGTTTCTTGACCCTACACAAACCTTGCGGCTACTGTTTTATTAATTTCAGCCCAATGACAATTTACAAAGGATGCTGGGGGTCCCCAGGACCACAGCAATGACAAGATACAGCCCCCTGCTCAGCGACAGAGGTCTCCCATTCATTTCTGAATCCCTGGGAGGGCTATGGTCACTTCCTTGTTTATAGATATGGAAAGAGATAGGTCCGTGGGAGAGAGAACATGAACTCAGGCCTGTGAAACTCCACAAACCATTTCTCCCAGGGAAGGGGAAGTCATGAGAGAACCTTTTGTTTCTGCTCTGGCCTGGCCACACCCTACACGTGCACATAAACACATCATTGAGATGCTCAGAAGAGAAGAACAAAGCTGTCCCTTTCAAAGTGTCTGAGATTGTGTATGTGCAGCATGTCACCCCCAGGTGGGCACCCTAGGAGCTCCTTGAGGCCACTGGCTCCCCACCACACCCCCCACTAGACTTCCTGCCCGTCTTTGTCATTTCCAAGTGCTCTTACCAGTTTTATTCCAACTCTGAAACTCTATGACCAAGTTCCCTCATAAGCAGATGAGAGGTGAACCAAGGACCAAGGCTCAAGCCATCCGACCCCTTCCTTCCAGATCTAACAAACATGATGGCTACATCCCGGAAATATGAAGAATTGCTATGGGCATGGAAGAGCTGGAGAGACAAGGTGGGGAGAGCCATCCTTCCCATTTTCCCAAAGTATGTGGAGTTCTCCAACAAGATCGCCAAGCTCAACGGTAAGTTACCAGTGCTGGTACCTCTGGCTGGCTGCTCCCCAGCACCTCAAACTCCTCAGAGGCCCCTGGAATCCTCAGGCAAGGAACAAGTAGAGCCCTAGAGGTGTCAGGGACATAGTGGGTGAGTGGCGGCTGTTGGGAGAGCTTGGCTGTGTCTCCTGTGTAGGCTACACAGATGCAGGGGACTCATGGAGATCCTTATACGAGTCTGACAGCCTGGAGGAAGACCTGGAAAAACTGTACCAGGAGCTGCAGCCACTCTACCTGAACCTGCACGCCTATGTGCGCCGCTCTCTGCACCGCCACTACGGGTCCAAGTACATCAACCTGGATGGCCCCATTCCTGCCCACCTGCTAGGTAAGGACATTGGTCCAGCTTCAGGGAGGTGGACTATAGGCAATAAAGAGGCAGGATAGTATCGGCCACGGGGCAGAAATCAAGCCAGAATAGTGACAGAACCAGAAGCTCTGAGGGAGCATGGCCAAGGCTGGAGTGGAGAGGGGTTGGGGGAACTTCCTACTCATCTTTCGTACCACAAATGTTCTTTGTTTGTGGTGCTGGGGATTGAACTCATGACCTTACATGTGGCAGGCAAATGTTCTAACACTGAGCCAATCTCCCCAGCTTTTCTGGTGCCATGATCACCATAGAATTCAGATGTACAAGCCTTTTACCATCTTTTAAGGGGAAGACTACATTATCAATCATGCCCTGCGATAGCAAGATCCAGGAGTCTTGGTGTGGGGCTTGGGGAAGTTCCATGTGAGCCTTGAAAGATGTGAGATTTTGGCAGGGATGGTGTGGAGGGTCTGGGTCAAGGTGTGACAGCAAAGAGCCTTCTAGGGCTTTAAATATTAAAATAACCCCGAGTGCGTGAAGGGGAGAGGGGAGCATCACAGTAGGAGATGAGAAGAGCTATCTGGGAGGCAGAGGCCACCAGTGCTGTGCCTTCATCGGGTCAGCACTTTCCTGGTGTTATTATGAACAGTGAGGCCAGAGAAAACACATTTAGAGGTCATTGGGGAGACGTCCCCCAGAAGGTGGGTCTGATTCTCACTCACTTGGGGCATTGCTGCACCCCAAGATCCTAGCCCTCCTCCATCCCTCTTTGGGAGAGTTGAAAGGCAATCTAAATAGACATCAACTCAGTGACCAAGAGCATGGAGCCCAGGAGGGGTGCAGAATGCTCCAGGTGGCCGGGGATTCAGGCTGGGGCTGAGAACTTCATCTCCAGTGACGAGAGAAGAAAGTCTTTAGTATACTAATCTATACTATACTAAGCTATACCATACTATACTAAACTATACTAAATGATACTATACTATACTATACTATACTATACTATACTATACTATACTATATTAAACTTACTATACTAAACTATACTATACTAAGTTATACTAAGTTATACTATACTAAACTATACTATAGTATAGTTTACCAAACAATACTAAACTATACTATACTATACTAAACTATACTATACTATACCAAACTAAACTAAACTATACTATACTATATTATACTAACTATACTATACTATATTAAACTATACTACGCTACACTATGCTATACTATACTGCACTGTACTGTACTAGTATAGTATACCCCCCCCAACCAACATTCCCATCCCCTTCTCATCCTCCACCACTCTCCCTCTGGCACGCTCTCCTCTATGTGGAGTCTCAAACGTTCCACTCATTCTGAACATCACGCTTCTCTCCAATCCTGGAGTGCTGGGCTCTGAAACTGACACTAAACTCTGGGGCCTTAGCCATTCCCAGAGGAGATGGTTGAGTCCTGTTGGAGTCCTGGTGGCCTGCATAATTCAACGTCAGAGAATACAGAAGGGACAGTGTAATAATGGTGGCTGGCCAAGAGTGGCCTGCTGGCAGTTAAAACCAATCTCATCACTTAGGAGTTATGAACCCCTGTTGGGATTATGTAACTCTCTCCAGACTTAGGGTCCTTTGCTACACAGTACTAGGA
The DNA here is from genome assembly GCA_902729485.2 of Mus minutoides. Lineage (NCBI taxonomy): Eukaryota > Metazoa > Chordata > Mammalia > Rodentia > Muridae > Mus > Mus minutoides. Next base: position 590,389 of record LR749527.1, read on the forward strand.
AGCAGACAGGATTGCAAGTCATGACGTGCCACGTGCTTTGGGTTGGAAGTGGTGGTCATGGGTGCTGATGCGACGGGGACTAAAGATTCCTCCTACGGAGGACTCCCTCACTGCTCGTGAGTAGTAAAGACAAGCCTGGTTCCTAATGCCAAGCAAGGTTTTACCTACAACCAATATTGGAAGTGACCTTGTGGGCTGGGTATGCAGGCGGGAAACATGCACATCAAATACCCAGCCCAGTTAGCAACAGTTGCTGCTCAAGAGGTACCACCTTGATTGACAGGATTGGGATCTGACCCCTCTTCCTGCAGGATTTCTCTGAGCCTAAACAATTATGTTTCCTCTCTACCATCTATCTCTTTCTCACTTGCCTCCAGGGAACATGTGGGCACAGACCTGGTCGAACATCTATGATTTGGTGGCGCCCTTCCCTTCTGCCCCCAATTTAGATGCCACGGAGGCCATGATCAAGCAGGTCAGTGAAGCTAAGATGCCCATCTCTGGACCTCCTGAGGGAATGGGGGGTGCAGATGGGAGGGCAGATACTCTCTTTCTCACACACATCCTCTCTCTTATTATAATTGTGTCTGTCAATCAGAGAGCCCAGTTTGCAAAGAACTCTCTCTCTTTCTCTGCTTGCAGGGATGGACACCCAGAAGGATATTTAAAGAGGCTGACAATTTCTTTACCTCCCTGGGGCTGTTACCTGTGCCCGCTGAGTTCTGGAACAAGTCCATGTTAGAGAAGCCAACCGATGGAAGGGAGGTGGTGTGCCATGCCTCAGCCTGGGACTTCTACAATGGCAAGGACTTCAGGTCTGTTTGATTGGAACTAGGACCTTTATTTTAAGCCCGGGACATACAAGGGTATGACTCTGTGGCTATCCCCTCAACTGGAGTGAACAGGACAGATCAGAGGGAAGGTGCAGTTTGGGATGCAGTTGAGAATCCAGAGTCAAGGAGGTGGGTCCAGTTCCAGGCGTGAAAATCAGGTAGGGAAATTCCACTTAAGAAATGAGAAGCAGAAGTTCTGAGCAGCTCTGTCAGTGGTCAGTTGGATGCTTATGGCCACAGCCCTGTGTAGGCTGCAAAGCCTTTACAGATTGCTGGATCTTCTGTGTGCATGCCGCTGGAACCCAGGGAGGCATGCTAGCGCTTGGGTGCCTGACACAGAACCCACTCCCAATGATGACAGACAAGGCATTGTCCTTATAAAGCTGGGATGAATTACCTACAGCTGTCTAACAGACTGCTCCAAAATCTAATGGCATAAAGTAACTAAGCTGATCCTGAAGGTTCCATGTGCTGCGCAGGAGGCGTTCACTGCAGGCGAAAGTGTCCTTACTCCACAGTGACAGACATCTCAGAGTATTTAAAAACTTAATTGGGCCAGCAAGGAACCTCAGAAAATAAAGATGCTTGCCATCACCTCCCATGACCTGAGTCTAATCCTCCAAATCCGCATGGTGCAGGGTGCCTTTCAAACAACACGGTCCTTCTATGGCCAAGGGCCTACCATGGCAGGTTCACACACACATAAATATATCAACTCTTAAAACTTTAATTAATTGACACTGGGGGGAAGTGACTCCTAGGGCTTTGTGAATGCTGGAAAAACATTCTGTTACTAAGATACACCCTAGACACAACTGGGTTAATTTTAGCAGCTCACCTGGGGCCATTTGCCCAGAATCTAGTTTTGGCTATTGGCTGAGTTTTCCCGGTTTCCCCCATGCATAATGCCTATGTTAGAATGTTCAAGGGGACCTGGTTAGGGTGTCTCATTAGTGTGGCTGGAGCAGCTCAGGTCTCTTTTTGGCACAAGCTAGCAGATGAGTTAAAGCAGAAGCAGCCAGGTTTTTCAGTGGCTAAATGTAAAACTGGCACGGAGTCCTGTCTGCTATGGGTCCCTCTTCCCTCCAGCATTCCTCTTTTTAGACAGGCTCTCTATATAACTTAAGCTGTCATTGAACTTGTGATCCTCCTGCTAAGGCTCCCAAGTGCTGGGATCACAGGTATCTTTATTTATTTTTTTTTTTTGAGACAGGGTTTCTCTGTGTAGCTCTGGCTGTCCTGGAACTCACTCTGTAAACCAGGCTGGCCGCGAACTCAGAAATCTGCCTGCCTCTGCCTCCCAAGTGCTGGGATTAAAGGCATGTAACACCACACCCGGCTGGGTATCTTTATCTTTAAGCTTACATGTCTACCACATTCTATTGGCTCTAGAAAGCCCCAAGGACAACTGAGCGTCAAAGGAAAGGGGGAAGACTATGTCTGGGTTGGGACAGAGATATCTCCCTAGCTGATGAAGTATCCCTATAAAACAAGTAGATACAGGGGCTGGGGAGATGGCTCAGCGGTTAAGAGCACTGACTGCTCTTCCAGAGGTTCTGAGTTCAATTCCCAGCAACCACATGGTGGCTCCCAACCATCTGTAGTGGAATCTGATGCCCTATTCTGGTGTGTCTGAAGACAGTTACAATAAATGTATTGTAACTGTGTTTTTATATATATATATATATATATATATATATATATATATATATATATAGAGTAACTGTCTTCAGACACACCAGAATATATATATAATTATATAATTAATAAATAATAAATAATATAATAATATAATTATATTATATTAATTATATGTAATTATATTAGTATATTAATTATATAATTAATAATAATGTGATTAAATGTATGATTATTTAATTAATATATTTAAATAATTCTTTTTTTTTTTAAAGACAAGTAGTTAAATTCAAAGAAAGTGGGGTTTGTGGGTTGGGGGAGTGCTGCCTGGCCTTGGACACTTTGAAAGCTTTAGGGCTTGGAGCTGTAAGATCCAGTTAAATTGACCAGGGTATCAGAGTTGGGGGGGGGGTGCAGTGAGAATCCCCGTGGGAATCTTTCTATGGGCAATCAGAGACATTGTAGCAGACAATGTCGTGGGTCAAGGTTGTTGGGCACTCCTTCTCCCCCTCCTCATAAGGAAGAATTATGAGGTGAACCTGCACTGGGAGAGTCTGCTTAGATCCCAGGCAGAAGTGCCCATCATTGGAAGTGGCTTATAGAAAAGAGGGATCAACTGAGGGAGGCAGAGCCTCCTGACTCAGACTGCTCTGTAACTGTCATGCATCCCTGGCTTTTAGCATTCAAGTGAATCCACTCTGTGGTTTTGGATTAAATGAGATGCAGATTGCCACAGCCTGTGTGTTTCCCTGGAAGCTAGAGCACAAGGGAAAACACATGACACACATTCTGCGGTGTACAGAATTCATGTCTTTGGGCCTGCAGAGCAGGTCAGAAAGCAATAGGCAAGGCTGATTGGAGCTACTCAGGGAAGCTAGGAACAGAGGGATGGCTACAATGACCTTTAGAAACTCCTGGCCCTCTGGCTACCTCTCTCTTAGGGTAGCTGGATTTCTCCTTCCCATCATGCCATGCTCCTTGCACACACGCAGAATATGTCTGCGTCATAGGATACTGTCACGGTGGTCCCTTTGCGCCTTTGATATTCTGACACCCCTTCTCCCAACCCCTGTTCCTAGGATCAAGCAGTGTACCTCTGTGAACATGGAGGACTTGGTGATAGCGCACCACGAAATGGGCCACATCCAGTATTTCATGCAGTACAAAGACTTACCTATGACCTTCCGGGAGGGTGCCAACCCCGGTTTTCATGAAGCTATTGGAGATGTACTGGCTCTGTCAGTGTCTACCCCCAAGCATCTACACAGTCTCAACCTGCTTAGCACTGAGGGCAGTGGCTATGGTGAGAGAGAGCAGAGGCCCTGTTGGCCAGGCTGGGGACCCAGAAGGGGTAACGTACTTGGGAGGTGGGAAGGAGGAAGATTTTTGTAGCCCCTCCCCCACCTGCGCAAAGTTCTGAGATTAGACCATTAGGAAAGGAAGAGGACCCAGCCTGAGAGGAAAACCCTAAGAAGGATGAAGAGATTCATCACCTTCCACCCCTCCCCCAACCAGACCTGATAGCCCCCCTTCCCCCCCCCATAAAGAGGCATGAACCTGAGGCTGTGTTCTTTCTGTCTTTCTCTTGGCAGAGTATGACATCAACTTTCTAATGAAGATGGCCCTCGACAAGATCGCCTTCATCCCCTTCAGCTACCTCATCGACCAGTGGCGCTGGAGGGTCTTTGACGGGAGCATCACCAAGGAGAATTACAACCAGGAGTGGTGGAGCCTCAGGTTCTAGAATGCTCGGGGGGGGGGGGATGGATTGGAAGGGATCTCTGAATTGTCTGCCTGCGCCTTGAGGGTCTACAGATGAGCCGGTGAAGTGTATGTGTGTGCACACACCAGTGATGGGGGGTCCCCTCGGGTGGTTGTACACAGGGACACAGCACTCAGGGGCAGAGGACATTGTGATGCAGGGACTGTCCTTCAAGTTAAAAAAAAACAACCCACCCCCTTTCAACTTGGTTCTCCCTAAACTCGCCTTCTACCACATCTCCCTCCCTGACAGGCTGAAGTATCAGGGTCTCTGCCCCCCAGTGCCCAGATCCCAAGGTGACTTTGACCCAGGGTCCAAGTTCCACGTTCCTGCGAATGTGCCATACATTAGGTAAGTCTGAAGGGAGCAAAGGGCGCCATGAGGGGTTGGTCCCCTCAGGTTCATGTTTAAACTTTCGTCACTGGACACTCCACGCTGGAGCCGCCCCATCAGACCTGCAGGAGCTGGCTCATGGTACACGGTGCCTGGGTCCGCTCACCCGCTACCAAAACCGTTTCTTTAAATATTCCTTGGATAACAGGGAGAGTTCGCATCAACTAAACAGTTAAAGTCAGAAACCTCATCAGAAGATTGGCTACTGGTTACAAGGCCTAGTCTCAATAGGATTTCTGTCTCAAAACAGGTTTTATTCTGTAGCCCAGGCTGGCCTGGAGCAAACTATATAGTTCAGGCAGGCCTTAAATTTACAGCAGTCCTCCTATCTTAACCTAGCCTGGCCTGTGAGTCACCACACCCACCACTGGCAGGGCAGTTGGCACATGGCTGGATACTGACTTGGGCCCCAATGATTGATCAGTTTTGAGTCAAGATCCCTTTGTGGGGTCTTTGTTCCAATTGAACCAACTGCCTGCAATACATATTGAGTTATATCTAAAATATCCTGTAGTCTGCAGCCCAGGACTGAAGGTCCTGCTTATGTAGGAGGCTGGATGCTTAGGGAAAGGTTAATTACCAGCTTGGGGCTCAGAGGTCATGTTCTTTGAACAATGTCCTCTGTCTCTGTGGGTATCCACATTCTCACCTTGACCTCAACACAAGGGCTGACAACTCAGCCACCTTTCTACACAGAACATGCTGGAGACCTGGTAGCTGTGGTCCTCCGTTGTAAATTACTCTCTTAAGTGGATGGCGTCAGCACACCAGCCTGTGCGTCATTCAGCCATAGCATAAGGTGGCCAAGGCACCTCCTTTCCTTCCTCATGTTCTCAGGGGGGGGGTGCTTACTCAGGGTGAGAAAGGATGGGTGTGGGGCCCAGAGTTGTGACTAGGCAGGTCCCAGGACAGAGTCTCTGGTCCCCAGGCTGGTACCTGTGAGCAAGGCACAGAGGACAGAGAAGGCCTCTCAAAAAGGCTAAGCTGCTTTTTTGGGGGGAAGGGGGGGTTCAAGACAGGGTTTCTCTGTATAGCCCTGGCTGTCCTGGAACTTACTTTGTAGACCAGGCTGGCCTCGAACTCAGAAATCTGCCTGCCTCTGCCTCCCAAGTGCTAGGATTAAAGGCGTGTGCCACCACACCCGGCAAGGCTAAGCTTCTTAAGGGTCTTGCCTCCAGTAATCTCTGCATGCCAAGGGGAAGCAGGCCCTGACACCTGACTAGAGTCGGCACATAGTAGGATGGATGGAGCCTGGGACCTGAGAAGAAAGAGCACTCACTCTCCAAGGTTGCAGAGGACCAAGGAGCAAGAAGAGTCATTGCTGGGACCCATCAGTCTTGACCTAGACAGTGTCCTAGTGAGGACCTTTATGGGACAGGTCTCTGGTGAGGCCACCACTACCTACCAGATCTCCTAAGGTCCCGGTACTCACTCTTGCCTTGAGATGGATCCTGTCCATCCAATTATCCAGACAGGAGTGAACAAAGGAGACTTGGCTCTCTAGAAAAACACATCTCACTGGCCTGCGGCCTGCACGAACACTGAGGAAGTGCCAGGGGAACAGGTAGCAAATGGTTTATGCTCCGGATCCAAAGGAAGGAGCCTGTTCCGCTACTCAGGACCTTTAAAACCAGAGTTAGTGTGGCTGCCCAGGCTTGACTGGCAGGTTCCCACCAGGAAATTCCTGCTACTTGAGATAAGACTGTTCCCACTGCCCTCCTTAATGGAGAAGGCCCTACAGGTTCCACCCAGTAATCCCTAGACTTCTGCTCCATCAATGGAAACCACACAGCCTGCCAAGGATTTGATGGGGCTTTCATTAACCTCTTCTTGCCTGCTCTTCGGATCCCCTTGGAGCAGGAAATTAGGCAGCCTGTGGGTGGGCAGCATCCACACGGGCACGGCTGGGAGGAGCTCAGATGGCACCAAAGGCAATAGTGACATCCTGACTGCATCCAGTGTCTCCCGTGACTGTCAGAGGGGCTGGATCTCCTTGGCACGAGCAAGCCCCTCCATCTCCGCCCCACTCTACCTTTCCTGTAGTCTAGGCACTGCACCCATGCTGCGTGTCATCCCTTCCCTCCACTGCAGGTACTTTATCAGCTTCATCATCCAGTTCCAGTTCCATGAGGCGCTGTGCCGCGCAGCCGGGCACACAGGTCCCCTGCACACGTGTGACATCTACCAATCAAAGGAAGCAGGGAAGCTCCTGGCGTGAGTGTCCTTGAACCTCCTCTGACTCTTTGGACCTGAGAAACCACTAAAGCTATTGAGCAGCACCGAGAGCAGACAGGAAGAGCCTGAGTCACCCTTGACATGTCACCTCCAGGAGGACCCTGAAGTCTCTGGGCCCTCCCCCTCCACCCTTGCCTCAGACCTCCTCAGGCTTTCCCAATCCTAAAGGGATGTTTAGGTGGGGAAAATGGGTTTGGAGAAAGAGGGTCAGACTAGGTAAGAGAATCCAGGTCCTTCCTACTCAGTTTCCCTTTCTCTGGTGCTCCCCCCAGGGATGCTATGAAGCTGGGCTACAGTAAGCCGTGGCCAGAGGCCATGAAGCTCATCACAGGCCAGCCTAACATGTCAGCCTCCGCCATGATGAATTACTTCAAGCCACTGACGGAATGGCTCGTCACCGAAAACAGGAGACATGGAGAGACACTGGGCTGGCCGGAGTACAACTGGGCGCCAAACACCGGTACTACCACCCACCCCACCTCCAGCCCCAGGCCCAGCTCCCAGAGCTCATATAGGGCGGAACCCCATTCCCAGTCCAGACAGTCTCCAGTCTGACCTCAGAGCGAGAACAGGGACGTCAGAACGCAAGACCCCAGCCCACCCGTCGCCCTGCCCACCGCCCTGTCTCCTTGCTTCCTCGCTCAGCTCGCGCAGAAGGCTCCACCGCAGAGTCCAACCGCGTCAACTTCCTGGGCCTGTACCTGGAGCCACAGCAGGCCCGCGTGGGCCAGTGGGTGCTGCTCTTCCTGGGCGTCGCCCTGCTCGTGGCCACCGTGGGTCTGGCCCATCGGCTCTACAACATCCGTAACCATCACAGCCTCCGACCCCACCGTGGGCCACAGTTTGGGTCTGAGGTGGAGCTCAGACACTCCTGAGGTGACCCTGCTGGCAAGGCCAGCAGAGGAGTGTCCCATAAGAAACTGGATGGGGGACATGGTGTTTGAGTGGAACATAGCCCTAGCTGAGCCTTCCTCCTTTGCTGTCCCCATCCTCTCTGCCCCCCCCCAGGCCCAGCCCCCATTCTCTGGATACCCAGTGTCTAACACGGACTTCCCTGCCCAGTCTCTGTGAATACAATTAAAGGCCCTCCCCCACACCTGAGTCTGTGTCCCTTGTGGGAAGCCAGGGACAGGACCGGCTGCTTGCCTGTCTCCTGACAGTCCCAGCACGACCCTTTACTGGTTGCCTTCGCAGTCTTCCTCCAAGCAGGAAGCTAATCCCAATTCCTCTGGACCCCATCCCTCACAACCTTTCCCACCAGCCTTCCTCACAGCCCAGGTGAGGTGGCTTGTGTCCTGCTCAGCCATGGGCCAGGGAGGAGCCTAGGAAACAGAGGGGAAGGAAGCAGGTAGGCTGCCTCCTGCTATGAATGTGGATACACTATAGATGGCTCATCCTGTCCCATGTGACATCTCTGTGGCTGGTGTCTCCGGGGAAGGCCCTGGATGCCCTTCCCTGCTACAGAGTGAGGGCCCTGGAAAGGCCTGGCTCATGGAGCGTGCTGAAGCCCCGGCAGTTTATAAGTGGACAGCCTGGGTTCCCTGATGGAGCCACGTAGGCTCTGCCCACAGGAAAGAGCATTAATCGGTGACCACACAGTGGGTTCACTGCTATGGCCCACTTCCTCATCCCGGAACACATCCCCTCAGCCTCAGCCATCCTTTGGAAGGCCTACTTGGATTTTGGGAATGTCACTTGAAGTAACTTTTTATTTACATATTTATGTAGTAAATTTGGGAAATCTGAATAAAAAGCCCATGGTAGCAGCATTAAGAAATATAAGCACTGTTGGAGCTTTGGTATCGTCCAGACTTTTTATTTTAATTTTTTTTATTTTTCTCTATATATGATATAAATGAGGTACCACTATATTCTATGTATCTTTCCCCCCCTTTATCATAAATACATCTATTTTTTAAAAATATTTGATTGATAAACCTAGTTCTTGGCCAAATGGAAAATGGACAGATTTCTGGGGCAAAATCTTGCCTTCTAGCTGGGTTCCACTCTGTTAGGCCCTCACCCCAAATTGTCTCTATCTGTCTGTTTCTCTCTGTCTCTTGCTTCTCACTCTCTGTGTGTGATGTGCAGGACGTGGAGTTGAGGACTTTGGGATTTATAAGAGGGTGGAAGTTTACAATTCAGCAAGACAATGAAACTTATAAACACACCCTCTGGATTGTTCCAAGGCTTATAACCGCAGACTTTAGTTCCCCCACCCCACCCCCCTTCCCTTTTGCAATTTTTTTGCAAGACAAAGGTTATTGTCACATAACCTCCTTTTCTATTTTTATAAACTACAGAGGTTCAGGCTGCCTCTCAGGGCTGTGGGCAATGTGAGGTCATCAGCCTTCACCCAAAGGACCAAGCTTCAGACTCAGGGCAAAGGTTTTCACCATGTAGTTACCGTGGCAAACTCTTATCTACTCTGTGTGTGTGTGGGGGGGGGGGTGAGCTAGCTAGTGCCCTGTATAGAGGTCAGAGGACACCTTACAGAAGTCTGTTCTCTGCTCCTAGCATGGTTCCATGGATGGAACTCAGGCTGTCAGGTTTGCACACCAAGAGTTTACCCCAGTGTGCCCTCTTGCTAGCCCTGATTTCAGTTGTTTGGGGCATGTGCCCATTCAGGTACCATGAAGCACTTCTGGAGGTCAGAGGACAGTTTGCAGGAGTTGGGTCCTTCCTTATATTGTGTGGGACCTAGGGACCAAACTCGGACTGTCAGGCTTGGCAACACCTTTATTCACTGAGCCATCTCGCCAGCCCTCCAACTTTATTTTTTGAGACAAAGTTTCTCACAGAACCAGGGGCTTGTTGGTTCCACTAGACTGCTGGCCCCAGGGATCCAACTGTCACTGCTTCTGTTAAGTCTGCATGTACACAGCCATGCCCAGCTTTTACAAGCGTGCTGGGGATTTGAACCCAGGTCCTCGTGATCGCAGCAAGCACTTTTCCAATGGAGTTATCATCCTAGTCCTCCCCCCTCACTCCACTTTTTGAAGCATTACAGTTGTTTTGGATTTAGTGAGACAGAGGTGTTGCTATGCGATCCAGGCTGACCTCAGATCCTAACCTTAGCCTCCTGAGTACTAGGGAGATTTTATATATATATATATATATATATATATATATATATATATATATATACACATTCTCAAACACTACATTTGTTCAAACTCCTATTTATGTTTCTATGGGTGAAAAAGAAAGATGGAGTCTACCTGGAAGTTGGCAGAGAGAGAGAGAGTGATCCTCCTGCCTCAGTGTCCCCAGTACTGGAATTCCAAGTGTGGGCGCTACCACCCCTGGCCACCTGACAGCACACATTCTTCACGGCTCATCCAGGGGTTTTATTTTGTTTTAAATTGCATTTGATTATTGGGGGCAGTTCACCACAACACACGGGAGAGGTCTGAGGACAACGTCTTTCCTCAGTGCCATCTGCTCTGTTCACTGTCTCTGTCATTGGGCACAGGCTCTGGAACGAGAGCATCTGGTTCAGTCAAGCTTCCGTTATTTTCCGTGTGTCTATAAGCAAGCCGCTCTGCTTGTCTCCATCTGAAAATGGGGTGTTGATCAAAGTGAAAGTCCCCTCAGGGGCAGAGCCAGGAACGTTTTCTGGGGGGCAGGTTACTGTAGCCACACCTGACTTTAGATTTCCTTCTACTCGAGAAGATTCACTTTTATGAGCTTTGTGCCTTGTGTTGTGGATGTAGCTCAGTCAGTCGAGTGGATGTGATCCCCAGCACCACAGAAACCAGAAGTAAAGGCACGTGCCTGCAGAACTAGGGAGCTTGGAGGCAGAATTGGGAGTTCAGGATCACCCTCAGCTTCACAGGTCCAAGTCAGCTTGGGCTCCAGGAGACACAGCCTAGAAAGGAAGGGGTTGAGGCAGGGAAGAAAGAAGGTGTGAAAAAGAAATTAAGCCTTCTGGTTCAGGCTTTATGTAAGGTGTCATATCTGTACTGTAGGTGGTGATGGGCTGCTGGACGCAGGTACCAGTGCTTTGTGGCAGAGGCACTGTGACCTCCCCTGTGGCCACAGGGCTCTAGGCCCTACTCAGCCACTCAATGTTTCTTTTGTTTTGTTTGTTTTTGTTTTCGTTTTTTGTTTTTTTCCCATCTACTATCTTGGGAGTCTCTTTTCTTGTCTTCTAGATCAGCTCTGCATTTTGCATTTGCTGGGCATGGTGACACGTGCCTTTGATTCTAGAATTCACAAGATTAAGGCAGGAACATATTTAGTTCCAGACCAGCCAGCCTTAGGCTTCAGAGCAAGACCCTATCTCAACAACACCAAACCTTACTTTAAGCTCCTTTTAGGCACGGGGCTTGCCATGGACCCAAATCATGTTTTATCAACAAATCTATGCTTGAAGCAAGAAGAGCATCTCTGTAAACCTCCATCAGCCCAGACCTCTCTCCTTGGACTTTATTGGAGTTTACTATGTTTTGACAAAAATGAATAGTACTTGGGGGTGAGGTTATATGGCTAGTCTCAGTGCTCCTGGTGTGAGCACAAGGGTGAGTGGTCCCAGGCTGAGGGTAAAGGAGACCCAGGGCAGACACAGGAAAGTGTGTCTGAGGAGGAAATCCAAAAGTGCACAGACTGGGTTGCTCTTCCAAGGTCTATGCAACGGAGTCCTTGGGAGTTACCAAGAGCTAGCAGGGATCACAGTCTTGTGATTGGTTTGGAAACCAGCCTCGGATACTTGGGGACACGTACCCTGAATGCAGGGTGCTAGCCATACTTCTTCACACCCCATAAGAGCCCTGATGGCTCCTGCTGAAACAGGTATGAGGGAAAGAGGTAGAAAGAGAGCCCTGGAGTTGATCACATGTCTCCTGAGAGAAAAAAAAAAAAGGCCAAAAATATAGGCCTAAGACGTCAAGTCAGAAGAACCTGGGAGTTCTAGGTTTTCAGAGTCTAAAGATCTGAAAGAATAACTTCTATCCATCCATCCATCATCCATCCATCCATCCACCCATGCATCTATTTCTCCGACCAACATCCCATTTAAGGGATCCCAGCCCTTGAGGGTAGAAGTCTCATCTGTCCCTAGTAAAAGTCCAAGGGTTCCTCCAACCGCAGGGAAAAAAAATGACCAAATAGAATAAAAGTTATATTCTCCTCTTCACTCTTCCACTAGCTAGCCTTCCATGGCTAGCTAGGTCACATGACCTGGCTCTTCTGGATCTCAGATGTTTCTTCACCTGCCTACTGGAAGCAGTCAAACAAGCAGCTAGCTGGGTGGCAACCTTTCTGGTTCTAACGTTCCATGGAAGACCCTCCTGCCCCTGATGTCACAAATATGGAGCTGACTGGTGATTGGCCATTGCCTGCACCAGCTCTGCTGTTCCCTTGGTCATGGGAACAAGATGGGCTTGCCCTGGGCCTTGCTACTCGTGCTCCTCTCTCATGGGCAGCTCTTGCCATGGCTCAGGACTGTGGGAGAGCCAAGCTTAAGTACGGCTGGGACCTGAAGGAGCATAGGACCGAATAGGAGGACTGTGGAGGGGCAGCCCCTTCCCCCAGGCCCACACGGTCTCCCTCCCCTGCAGATGATTTCTACAGCGAGACTCAGGCTAAGTTGTTCCTGCAGTTTTATGAGCAAACAGCCCAGGTCGTGTTGAACGAGTTTATGGAAGCCACTTGGAACTATGTCACCAACATCACCAGGCGGAATCAAAAGAACATGGTGTGGTACCATTTCCCCCCAAGGCCCTTCCTCTCCCTCCTTGCTCCTCTTGGGGGTCCTGGAGGTTGGGGATCATAGTTCCTGCCCTGTGTCCAGAGTGTATGGAAAGAAGGACACTCCAAAACATATGTCAAGGTGGGCTGCGAGTTCCAGAGCTCTCAGTGACCCTGACTTTTCTCTACACAAGACTTTCTGGATATGCCTCTCTCCTCTTTGGGACATAGGCACCCCATCCCTCTTAGGGACATAGGCACCCCATCCCTCTTATCACATCTTCAATGACTCTGGACTTTTAAAGTGGGCTTTGGGGCTGTGACCTCAGAAGTCAACATGGGACCCATACTGCATCCCCCCCCCCAACCTGCCATGAGCAATGTGATGGCCTTCTTTCAGCTGCAGAAGGAGACAGACAGGTCCCAGTTCATGTTGTACTTTGGTTCCCCGGCCCGCATGTTTAGGATAGACCAGTTCCTGAACCGGGACGTGAAGCGCATGCTGAGGAAGCTGCAGAACATAGACAAGTCAGCCTTGCCCATGGAGGACCTCCTAGAGGTGACAGACAGAGCCCCAGGCCTCCCAGGCACACACACTCCTGCATCCCAGAGGAGGGTGGGCCAGCTTGGACTTGGAACCAGAGTTTCTCGGGCTGGAGCGGCTATTGGTGGGGTGGCACCAGAACTTCCTGTAGAGGAACAAGGGGGTACTTTAGCTAGGCCTACCTCTCCTGGCTGGTGGGGCTAGTGTTGGGAGTGGGCCCAAGAATGTGGGCCTACCCTGGGTGACACCTGCCCGCACCGCCCCCCCCAGTACAACAGACTTCTGACCTACATGGCGACAGCATATAACAGAGCTGAGGTGTGCCTGGATGAGGGTCCCTGCTTGCCCCTGGAGCCTGGTGAGAAACCAAAACCAGCTCCTGACCTCAACCGTGTACCCTTGTTGGTGAAGGAGCACCTAGGGTGGGTGAGAGTACAGGTAGGTGGGTATGGGGTGCCATGTGGCTCCTCTCTGGGCACAGACCTCCAAGAAATCATGGCCACCTCCAGGGACCAGAAGGAGCTGCTGTGGGCCTGGCAGGGCTGGCGGGATGCCGTTGGTCGGCAACTCCGTCCTGTCTTAGAGGACTACATACGTCTCAGCAACAAGGCTGCACAATATAATGGTAAGTGGGCTGGACGTATTGTTTTTTGGGAAAAGAAAGCCCAGGAAAAGAATGAAGCTGAATCTGCAGAGGACTCAGGCAGCAGCAGAATCAGTATGGACGATGCTCAGGGTCCGTGAGCCCTGTAACTGGGCTCTGCAAACAGACAGAGAGCCCGCATTATGGGCTGGGAGCTAAAGGAGATCCTGAGGGTTTGTAAGAGAAAAGACAGGCCCAGGGCAAGCCCATCTTGCCTCATGGACTTCCTTGTGGCAGTCTGATTCGGAGGCAAGCCTCATCCAGCACGCAGGCACCTCTAACACTGCTTAATGTAAAGCCATGGAGGGAGGGGCTGCTGGGATCAGTGGGGGAAGGGGAGAACTTCAGATATATGCTCAAGGCAGACCTCTCTGACATTTATCCATGCTGAGAAGATGATAGGGGGCAGGAAGAATCTGCACAGACTCCATGGCACAACGGGAGGAAACCAGGGTGCTAGGGGGTCAGAAAGAAACCCGCACGGCCACAGGGCTTTGGGTGATTTGGGGTTCGGGACATGGCAGTAGGGAAGCACAGGACCTTGCAAGACACGGTCAGGAGCTTGCACTGTGGGGTAGGCAATGCCTCGGGAAGTGTGTTCACAGCATGGACTCCTGCGGAGCAGGAGTGTGTCCGGGTCTCCTCCCTGCCAGGCCATTGGATGCTGGGTGTCACGGTGAACACTATTAAGCCTTTTCTCCTGTCCTAGGATACGAAGACATGGGGGCTTTATGGCAATCCAAGTATGAGTCTGATACGCTGGAGGAAGACCTGGAACAGCTCTATAAGGAGCTGAAGCCTCTCTACCTGAACCTCCATGCCTATGTGCGCCGCTCACTGTACCGCTACTACGGGCCTGAGCTCATTGACCTGAGGGGGCCCATCCCTGCCCACCTCCTGGGTAAGGGCCAGACTAGTGGCTGAGTGGGGACAGGGGAAAAGTCACTCTTCCTTCCTCTTAGCTTGTTCACCCCCTTTCCAGGGAACATGTGGGCTCAGTCCTGGAACAATATCCTAGATCTGGTCCTGCCCTATCCAACTAAAGCCCCAGAGGACATCACAGAGATCATGAAGATCCAGGTCGGTGCTGAGCCTCTGGGTGTTAACTCTCCTCCATTCCTTTGTCCCCACAATGCCCCTAGACCAACGGGCAACAGAACCACGGTACCTCTTTTTTTTTTTTTTTTTTTTCCTCACAGCACTGGAGGCCTGAGAAAATGTTTGAAGAGGCTAACTTATTCTTTACCTCTATGGGCATGCTACCCGCTCCACCTGATTTCTGGATAAAGTCTATGATGGAGAAGCCAGCTGACGGGTGGGAAGTGGAATGCCACACCTCAGCCTGGAAATTCTACAAGTTCAATGACTTCAGGTGTCCACAGACAGCATGCTCTTCATCCAGCTCCCTTCTCTTAGCCCTCTTCTGGTTTCCCTCTGGCTGTGTAGCAAGGAGTGAGCCAGGGAGAGCAGGGGTGGGGGGAGGGGTGAGATTCAGAAGCACAGAAGAGAAGGTGGGTGTGGAAAGTAGAGGATACGGTCATGGGGTGGGCACAGGGTCTAGAGCCAGGAAAGATGGTAGCCAAGGCCCTTCTGGCCTCTGGCTTGATGGCCCTAATACCTTAACGAAGTTTGAATAAAGAAGTTTCCTGTTCCCGGGGCATCCCCATGCTCCTTGACCCCTACCCTTTAACTCTAGGGTAAAGAAGTGCACCGAGGTGACCTTAGAAGATCTGCTCTCCGCCTTCCGCCAGATGGGCCATATCCAGTACTTTTTGCAGTACCAGAACCTCTCTGTCATCTACCAAGAAGGTGCCAGCCCAGCCTTTGAAGAGGCTGTGGGGTCGGTGATCGCCCTCTCAGTCTCCTCCCACAAGCACCTGCTCTCCAGAGGTCTGCTCAGCCAACCTCACCAGGATTCAGGTGATGGGAGATGGGGATGGGGTGGGAGGGTGTCACAGGAGGGTAGCCTGAGCCTGGGGCTTCAGCTGGGGCTGAGGGGGGGGGGCTAAAGCCCTCAGGGCAAGGCTGAAGAAAGGGAGAACCAAGAAGCTGCTTCCTGATGGCCCTGACCTCATCCCCAGAGGAGGAGGTCAACTTCCTGTTAGGCATCGCCCTGGAGAAGATTGCCTTCATCCCCTTCAGCTACCTGATAGACAAGTTTCGTTGGAAGGTCTTTGATGGCACTATTTCGAAGATTGCCTACAACCAGGAGTGGTGGAACTTCAGGTGGGGGAGATGGCTGCCCGGTAAGAGTGAAGTATTGGTGTCCCGGTAAGAGTGAAGTATTGGTGTCCTGGGAAACTGAGGAAGCTGTTTGCTGTCACCAAAGCAAAGACATACAGACTAAAGCGAGCACAGGTGACCATGAGGCCTGGTTCTAAATCTGGTAGCAGCGGTGAGCAGATCTCTTAGCTTCCTAGGATTCTGCCTCGTCTGTGAAGTAGGGATCCTGGCAGTGACTTTATCTGCTCTGTGGGTGGCCAGGAATCTCACACCATGAAATCAACTAGGCCTCTCCAAGAACAGAGCAGTAACTGGGTGTGATGGTACACACCTGTCATCCTAACACCTAGAAAGTGAACACAGGGTGGTCAGGGGACAGGAGGAGAAGACAGAGTCTTGCAGGCATGGCCAGCAGCTTGTTGGCTACATAGCCAGTTGGAGGTCAGCCCAGACCACATGAGATTCTGCCTCCAAAAGATACCCCCCCAAAAAAAACCCCAAAGCAGGGGCTGGTGAGATGGCTCAGCTGGTAAGAGCACCCGACTGCTCTTCCGAAGGTGATAAGTTCAAATCCCAGCAACCACATGGTGGCTCACAACCATCCTTAATGAGATCTGGCGCCCTCTTCTGGAATGCCTGAAGACAGCTACAGTGTACTTACATATAATAAATAAAATTTAAAAAAAAAAAAAAAAAAAAAAAAACCAAAGCAAAAGCCTATGCTATAACAATGGCCAACAAGCAGGCCCCTGCTGTCTGTTCCCTCCACGGAAAGCCAGCAAAAGGAATGACAGAGCACTGAGCACTTTGCCTGCTGGAAAGACTTTCCACAGGGGAGAGGCAGGTCATTATCCCAAAACACATGCATGCCTGCTGGAGCCTGAGCATTTACATAAAAGCTTAGCAGTTGTCAAGCAGGTCAGTTGATTGGACAATACACGCCCATTACCTAGGCTTCTCCAAGTCCATCAGGCACCACACTATCAAGTTCAAGGTTTCTGGACACAGGGTGGCCCACACCAGGCTCCTGTGATCATTTAGACTTTGTGTATCTGCCCTATAGGTTGCATTGGCGGTCACATGACCCAGGGTCGTTCTAGCAGGCACTCACTCTGAGTTATAGCATGTGGCACGTCTGACCCCTCTTCTCTTGGTTCTGTGATTCTCTAGTTTTTTGTTTTGTTGTTTTTTGCTTTGTTTTGTTTTGTTTGAGACAGCGTTTCTCTGCCCAGTCCTGGCTATCCTGGAACTCTGTAGATCAGACTGGCCTTGAACTCACCTCCCAAGTGCTGGGATCAAAGGTGTGTACCACCACACCCACTTTCTGTTTTGTTTTGTTTTGTTTTGTTTCTTAGCACTGGTTAGATTAAATACCTGTTTCCTAGTTTATAGCCTGATCTCATCACTAGGTTGGATGTGAGCATGGCTCTGACCTTACTTGTTCCCTTGATGGCATCTCCACAGAGATCAGGCCAGTGTTAACAGTCTACAAGCTCAATCAGTGTTAACCACTGTTATTAAACTTTTTGATTCCTAATTCCACCTGTTCTCACTGATCTAGTCCATGAAAATGCACTGAATGGCCTCTGCAAGCCAGGCCCAGACTGGCTGAACACACACGGGCTTCAAACGACAAGAACCTTCCAGGACCCATGGCCAAGGCCCTGTCTCTTTCCCACCAGGTTGAAGTACCAAGGCCTGTGCCCACCTGTCCCTCGATCAGACGATGATTTTGATCCAGGTGCCAAGTTCCACATCCCTGCCAATATGCCCTATATCCGGTAAAGGTCTGGGCCCTGTTGACAAAACTGGCTGGGATCTGGGAGACATGGGAGGAGTTCCAGAAAGTGCAAAGATGGAACCTTATGGCCACTCAGTGCCCAAAAAGCTCTGAGCTTCCTATACCAGGCCTCCTCTCCGAAGCTCACCTTCTCCTTCCTCTACACAGATACTTTCTGGGTCTAGTACTGCAGTTTCAACTTCATGAAGCACTATGCACAGCCTCCGGCCACGTGGGCCCTCTGCACCGGTGCGATAACTATAACTCCAAGGTTGCAGGGAAGATCCTGGGGTGAGTGCACAAATCCCCCAGTTTCTTTCGGCTCCTACTATCTCCCTCACAAGAAGTCCTGGCTTCAGACTCCCCTTGACTCCAAAGTGCCACCCCCCTGAGCAATGGCACTGAGCTGACATTCTGGTGGAAGTGCCTTCTCAGGGAAGGCAGCACTCTCTACTCCATTAACACAAGCCTGTTTTCTCTTACGTAGCCTGCTGTGATCAGAGACACTTGGAACACACAGGCATTCACATATACAGTAAATCTACTTGTCTCCTGGGGAAAGCCAGGGCTGGTGTCCTGCCTCTGCCTTCTGATTCAGTCACCAGAGCCCCCTTATTCTATCCTTGTGAGTGTCTGGCTGTGTTTGAGGCACCCTTGGGTCGTTTACCTTTCCTGACTCCTCACTGAAGTGCTCAGCTTGGCTCCTAGGCAACTGAAGTCACTTTTACTGCAGCCTCTTGACACACTTCTGGCCAGCTTATGGTCCACTTTGACCTTCTGGTCTTTTCTGATACACTTGATGTTTATTTAGCCTGACCCTTTCTAGGTCTGTTGTTGTGGTCCTAGTTTTTGCCTTGAAGCCAACTCGGAGGAGTAGGTAGAGGACAGGGACTGGACGTGCAGAGCATTTTCCCTGCTGGCTGGACTCTGAGTTCTTTATCCATGTTCTGCACTGGTAGCTCTTAACTTTGTAGGGTAGAAAGCTGTCGTTGGCTTTTTTTGTTTTTACAAGTGATCACACTGAAGGTCTGAGAAGTGACTTGATCATGTGTCATTCATTTAGCAAGTAGGAAATTCATGCTATGAGCTCAGAGCTGACTGCAAAACAGTTGTCATCAAGAGATAGTTCACCAGCTATACTCCTGGTCTGAGAAGACCCTGAATTCCAAGCTTGGACACCATTCTCTGGGCAGTGGCAGAGGAGAAGCTTCCGAAAAGGGGGGAGGAGTGTCACTTCTATCAGTCCGGGGATGCAGGCCCTGGTGAGATCACATCAGGTCTTCTGGTTCCAAGGCCAGCCCTCCCACCCCTGAGTTGGGGCATCTGCCCAGTGGCCGGATCTCTGTTCTCTTGACTGCTATTGATTTGGGTCTGTTTCTTTAATTGTTCAATGAGTGATGTTTCTGCCTTGCAGAGAGTTAGTGATTCCTGACCTAGCATCCCCTGCATGCATTTTAGACTGTTAATTGTACTTCTGGTTTTTGAGATATGGTCTTATAGCCTAGGCTAGCCTCAAACTTGAGATCCTCCCACACCTGCCCCCCACCCCCAGGAGTGCTGGGATTACAGGTATGTGTCACTCTGCCTAGCTTCCTCTATATATGTAATGAGGTTATCTACAGCTCCTCCATGCCCTTTAACCATCTGCAACCACCAGATGGAGCAGACGGTTTGGCCCTCTGGGCTTTGTTTCTAGAGAGGTCTAATAATATGAGCATCATCACCACCATCGTCACCACCCCCGGTCAGTTCTCCCTTTCTTTATACTTAGGGATATGGATGTATGCATATGGATGTATACACACACAAACAAGAGGGCTCTTCGTTCAACCTCTACTGCCTGTATTGTTCACTTAGCGTTTACTTAGAACACGGCGGATTAGTCTTCTTGTGTCCAGCAGAGGGCAGTAGACTACGAAATAAACGAATCCTAAACTACTAAAAAGAAGACTGAACAGAAGAGACTTTGCTGAATATGAAGAGGGTTAGGAACTCCAGCAGGGAACCAAAGAGAAATGTCTGTCCCCAAAAGCAGACACAGAAGAAAATGACGTGTGTTTTCTCCCTAGGAGCTTGTGTCTAACTCCCCTTTATGTCTCTTGCTTGGAGGGACACTTGATGTCAGTCATTCTCTCTATTTCCTTCTCTTACCCTACCCAGCGTACACAGGACTCTGTCTGGCTCAACCCCAAAGCACATGACATTGTTCATCAGCCCCCCACACCCCTTCACTGTCTACACCCCTGGTCCAAAAGGACCCAAAATTCCAGGCTGAGCATCTTGTACACCATTCACTGGGTAGTGGGCAGAGGAGAGCCTTCTAAGAAAGAGATTGTCACAAGGTTTGGGAGAGGATTAAATGGAGCCCAGCAGGAGGAGGAGAAGGAGACGTGAGGAGCTCTGGAGGTGAAGGAGCAGGAGGCAGGTGCTACCAGGCCCACCTTGACAGCTGCATAACATCCTGATGGGAGAAAGGTCTTACTTTGTAATAGAGAAAATTCACAAAATGGCCCAGCGTAAGGAGCCTGAGACCCACGTCCCAGTGCACTGAAGACAGGACATGGAGATTTTTATGGGCTCAGGTGTGGGGAAAGGTGGTTGGATGTTAAGAGAAGGTGAAGCAGCTGAAGTCCCCACGTTCATGGGGATACGGATGAAGCAGAAGAAAAGGGAGATGCTTTCCCAATCTTCTACCGAGGGTAGCTTTCTTGTGCGTTTGCTCTCTGGGCCCATCCTCCTATATGCAAGTGCTGGGCTGGTTCTATGGGAATAGACCACAGTCAAAGTGGACCTTGGGTGGTTTCCTAAAGTCCCCTAGCCACGGTGGCCTTGCTGTCATCTGTGGATTGTGTTGCCATTATGGAGACTGAGGCAGTGTCCAGCCACTGGCGCTACAGCCCTTTATTAGCTGTGTGTAGCTGGGCTCTCCTCACACAATAGCCTATGGAGCTGTTTCTTCATGGTCAGATTCTCAAAAGTCAAAGCTATTCTCCCAACTGTGTATGGTGGTACAAGTTTATAATTCTAGCACCTAGAAGGTCATGACGAGAGGACCATAAGTTCAAAGTTAGCCTGGGCTACACAGTGAGACCCTGGCCTATACTAGGCTTTTTTTTTTTTTTTTTTTTTTTTGCCTTTACTGAGGATCCAGCATCTGAAAAATTCTCAAATCATTTGGAAATTGTGATTTATTTTAATTTTTATTTATTTAACTCTTTATTTATTTAACTCTTGAATACTCTTTGCCTTCATTCTCTATAACTAAATCTTAACAGATGTTTCCCTCAGTGATTTCCTTTCTTCTTCTTCTTCTTCTTCTTCTTCTTCTTCTTCTTCTTCTTCTTCTTCT
Organism: Mus minutoides; assembly: GCA_902729485.2. Classification (NCBI taxonomy): domain Eukaryota; kingdom Metazoa; phylum Chordata; class Mammalia; order Rodentia; family Muridae; genus Mus; species Mus minutoides. Next base: position 611,480 of record LR749527.1, read on the forward strand.
TCTTCTTCTTCTTCTTCTTCCTGTCTTCCTTTGTTTCTTTTCTTGAAATTCTGGGGAACTCAAACCCAGAACCTTACACATGCTAGGCAAATGAGTCTCATGGTTTCTGCCAAGTATCTATTGGCCTTCAGTTCCCACATCTACCTCCAGTCATTCACTGAGTAGCATGAACAAGTCCTGCAAGTTACAAATTCCTTCACCACCTTGTGACTTGATACTCAACTACTGCGCTGGGCAGACACTCATGAGAGCTCATGTAACTGATGAGACGACTCGGGCTGAGAGAGTTTAAATGTCTGTCTTAGTCAGGATTTCTATTCCTGCACAAACATCATGACCAAGAAGCAAGGTGGGGAGGAAAGGGTTTATTCATCTTATACTTCCATACTGCTGTTCATCACCAAGGAAGTCAGGAATGGAACACAAAGAAGGTCAGAAAGCAGGAGCTGATGCAGAGGCCATGGAGGGATGTTCTTTACTGGCTTGCTTCCCCTGGCTTGCTCAGCCTGCTCTCTTATGAACCTAAGACTACCAACTCAGAGATGGTACCACCCACAAGGGGCCCTCCCCCCTTGATCACTAACTGAGAAAATACCCCACAGCTGGATCTCATGGAGGTAGTTCCCCAACTGAAGATCCTTTCTCTGTGATAACCCCAGCCTGTGTCAAGTTGACACATAAAACCAGCCAGTACAGCCGGGCATGATGGTGCACGCCTTTAATCCCAGCACTCGGGAGGCAGAGGCAGGTGGATTTCTGAGTTCGAGGCCAGCCTGGTCTACAAAGTGAGTTCCAGGACAGCCAGAGCTATAGAAAGAAACCCTGTCTTGAAAAACCAAAAAAAAAAAAAAAAAAAAAAACCCAAAAACAAAACCAAAAACAAAAAAACAGCCAGTACAACGTCTAAGGTTATATGTTCTCTAAGTAGCATTGCTGGAATTTGAACCTGGGTACCCCTATACCGTGACCTCTAAGCTTCCAGCTCCCACCCCTTTCCTGATCAGACCGTGGAATAACAGGTTGAGAAATGTCAACATCTGCCCAGTGCTATTGTTTGTCAAGGCCAGGGTGGAGCCTGGAGCTCTGCCTTTAGCACCCTCTGCACCCTCTGTGGTAAATGCAGTGAGCCTGCCGTCTGCCACCAAGCCCCGGGTGTGCCTCAAGGCAGCTGATATTTGTACAGCATGCAGGTGTTACACAGAGAACCTCCTATGCTCACAGCACTTGAATTCTCTCAATCCTTCCCTATGTGACAGCCAAGAAGGACTGAAGGGCTGTGGTTGCTTCAAATGCATCGGCGTGAGCAGTGGCTCCAAATGGCTGCCCGTTAGAATTGAGAATAAGTATGCCCACAGTAATAGCGGACACCAATCAGCAGCAACAGTCGGTATTTATTGCTTTGCAGCATGGTAGCAACCCTGCACGGTTGCCTCCACTTACAGAGATGACGCTTAGATGAGTTATTTGTCCTAGGCATCCCAAGGACAGAGCTGATAGCCACACCCAGGTGAATGCTGCTTCAGCACGAGTGCTAGAATCTACTGTGCTGAGAGCTCTGGGGTGCTGGATGGTGGAGTTAGGAATTAAAAGTTGTGTTTACTCGGAGGAGGGGGCATCTCAGCAGCACCTGCTGACATTCCCACATGGTCTCACAGACGACTCTACTCCCCTAGGGATCTCCTGAAGTTGGGCTCCAGTCGGCCCTGGCGGGAGGTCCTCCAGGAGGTGATTGGAGAGTCCAATATATCCACCAAGGCCTTCTTGACCTACTTCAAGCCACTGATGGACTGGCTGGTGACTGAAAACGTGAAGCAAGGGGAAATCCTTGGCTGGCCAGACTTCAGCTGTTCTTTTGAAGGTTGGACAAACCCTGGCCTTAGTTCTAATGCAGATCTAGGTCTTGCCCTATCCTGGGTCGATACTAAGCTCTAGCCAGTTTGTGGTCTGGCTTGAGCCAGACAGTAGAGTTGGGTGACCCCTATCTGTACCAGGCCCAGGGACAACCTCACCCAGTACCAAAGTCCACTCTTAATTCCTACTCAATGGCTTCCTTGCACACCATCCAGCAAGGCCGCCAAGCTTGGACAGAAGGTAGGAGCCTCCAGACTGGGCTCTGTGAGTTAGGTCACCCGACCCACATACATCTCCTCTTCCTTCTGCTTTCTCGTGTCCCCTCACTGCAGGACAGTCCCCTCGCCTGTGGCCTGAGGCTGAGAGAGAAGATGGTGGCTATCATGTCCTTCCTGGCTGCCACAGGGGGACTCAAGGGCCACTTCCCTCAGGCTTTCTTACTCTTTCCCCACAGAAAAAAATCACAAGAAAAGTGTCATTTCTGGGCATGGAGACAGAGCCTGAGCAGGCGTACCTGGGCCAGTGGTTGCTACTGAGTATGAGCTTTGTCATGTTGGTCCTTATCCTGGTGCTGGGCTTCAGGCTGTACTGCTTGGAAAAACAGTCACTGAACAAAGACACTGTGATACTTAAGACCCCGCCCTACTCTTACTTCCTGGGCATAGCCATGGAACCCCATCAGGCAGCCCGGAAACAGTGGCTTCTGCTGGGCCTCTGCTTCATCCTTATGCTGTGCTGTATTGGCCTGCTCATTCGGCTAGTCACTCAGAACACCATGCAAAACGCTGAGAAGCCTCTGTGGATGAAAAATGAAGGGCAGAGCTGAGAGGAGCCACCATGGAGATGGGTGAGAGACTGGGGTAGAGGGCAGAGGGCTGTCTGAGACAGACAGGCTAGGGAGGATATGGGCTGCAGGCACAGTGCCCAGCTGTGTCTGGGTGCAGCTGTGGCAGATCTTGTACAAGGTGACTGACCTTGTAAGATCCATGAAGTGTCCTGGGTTCCAGACCAACCCTACTTTCTAACAGCGGCTCAAAAACAATGGTTTTATCAAGTCAGTGTCTGTGTCCCTTTGAAGCTGCCTTTGCACCAGGCTACATGAAAATTAATCTTTCACACAGCCTTGATTTGTTCAGGGGTTTAACTATGGGGCTTGTCTAGGGCTCCAGGCTCCAAGGAATCTCTAGAAAAAAGGACTCACTGCCATCCACTTATAAACTGTCCTTCAGTAGGACCAGACATTCCTTTACGAATTGCTGATGCCCAGTTCCTGAGCACTGTGTTCTCTATATAGCCTACCACACTCTGATGGTCCTCTATCGTGCCCTTTCAGTCTGCATAATCCAGGCCCCAGAAAGGCTCTTTGCTTGACCACCTGAAATGCAAGTAACCTCACAAAACTGGCCCATGGCTCTCCCCACCCTCGCCCAGGCCCTCACGAATGGAGACAGTGGGTAGCTGGGCACTGAGCCAGGCGTGATTAATGATCAACTTCTTTAATATTTAAACAAAGCTCATCTCTAGTCACTCTGCTCCGGAGATGGCCTTGTTCAACACACACACACCTGCTGCCTGGCCCGTTGCCCTGGAGAGCAAGCGCAGGGCAAACAGCACCTTTCCAGGCTCAGTGGAGGAAGGGAGAACTGGGAGAAGATACCGTGAGGTGGGGGGGGGGGGGGTTGCTGGCATCTGATGTTCTAAGGATAATCTTGGAAAAGGGGGAAGGGGCCTCTGCCTCTACTCTTTTAACCCTTTCTGCCTTGCCTTCTGACCATGGGAATACTCAATATTTTCAGATAAGTGGAAGCTGAAGCTCTGGGATTCCTGCGAAGCCTAGGAGTCAGTACCTGACAGGAAATAGGGAAGGCTTGAGGGGAAATAACTTATAAACAGAAGCCACCGGGAAGAGGCATAGGGTAGCTCAAACATGCGACCAGCTTTCCTTAGAGGTCTGAATATTAAAGTCACAGGCTGAGGCAGGCTAACAAGACTCCCTGACCCCTCTCCCTGCCGGATCTCTAGATCTCTTCCCCATGTTCTTCCTAGTTCTAAACAGTTTCTACTCCAGGATCAGATTCTACAGCACTATTGCTTGATACCTCTGTATTATCCTGTCATGTATTTATTGCTATAATGCCACTGTTTGTCCTCATTATTAGATGTTAGGTCCATAAGGCTCAACACGTGTCGGGATTACTCTGTGTAATGTGGAGACCGGGAAAACGCTTGAACGGATAAGCAAATGAATGAATGTCTGTCTCACTGCATAAGCCCAATGCTTCTGACTGTATAGGAAATACTGTCCCCATTTCTCTTCCACAGCCAGCCTGCTCCCTGCATTCAGGGACAGCCAAGACATCTCTGCCAACCCCCCAGGAAACCACACTTGGCAGTCCTCTCATCTCTCAACCACTGTGGCCAAGGTCCCCAACCAGGTATTGTGGCAAGGGCACATCCAGCCAGGACTCCAAGCCTTTCACATGGACTTCAGAAACCTCGCTGAGCTTCCTTGACCCCCTCTCTTCCCCCATCCACTCTGTAAAGCTTATATTTCTGCCAGAATATTTCCTTCAAAGGTCTTCAGATTTTCTTCCGAACCTCAGACTTCTTATGAACACAGCTGTCCATCAATTAAATCTGGATGTTCAAACTAGCATTGGATGCTGCTTGTCATTTTTTCTCCTGCATTTTTCACTTCTCCCATCGTCGAGTTCAGCCCCTCTGCGCTGACATCACCCTTGGGCCTTTTCTGAAGGTGTGTGCTTCACTTTGAATGCTTGCTACTAAAATGTGGCTCAAAATTGGGACCCTCTGCAAAGTTCCAAGTACACCAAGGTGCTTAATGAACTGTGGCCCTTTTTTCCTCCTCTCAGAAAACCTTTTTTTTCCCAATAAACTTCACCCCACCCCAATTTGCTGCTTCTAAGTGGGGGGGGGGGGTTTGGTTTTTCGACAGGGTTTCTCTGTATAGCCCTGGCTGTCCTGAAACTCACTTTGTAGACCAGGCTGGCCTTGAACTCAGAAATCCACCTGCCTCTGCCTCCCAAGTGCTGGGATTAAAGGCATGCGCCACCACACCAGGCTCAAGTGTGTTCATTTTTAATCAGTACACAGACACTTTTTATCAGTGATCACTTGCGAATAGGTGGCGGCCATTTGTGGGCAAGGGGCCTAAGTACCCCATTGCCAGTCAGTCCCAGTGGTAAATCCCTGAAGACAGCCTTCAACAAAAGACTACCTGAAGCCCCTAACAGCTTCTGCCCTCCTCTGCCAGAAAAACTACTTCAGTATCAAAAGGGGTTCAAAGAGATGCTGAGGTCACTGTCTATTTGGACATGAGCAGAAGTTCTTCAGAGTATCCCAGGTTCAGGAGCCCCTTATGGATCAGAGAGTTTGCTCTTGTCCTGAACCCCCCCCCCTTACTGTCACGTCCTTTGGCTTATTTCAGCACCACGACGCGGACAGCTCCCGGGCGCAAGCAAGGAGGAGGAGCGCTGAGCAGTGGGACGGGCGGGGCCCGATAGCCCTCCCCGGGGGCGGCGCCCACCCCAGCCCGACGCTGCTGAGCCCCAGGACTGACAGAGCCTCCAGGAGCCAGGGCGCCGGTCACTCCCAGCAAGTGCTGTTACGGAAAGATGCCAGTCCGCAGGGGCCACGTTGCTCCCCAAAACACTTACTTGGACACCATCATCCGCAAGTTTGAGGGCCAGAGTAAGTGTGAGGTTTGGGGGTGTGGGGGACTCTCTGCAGCACGGGTTGGATGGCAGGAGCAGCCAAACTCTGAACTAACTTATGATGGGGTAAAAGGAAAGGCAGGGCTGGGGGCTGGGGGGGGGGTTGATTCTGAATACAAAATCTTCCGTTTTGACGTCCCCAATACCTCCTCCATATGGTCTGTGTCTCTGGCAGAATGCCGCTCTTCTACTCGCTCCCAGCAGCTTTCTTGGTGTCCCAAACCCTGGCCTGTCCTTGCAGTCACTGTCCACTTACCCCTCCAGACCATTCATGCCTTTCCTAGAGGTGTGCCTGACTTCCTGTTTTTCAACCACAGAGCAGGTCTGATTCCCTGGACTCAGTCCTGCTTTCTGGCCTGGACCCCGACTATTATTCCAGGAGTTCTGGGGTCTTCCTCCCACTCTACTGACCCTAGCCCCCAATCCTAGTTCCTGCACCCCTACCTTTCTGCTCCCTGTTTCCCTCATGCCCCTCTATGCTCCCCCAGGACTCTTGGTCCTCCCACCCTCCCTTGCTCTGTCCTCCACCTCCCTCATTCTGGCCCCTGCCTGCTCCTGCCTATAAATCCCCTCCTCTGCTGCTACCAGTCCCTATAATCTTTCTCTCCCGACTACCTACTCCTGGCTGCCATGGTCTTCCTACCTTTTCCTTCCCACCCCAGGTCGTAAGTTCCTGATCGCCAATGCGCAGATGGAGAACTGTGCCATCATCTACTGCAATGATGGCTTCTGCGAACTCTTCGGCTACTCCCGTGTGGAAGTGATGCAGCGACCCTGTACCTGTGACTTCCTCACTGGCCCGAACACTCCAAGCAGCGCCGTGTCCCGCCTGGCCCAGGCCCTGCTTGGGGCTGAAGAGTGCAAGGTGGACATCCTCTACTATCGCAAGGATGGTGAGGCACAGTTGGGCCAAAGGTCCTGTAGGCTGTCTTTCTTGTCTGTCATGAGGGAAGGGTCTGACCTAAAAGCCAAAGAGTCTGGACTTCTATCCCCACTCTGAGCCTTGGTTTCCTTATTATTAGAGAGAAGCAATGAGAATCGCATGATATGTCTTCTAAGGGACTTGAGATTGGGCTGAGCCAACTATTGGTTCTGGTCTAGAACAGTCTCTTGCCCCACTTTCCCTCCCCCATCTCCCAGCTATCTACTCTGTCACTGCCAGCCCCAGCTGTCAAGGATGGAAATTAACCTTCCGTCATCTGCTCTGGGGATTAAGGGAGGAGTCGGCCCCCCAAGGCCCCTCTGGCTAGCCAGTGCACAGGGGCTGCTGGCTGGAAAGGAAGAGTAAGTCTGGCTCACTTGAGTCCAGTGGTTTGGGAAGGCAGCCTTGGGTTTGCTATAACCAAGTAGCTTACTTAGATGGACTTTGTGTTTTTAAGTTCTGCCCACACCCTTGGAAAGCACAACAGAAACATAAGCTAGGGGCTGGGGGCCAAAAGGTGAGCATCCTTCGAGTCTCCCTCAGCAGATGAGGGTGTAGAACTAGAGTCAGAAACCGAGTCTCTTGGAAATCCCCAGCATCTCCCCCAAACCGGTTCTGCATCAGAATTACCTGGGGCCTGTTTTGCAAAACACACCTTCCCTAGAGAGAGGCTGACTCAGAAGGGGCAGGGTGAAGCTAGGCAGGTGTATCTGGGAAAAAAAATCCCCAGTGGTTCTGATTTGCTGCCAATGTTAAAAGCCATTGGCTTAGATAATGCCCTTCATTTCACGGGTGTGAAAGGCCCTTCCCCAAGATCCCATTGCCAGGGCGCAACTGGAACCGAAGTCTCTTGAACTCTCTCTCTCTCAGAGATGTTTGTTCAGAGTAATCCCAAGAAAGAAAGGACCTCAACTCTCTCCATGCTTGGAAGCAGGAATTTGGTGGGGGCGGGGGGAGGAAGAAACACTCAGAAGAGAGAAGTTGCCCCCTGGAAACCATCAGAGTACAAACAGGGCAGGCACCTCTAGATTGGGATCAAGGGGTACTAAGAGCCTAACTTCCAGAGGCTTGGTGTGTGCATGGAACATGACTGTGTGCATATGCGTGTTCACGTGTGTGTATATGTGTGTGTGTGTGTGTATGCATGTGTGTATGCATGTGTGTGTGTGTGCATGTGTTTACATGTGTGTGCACGTGTGTATGCACGGATATGTATGTATATATGTGTGTGCATGTGTGTATGCATGCATATATGCTTGCATATGTGTATATGTGTATGTGACTGTGTGTGTATGCATGTATGTGTATGCATGCGTATGCTTGTGTGTGTATGTGTGTTTACAGGATTCTGAGGGCTTCTCAACCCAGATCTTGGCCACACCCCTGGCTATCCCTTTCTGCTGCTAGCCAAGTGAGTTGTAGGTAGAAAGTGCTGTGATAGAGGCAAAGAACAGGAGACCTGGGAAGCATCCAGCTTAGGTTGGCTGCACTCATAGGGTTAACAAAGTCAGAATATTTTTAAAAGCTGCGACTTCACCTCTTCACATCACCGCATGGAAGAGGTGACAGTCAGGGGAGTGAGAAGGGTCCCAGAGGAACAAGATGGGACAGCGGGAAGTGGAGGTGCCAAGAGAGTAGGTCCGTTCTGTTTCTTTCCTTGACCCTAGAGCTCTACGTGCACCCCAGAGGGTGAGGGACAAGCATGAGATCCTGGGCTTTCAGACCCTGTAGGTATCCGGACAAAGGGCAGCATTCAAGGCTGTCTTGGCCCCTCAGATCAAGACTCAGGTCTTCAGAAGTCTGTCAAGATTCGTTAGCTAACAGAAAGGACCCTGGAAACCTAGTCTTGGAGACTGGGTCTGGGTGGAAAGAGAAATGTTTCCACATATCTGGTGCTCCACAGTTCCTGTATGCACCATTCTGCCTTCAGGCCTCCCTTGTCCTGTTATCTAAGCCTCTGACCACCTGGACCACCCTGAATTGGCCTGAAACCAAGAAGAGAGCCTACACTGCCCTGTGGTGCTCGGATAATTTATGTCCACATTAACAGTCCACTCTGACCATGTGATTTTTAAATATGATTTAAAAATTATATTCATATGATTCCACAGAAAGGTATCCTAATGGTGATTTCTTCTTTCTTTCTCTCTGCCCCAACCTCTGACTCCAGGGCTCAGGGAAGGGGTCCTGAACACATCTCCAACTGGTTTATTTATAATCCACACCCCCCCTTTTTTTGAGATAGAGTATCACTGTGTAGCCTTGGCTTTCCTAGAACTCACTCTGTAGACCAGGCTGGCTTCGAACTCAGAGATCCACTTACCTCTGTTTCCCAAGTGCTGGGATTAAAGGTGGGCGCCAACCACCTCCTGGCTTCTTCTTTCCCTTTAAAAGGGTGATCTATTGAAAATTCTATCTCTGTGTCCTAAGTCTATTCACAGAGCTACAGCTATGTATCTCCATGGTCACCTCCCTGTTAGAAAATCCTAGAAATCAAAACCTTTCCTCTGCTTCCCTTGGTCAGGAAAGGAAAAACCATAAAGCTGAAAAAGGGAGGCCATAGCAAGGGGAGAGCCAATACCTGTCCATAGATCCTTCACCCCTGCAGCCACCCCAACAGACACCTGCCAGAGGGTCTAGCCCTGCCTACCTTCACCAAGTCCTATACTCTGATGAGCCCAAACCCCCAAGCTAGACTAGAGACCCGGCATTTTTCTAGTCTGTAGCTCCAGATAAGAAGGACAGGGCTGTCCCCACTCTCCCCCCCTCCCCCGACACCCTGTGTTTTCCACACACTAACCTACAAATTTCAGGATAGCAGCATGGTGCAGCCACCCCTCCCTGTAGCAGCAGCAGCTTACAGCAGCAGTCTCCTAAGGGCTCTCAGCCCAGCACTAAGCGAGGTGCACATAAAGAGACAAGGGCAGGGCAAGGGGTGCGGCTTGGTGGTAAAGCATTTGTCTTGCACGCGTGATATCCTGGGTTTCAACCTCAGACTCCTAAAAGGTAAAAGACAACAAGGAGGCCATGTTGGAGAGAGGATAGGGGTCAGGATGGGGGAGGGACATGAACTGTGAGAAATAAGATGAGCATAGCCAAGGGGTGGAAGATCAGAAGGAAGTGGGGTAATCTAGGGGCCAGACAACTCCTCTTAATCAGAGGAGTACGTGCTGAGAGGAGCGTCTCAGAGGAAGAATCAGGCAGAGACTGGCTCTTCCTCCAGGGACAGAGCAAAGACACTGGAACTCTGCCATTCCTCAATACAGCTTGACAAGGACAATTCCCTCTTCCACTGAGCCAGTTACTTGTGGGCTCTGAGTCACAGGTAAGGTATAGGGAGAGAAAGCCTTCTGGCTTTTTGCAAATCCTCTCATCTGCTACCACTGGCATGGTGGGTGGGACAAGGAAAGCCACATGAGAACGCTACCAGCTCCCCAGCTCTCACTGATACAAGGCTCCATCCCAAGACTCTGCATCCGTGGAGTACAACCAGCTGAAGATGGCTCTGGGAAGTCCCAGAGGCACGGGAAGATGGCCCTGGGAAGTCCCAGAGGCACGGGAAGTCTGGAGCACCTGCACTTCTGTCTGGTTCCACGCCTCACCTGGTATTAGGTTAATTCCCCAGGGCCAGAGAGACTGAGAGCATAGTGTGGTCTTAGGGACAGGAATGTCGCTGTTGTCCAAGCTGACCAGAGTCATTGTAGCACTATGAGCCCAGGAGTGGCTCAACCAGTGTCTCTGGTGTGGATGTCTCCCCTGGGCCCAGGCACCAGCTGGCAGATGGCTGCCTGGTGCCTGGGAGTCCAGGAATCTGATCCCGATCCGGGAGATTCCTGCTCCCTGGAGAAACATGGGAAGGAAGGTGGGGGTGGGGCACAGCTGCAACCCAGCTTGGAAAGTGAGTGCTAAGTATGGGGTCTGATGAAAAGAAATTCCGGGGGTCCCTATAGTGACAAGTGTTTCTCCTACACAGTTTGGATCCATTGTCCTTTCGCAGTCACTGGGTCGGTTATCAATCCCCGGGACAGGTGACACAGACCCAAACCTGCCCTCTGGAAAAGCAGCTTGGCTTTCCGATCTGCATGGTTACCTGAGCCTGCTGTCCCTGGGGATCCTGCCTTTTGGAACTGACACCTAACAATAGTTTGAGTTAATAGATATCGCACACCTAAAGGGTGCCTGCTCACAGGCTGGACTCTGACACAGGCAACATTTCGACTCATATTGATCTGCCTGCCAATGGTGAGACCCTAGAGCAGGGTGACAATTACTGTGGCCAGATGCATAAGGTGCCAACAGTGGGATCTGAGATGCTAAGAGCTTTTATTTCCATGGCCTTCTCTCTCCCTCTTTAGCCCCTCCAGGTCACTACCCTGTCCACTCTTTACTATTCTAGCCCTATCTTCAAAAGTGAGACCTTTTCCTTTTTCCCCCAACCTCTTATCTCCCAAGAGACTAGGGGTCCTCACCCCATGTCCCCCACCAGCTCCAACAAATCAGTTTCTCAGAACCTTCATTTGCCTGCTCCCAGAACCTCCTAAGGCCTAATGTGCCAATTGGCTCCACGCCCAGCAGTTGATGTGTTCCTAGCAAGTTCCTTCCAACGGTAGGGGAAGCAGGCGTCTTTGAGGGATGGCTCTATGGGAGCTGAAGCCGAGGGCCAGCCAGAGCTACAGGAGGATGGCAAGCCCTCCCTCACCTCCCCACTTAATCCACCCCCATCTGCTAAGCCTTAATTACCACAGAAGCAAACCTCAGAGCTAAGCCCTGGACTGAGGGCCGAGCAGGGGCTTGGGCCTGATGCTACGCTATCTTCTAATGAGCTGCTCTGCCCTGTGGAGGATGGAGGGGATCTGCTGGACAGCTTTACCTACTCTGTGCCAAATAGCTCTGGTCACTGTCCAGGCCTCTTCTCTCCAGTGGATACCCTTCCCTTGACCTTCATGTAGGACCTTCCTTAGCCACCGCAGGAGGGGCCTCCTCAGTGACCAACCCTTTCCCTGCCAATGGGGTTTGCAGCCTCCAGCTTCCGCTGCCTGGTGGATGTGGTCCCTGTGAAGAACGAGGACGGGGCTGTCATCATGTTCATCCTCAATTTCGAGGACCTGGCCCAGCTCCTGGCCAAGAGCAGCAGCCGCAGCCTGACCCAACGTTTGCTGTCACATAGCTTCCTGGGCTCTGGTGAGTGCTGCCGGTGGGTACCAGTAGTGTGTGTGTGGAGGGGATTCAAGACCACCCCCTATCCCTGGCTGCTCTGACCCTGACCCTGGTTTCAGAGGGCTCTCACAGCAGGCCAAGCGGACAGGGGCCTGGTCCAGGCAGGGGCAAGTACGGAACCGTCAGCCAGATCCCACAGTTCACGCTCAGCTTTGTGGAGTTCAACCTGGAGAAGCACCGCTCGGGCTCCACCACAGAGATCGAGATCATCGCTCCCCACAAGGTGGTGGAGCGGACACAGAATGTCACTGAAAAGGTCACACAGGTATGGGTCTGCAGGAGAGGGGTGAGGGTGGGCTATCAGAAACCCTGGGTCCCTTGGACCTCAGCATTTCTAAGGTCATAACTAAGAAGGGAGATATGACTTGCCCAACCCCTCCTCTCCCCCCACCCCCACCTCACATCTTGGTCTGGGTCCCCAGCCTCATCTTGTACAGTTTGAGTCTGATTCTTAAGATGTGAAGGCCTAGCCTGAGGCCACAGCTCTGAGGCCTGAAATCAGCAGAGGTTGGGATGAGCAAGGCCTGTGAGTTCTTCTGAAGCCTGGAGATCCCAGAAGGAGAAGGAGGAGAAAACACACAGGCCACCTCGGGTGCCAGCCTATGGTTCTGCAATCACAAGGCAGGAGTGGTACAGAGGGTCAAGCCCACGCAAAGACGAGGAGAGGGAGGAGGAATGGGATGAGCCCTGCCCTAGCCCTGCTCCTTCCCTCTGCTTTTGCAATGATGGCCATTCCTCGCCTCAGTATGCAAACAGCACACCTGGCAGGAATGGCACTGGTAGTGCCAGTGCCTCTAGCTAACTTTGAACAATATCCTGGGGATCCATCTCTCAATGCCCCTCCTGTGCATCTTCTATTTGGTGCATGTCCCTTACTGGGTCCTGGGTTTCAGCTGACCCCCACAGTCTTCTAAGGGGCTTGTTGGCCTGATTCATCCAAGGGCAATTGACTAGAACCCTGCTTGAGACTCGAGTCAACAGGATGCTGGCACTGGGCTCACTATGTGACCTTGGACAAAGGACACCCCTACCTTTGGGCCTCAGCGCTCTCATATGCAGGAAAGAGTTAGGCCAAATGGTCTCTGAGGACCCATTGACATTAAGTAGTGCCAGCTCAGGAGATAGAAGGGGCTTTGTTAAGCCATAGAGAAGAGCCTAGGACATGGATGAGCAAGGGGCTGCAGAGGGGATCAGACAATCCTTTTCCTGACCCTTCTCATCTGAAGCATAGCCAATGCCAGCACCAGCTGTGGAGGAGACCATTCAGCCTCACAGACAGGCCTGGCAGGGAAGAGAGCTCTGGTATCCAGAGGTGTGGCACCGTGACCTGCTACTTTGCATGAGAGTTCAGCTACCAGGGATACTTTGGTGGGCCTTGGTTGAAAGCCCACATGGACTCAGAGCTGGCTGGGTGAGGGGACATAGGCTACTGTGCTGACTATGGAGTCAGGGCTGCATATAGGAGTGGAGGAAAAAAAAAAAAAGATCCCTGAAAAAAGAGGGTCCAAATCTATGTGGGATCCCAAGTGGGGAAGTAAAAGATTGGCAGAGGCTGGAAGCTGAGCAGGCACAACACGGTGGCTCCCACCGAGGTGTCTGGTTGTCAAATCAGTACCATTTTAGTGGGAATCGGTCCTTAGATTGATTTCTTTCGTCCTGTGATCCCATCTCCTGACGATCATATCTGCAAGATCAGAGCCTGGCATGGCTGGTCTCCTTATAACAGCAGTGATGACGGGGGAGTCCGTGGGGCGGTCAACCCCACCTCCATCCCATCCTTACTGGAACAGTGTCTGTCAGACGGTGGAGAAGGGATGATCTAGAACAGCGGTTCTCAACCTATGGGTTGCGACCCCTTGGGGGGTGGGTGTCACATATCAGATATCCTGCATGTCAAATATTCACCTTATGGTCTTTAACAGTCACAACATTACACTTATGAAGTACTGACAACAGGATTTTACAGTCGGGGGTCACCACAACACAGGGAGCTGTATTAAAGAGGTGCAGCGTTAGGAAGGTTGCAGACCACTGCCCTAGAAGCAGGCAGATACATCTTGTTTAACCACATTCCTATGCAGTCTGTTGTCCGTTTTACCCGTGAGAGAACAGGAGAATCACAGGTTACTGGGCTTGCTTGGAGGCACAGAAGAAACAAATAGCAGCCCCGGGTATTTAGCCTGGAGTCTGGCTTCAAAAACACCTGCCCTTCCTGATCCCCCCAGCTGCTTTGCTTCGTGTTAGGCAGCTGGGAATGGTTGGTTTCTGTCTTAGCAACCGTCCATTGCTATAGTCTTGGAGGCAGGGGGATGAGAGGAGGAAGCTCCTCAGACGGCAGTGACTAATACGTGATGGAGATGGAGCTCCAAGGAGCCCAGGACTTGTTGAGGGTCCAGACTGGCTGAACCCCCAACCCAGATTTGCCTCTTTCCATGGGGTGCTCTGAGCGTTGTCCCAGGGAGGAGCCTCATTAGCCCTTAGGAATAATGACGCTTCTGGAAGCGACTTGTTCCCATCAAGAATCCCAAACTTGAATTGGAGAGTTAGCTCAATGGTAGAGAACTTGTCTGCCCTGTGTAATAAGGCCCTAGTTTTAATCCTTAGCACTAAAACAAGCAAGCAAGCAAGCAAGCAAGCAAACACCAGCGGCCACCCAAAGCCTATTGAAGACAACCAGCCTAGCAAGCCAGGCTCTTCCTTAAAACATACTCACCAGGCCTGGCCCTGCTTACCCCAAGAAGAGCTGTTTCTGGGAAAGCTTGTGAGCTTCCAGGGATAAACCATGTGGCGGAGCCCCCTGCTTTCTCTCCCTCTGTCCTACCTCCTCCTGACATACCTGTCCCTCATGTGCCCTTCCTTTGTGACAGTTCTCCTCCCCAGTCCTCCCCATAGACCTGTCTTCCTAGCACTGGCTGTCCCCACTGACCACCCATGGCTTCCATCCCAGGTCCTGTCCCTGGGTGCAGATGTGCTGCCAGAGTATAAGCTGCAGGCACCGCGCATTCACCGAGGTACCATTCTGCACTACAGCCCCTTCAAGGCCGTGTGGGACTGGCTCATCTTGCTCTTAGTCATCTATACAGCGGTCTTCACGCCCTACTCCGCTGCCTTTCTGCTCAGCGACCAGGACGAATCACAGCGTGGTACCTGCGGCTACACCTGCAGCCCGCTCACCGTGGTGGACCTCATCGTGGATATCATGTTTGTGGTGGATATTGTCATCAACTTCCGAACCACCTACGTCAACACTAATGATGAGGTGGTCAGCCACCCCCGACGAATCGCCGTCCACTATTTCAAGGGCTGGTTCCTCATTGACATGGTGGCTGCCATCCCTTTCGACTTGCTTATCTTCCGCACTGGCTCAGATGAGGTGAGTGTACCGGACCCGTGCTAGCCACCATGCTGAGCCATCACTGATATAGACAGCAACTGGAGCAGAGGAGCTTCAAACATCCGCCATCCCTAGCTATATGCCTCCAGTGGGGACCATCCCCCCCCCCATTTCTCTTAGAAGGTCCAATTAGAGTATTAGGCTGCCAGTTGGTCTAGAATTCTGCCCTCTGTGGGATGCACATAGTATAATCCCAACTCCTATGTTACCTTTGAAGCCATGGTCACCATGGAGTTAAAAAGGGGCTGCATGCATATTCTCTTATGGATCCCTGCATCTCTTCTTGCTTCCGCCCTTCTCTAGCCCACTCTGCTTTCTGTGGGTGATGTGAGAACGTTTCATGCTATTCTGCCTTCGGGGTTCCCAACCACTGTCACCCCTGCCTGTCCAACAGAAGTTATTACTCCCCCAACCCTCCCCCTGAACCGTTCTCAAGCCTGCTCCTTTCCCCTCCGCTCTCGCTGAGTGTGCCTACACAGAGTAGACTTCATCCCTGGCTCCCCTCACCCCAGGCTTTGTCCTCTCTACATAGGAGCCAAGGCAAGTCTCAGATCTCTAACCCAGCCCTGCCATTCCTCCCTCAGAACTTCCCATGGCCTTTGGAGTTAAAACCAAGATCTTCATGGATCCTCGGACCCACTAGGGCAGCCACACACACCTCCCCAGACTCTTTTCTCACTGTCTGTCACCTCCCACTCTTCAGGTGCAAGGGTCAAGGTTGATTTCCCATATGGGCCATAGCACTTCATGCCCCCATGCCTCTGTGGTCCCGCACCAAGAGCTCTCCTCCCCCCCATCCCCTTCCCTCTCCCCTCCCCCTCCTCTTAACTGCTGAGCCATCTCTCCAGCCCCTTTCATTCTCTATGAATGCCTTCCCTGACCTGCTTCTGCAGACTTGATATCTCCTTTCTTCTTGCTCCCATGGGGTTTCTCTTCTAGGACCTGAACATTGCTCTACACTTTGCCTGAGAAGTCCTCGGGCTTCTTATTTACATTTCACAGCCTAGTGCCTGCGGCTTTCCTGAGTGTTTGTGGGATGACTGTGTGATAACAAATACAAAAGAACAAACTTAAGCTTGACTATACCCTTTCGAGAGATGACCCTGACTTTCTCCTCCTTTCTCTGCTCCTAGACCACCACCCTGATCGGGTTACTGAAGACGGCGCGCCTCCTGCGGCTGGTGCGCGTGGCCCGGAAGTTGGACCGCTATTCGGAATACGGGGCTGCCGTTCTCTTCCTGCTCATGTGTACTTTTGCGCTCATTGCGCACTGGCTGGCCTGTATCTGGTACGCCATCGGCAACGTGGAGCGACCCTACTTGGAGCCCAAGATTGGCTGGCTGGACAGCCTGGGCGCACAGCTTGGCAAGCACTATAATGGCAGCGACCCAGCCTCGGGACCCTCTGTGCAGGACAAGTATGTCACCGCCCTCTACTTCACCTTCAGCAGCCTCACTAGTGTGGGCTTCGGCAATGTGTCACCTAACACCAACTCTGAGAAGGTCTTCTCTATCTGCGTCATGCTCATTGGCTGTGAGTGAGACCTTGGGCTATACAGGGTACTTCCCCAAAATGGCAGCGTGCAGATTTGTGTATAAGTGTGTAACACTCATATACAGTTCTTAGCAACTGTTTAGACATTGCTCTAGGCCAGGTCATTTGCAGGACATAAAACATAATTTTATTTTTTTTAAATTATTTTAAATTTTTAGATAGTGGCTGGGTGGTGGTGGTACATGCCTTTAGTCCCAGCACTTGGGAGACAGAGGCATGTAGATCTCTGAGTTCGAGGCCAGCCTTGTCTACAAAGCTAGTTCCAGGACAGTCAGGAGTACAGAGGGGCCTTGTCTCAAAAACAACAAACAAACAAAAAATGTAGATGGTAACGGGCCAGCCACTCCTTTAAACAAGTCACAGAAGTTCAGGTCAAATTCTCTTAGGAACCCAGTTTCCAGAGGAGAAGCCAAAGGTCTTAACCTACTGGAGACCCACAGCTAGGAAGTCTCTAGCCCCAAGGTCAGCCCAGGGGTCGGCTAGAAAACAGAGAGATCACAGTCTCTGCACAGAGCTTCCTGCCCCCCAAAACACCTGCTTTCAGAACCCTAGAGGTGGTGTGGAAATTTACACATTAGGTTGTCATGTTCAGAGTATTTAGAAAAACAAAAACAAGAAAAGGAAAGGGGAGAGGTGAGAATGAGAGAGAGAGAGAGAGAGAGAGAGAGAGAGAGAGATTTCCCTGTATTATATTTTTGCAACTTGAAGGAGAAAACAAGTCTGAATCTGAAAACAAAGCTAAACACCAGCACTCTAGTCTTTTCCTCAAAAAAGTCTAGCCTGTGAGCCCCGAAGAAGCCTGGGGGCACAAGCAGAGTGAGAAGGGCAGGAGGACAGGTAGCCCAGGGGCTTTTGTCCCTTGTGTCCCATGTGCTATCACCATGGAAAGAGAGGGGCCCTTCCCTGGGGTCCTGTCGAGATTGGGAGGTCAGGAGTCACCCGGGAACTCCTCATTCCCATCTCGCCCCGCCCCCAGCCCTTATGTACGCCAGCATCTTTGGCAACGTGTCGGCCATCATCCAGCGCCTGTACTCAGGCACGGCCCGCTACCACACGCAGATGCTGCGTGTCAAGGAGTTCATCCGCTTCCACCAGATCCCCAACCCACTGCGGCAGCGCCTGGAAGAGTATTTCCAGCACGCCTGGTCCTACACCAACGGCATCGACATGAACGCGGTGAGCCCTGCAGCCCTGGTAGGGAGTGGGTGGGCCACCAGCTGCCTGACTCATGCCCTAGGGGAGATCCAGGGACCGGTGCAGTGTGCTCCCAGTCCCCACCCTTCTACCTATACACAACACCCACAGCCCCTGCTGCATCCAGAGGGACTCGCCATACCCCCCACCCGCAGGTGCTAAAGGGCTTCCCTGAGTGCCTGCAGGCAGACATCTGCCTGCACCTGCACCGCGCTCTGCTGCAGCACTGCCCCGCCTTCCGTGGCGCCAGCAAGGGGTGCCTGCGGGCGCTCGCCGTCAAGTTCAAGACCACGCACGCTCCGCCTGGGGACACGCTGGTGCACCTGGGCGACGTGCTTTCCACTCTCTACTTCATCTCCCGCGGCTCCATCGAGATCCTGCGCGATGACGTGGTCGTGGCCATTCTAGGTGGGTCAGGTAGGGCTGACGAGGGGGCTTGAGACTGGAGAGGCCCTACTGGGTCGCCTACTTCCTAATGAGTACGGTTGTTGCTCCGATTCCTGGATGTTGCCAGGTAGTGGTGGCTCCTGTCTTCAATCCTAGCACTCAGCAGGCTGATCACTCTACAGAGCGAGTTGCAGAACAGCCAGAACTACACAGAGAAACCCCTTTTTGAAAAGCAAAACAAAACAACAGCAAAGATTTAAAAAGAGAGTGAGATAAAACCATTAAGTTATTCATTGGGCAGGGACACCACACAGTTCTCTGTGACTGCGGAGGTTACAGAACAACTTGTCTGTCCCTTCCACCTTGCAGATTCTGGCAATCACACTAGGTTGTCAGGGTTACAAGCCCTTTAATTTACTGAGTCTTGCTGGCCTCAGAGAGTTTTAAACCCACCTCAAAGAATCCTTAATCCAGCTTTCTGCCTGTCGTGTGACCTTCGGCAAGTCTTCAAGTACCTCAGGGTCCTCTCTTCTATTTACATCTTCCTAGCCCTTGACCCCAAGTCTCCATTTCTAACTTTAGTCATATTGGTGGATCCTGATCTCCAACCTGTTTCTCTCTCAGCCCGCTCTGCCCACCTTTCTCCATCACCCTGCCCTCAGTGCCTGGTTACCCGCGGCGGCGGCTGGCATTCTGCTTTCTTCTCACTTCACAGCCTGACCTGGGCCAGCCCCTTGCTCCTATAGCCTGAGCCACAAGGGTCCCCAGAGCAGTGTCCTAGCCCCCATTTCTCCTTAGAGCAAAACAGGCAGAGAGCTGGGAACGTGGTTCAGTTAGTACAGTGCTTGTCTAAGATGCGCCTTTATCAGGCATGGCGATACACACTCGAAGCTAGCCTGGGCTCTAAAGAGAGCCTGTCAAAATAGATAGGTAGGCAGATAGACGGATGGATGGACGGACGGACAGACAGGTAGACTGATTGATTTTAAAAAGCCAAACCAAGTACCACAGATTCCAACTTGACACCATCACTTTCCCTCAAAGGCAGCTTTGTCCCCTATTCTTCTACTGTCTGGGCTGAAGCCAACCGCAGGAACATCCTGCCGGTGTCCCATCCTCTGTCCCCATCCAGTCATGTGCAGAGCGCTGTTTCCCTTACTGATAGATAAGCTTTCTTTACCAGCCTCCACTGGTCTGGCCCTCCTGGGCAGGTGTCAGGAGCTCCCTTCCCGAGGCCTCTCATCAGGCACATCCTCAGTACTCCTGCCTCCCAACAGCCAAGGGTTACACATCTGTACAGATTCCTTGTCCACTCAGAACCCTTTGCTAGGTCCCTAGGGGACAAAGGTAAACCCATGGTTCCACCCAATCAAGTCACCCTGTGAGTCCTGTCTCCGTCCCCTGGTACTCTGTGCCCAAGCTAGACAACTATTTCTTGTCACCACGTGACTCTGCTCTTGTCACGCTGCCATTCTGTCTCCAGAACCCATCCTGCCCCTGACAAGGCAGACACAGTCATTCTCCAGGCTGACCTACAGCATGGACTCCCCTGTGAGTCCCTTCCTTCAACCCAAGCCACGTTACAAATGCCACCCACAGGGGATGGATAATTAATATTAATAATTAAGAAGCTGGTCCAATTTAAGTTCCAGTGAGAGACAAGAAATCCTGTCATCTTGTCCTGAGTAGAAATAGACATTAGATCATAATTTTTCATGTGTTAAAAAGTGAAGGTCGATATATTACATTACCTAGAAGACATCAAGGTTCAGAATGTCATGTAAGTTCCTTCTTTCTCTGAGCTCCAGCCCCCTTCTGTCCAGTGATGATCTTCCTTTCTGTTCTCCTGGTGGCATGTGCCTATCCCCCATCAAACCCTCTGCTGAACTCTTAGTGTCCCTTATACAGTGTCACAAGGCTGAGGAGGCTGGGCTTTCCTGGGGGGCAAGGGGAGTCAAAGATACCATGGTCTGTGGCACTTGCGACTCTGGCCTCTTTTCCCCCAGCCGTAGCCATGCAGGTCCCTTCCTCCTGGGGGGTCTTGTCCTTCTCTTGGAATTTTATCCCTTCTGAAAGCTCTGCTCCTTGCTCTCCTTGACCCCCTACCTCTTTCTTGGTCCAGAGCTCTTGATTGCATCTGCTTCTAAGATACATTATTCTGTAACTTTGACAACCCAAGTACCTGCCTATTAGGGATTCAAGGGACTCCTTGTGGGAGAGTCTCTTACTCATGTTTAGATCCGAATGCCAGCATAGCTCCTGGCTCTATCAGGACCTAATGCTTTCGACAGCTATCTTGGCTGTCTACCCTGTGTCTACCTTGTGACCTCCATCTCTCCTTGTGTCTTGCATTGACCTACTCTGGGGCCTCTGGCTTTGAGGGATACTTTCTCAAACATCACCACCTCTGCCCCCGCAAACAGTCCAGTGGAGTAGGTGGCATTGTTATGCCCATCTGAGGGTTGAAGACACTCACAGACAGGAGGTAGCTTCTCAGGGTTGCTCTGGCAGCAGCACGTTGGTTCCATGTTTGTACAATGGAGAGTAAGGAGACCAAGAAACAGAAGCTCAGGGTCCTACCTGGGGAAGCTGGGAACTTTCATCCTTGGGTCCTCTGTCCCCTGCTCCATAGTGTCAGTGCATCAAGGGGATCAGAAGGAAATTGAGCAAGGGACTTCTAGTGTCCCTGACTGCCTACTATCCCCTGGCCAGAATGGGAACTGTATTGAAGGGTATAGACAAACCAAAGGGCATTCTGCTGGGAGGTGGTTCTGAGAGCCTGAGACAAAAAGAAAACCTATGTTCTCGGGACAGAAGCAGCTCTGGGGGAATTTTTGTGGAGCTGATGACTGGCCTCCCTCACCATGCTAGCACGTGCAGCCCTATCCTCAGACCCCCTCAGCACCAGGCCCCAGCTTGGTGGGATCTCTGAGGTGGGAGGTAGGAAGATCACAGTCAGTGGGGCCCCAAGAGAATCCAGACCCCGGAGGGACCACCATCCTTCTGGCTGGCAGGGAAGAATGACATCTTTGGGGAGCCTGCCAGTCTCCATGCCAGACCAGGCAAATCAAACGCCGATGTGCGTGCCCTGACCTACTGCGACCTGCACAAGATCCATCGAGCAGACCTGCTGGAGGTGCTGGACATGTACCCCGCCTTTGCAGACACCTTCTGGAATAAGCTAGAGGTCACCTTCAACCTGCGGGACGTGAGTCTGGGCCTGTGGGGCAGGGGTAGCGGTGGTTCTCAGAGAGCTGGTTGTGGATAGCACCCAGGCAGCCTGCTAAGGACTTGGTTTGCCTGGCCTATGGGGCTCATCTGACCACTGCCTTTTCCCTTCAACTCCTCATGCATCCTTTGCTGGGATGCTTCTGTACCTACTATGCACAAACACACCACTAACTGTAGTGATGGCTCCTATTTAATGAGCAGCTACTGCGAGCTAAATCCTGGGCTTCTCTTATGTTGTTTTAGTCCTGCCCTTGCATGGGATTTTCTTATCGCCATTATTTAAATGAATAAGCTGACCACCGGAGAGGGTAAGTTAATTGGCCAGAGCCATATGGCTAGTAAAAGGCTGAGCCAAAACGTGGATTCAAATTATCTGGCCTTAAAACCCAGGCTTTCCCATCAAACGGCACTAAGCTAAAAAGATGGGATTCTGACCCCAGAGGACTCACGGAGCCAGGCATGGGGGTACAACTGTCTTTTAAGCTTATTACTCAGCAATCCAGGAGAAATAAAGCGCCGTTCATTTAAAGAGGCAAAGAAGCCACAAGGGCACATAAGAGCCGGCCAATTTGGGGGGTACTCCAATGTCTTAGGGTTACTATTGCTGTGATAAAACACCATGACCAAGAACAAGCTGGGGAGAAAAGGGTTTGTTTCGTTTTACTGCTTGTAGTCCATCACCCAAGAAAGTCAGGGCAGGAACTTAAGGCAGGAACCTAGAATCAGGAGCTGATGCGGAGGCCAAGGGGGACTGCTACTTGCCACCTTGTTCACATGGCTTGCTCAGCCTGCTTTCATATAGCACCCAGGACCACCAGTCCAGGAGTGGCACCCCCTGCCGTGAGCTGGGTCCTCCCCTGTCAATCAGGAAAACACACCATAGGCTTGCCCTTGGGACATCTGATGAGGGGCCCTTTTCTCAGTTGAGGTCCCCTCTTCCCAGATGACGTTAGCTCGTGACAAGTTGAGGTGAAACTAGCTGTCACATCAAGTTTGCCAAGGAGGGTGGACATGACATGTTCAATGCAAGTTCAGGCGTCTTCCTGGAGAAAGTGTCTGAAATTGACCAGCAAGAAAGACAGGGAGGCCCTGAGCCTTGGCCCCTGTCCCTCAGCTTTCAGAGGAGTGCTCTCATGGCCTAGGTGGCATACAGCTTCTAGAGTGTGGTACCAAGGTTGATTTTCTTACTGTGGTTGTCCCTTCCCATGTTGTTGCCTCTGTGACTCTCTGTTCCCTTCTTGAACTGCATAGGAGGTGCCCCCCCAAACACCCTGCATAGGAGGTACCCCCCAAACACCCTGCATAGGAGGTACCCCCCCAAACACCCTGCTTTGTTGGACTAGCTATTGGGAGCCAGCTGGTGGCCTTTGTGGCCAGTGGATGGACACCGGGGTAGAAAGGACGTGGTCTTCATGGTCTTAATTAGCCAGAGTCAACTGTAGCCCCACGGTGCCCTCGAGTCTCATGGTACCAGAAAGGTTGTAGCCAAAAATGCTACCATGGGTAGCGCTAGAGTGGATTGAGGATTCCAGACCCAGTGTTCACCAAAAGACACTTCTTACTGACTGTCCCATGCTGGGGTGTAGGCCACTAGAACAATGGAGAAAAGGCAAGGAGGGAGGAGCCCGTCTGCCATCCACCCTCAAGGCTTACTGCTCATAAAAGTCTCCAAAGACTTTTCTGGGATATTCTACTTGGTTACGTGGGCTAAGTGCATTACCTCCAGGCCTGTTGACCTGCCCGCGAGCCTCTTAGGAGAAAGCCTGCAGGAAGCTGCCGGGTTCCCCTGGGGTGTCTACATGCCTGTTTCCACTTTCTCACTCAGCCGGTGACAAGGGCCACAGAAGGGACCTTGGGGACAGGGAGGAACAAAGAAAGAGACCCTGTCCCAGCTCTGGTCCCTGCCACTTGTTGCTCTTGTTCCCTACAAGGCAGATGGGGGTCTCCAGTCAACACCCCGACAGGCCCCAGGCAACCAAGACCCCCAAGGCTTCTTCCTTAATGACAGCCAATCAGGTGAGTCCAGTCAGCCCCTGCCCGGGGTCTTGTCCAGCCCTTAGCCCCTTCTAGTGTCCCCACTATTCTTACTCTCCTTGAAGAGAGTGTGTCAGCCATGAGGCGATAAGGAAAGATTCTTCCTTGGGCAAAGAAATAGTAGCTTTTATCTTTTTCCCCAACCCTGCTGGCCTGTGTCCTTTGAGTCAGAGAGGGAGAGCTTCATTAGCTGCTGGGTGCTTCTTTCAGGGGTGGGTACTAGCCAAGTGCCTGAGGTCCTGTATCAAGGTACTAGGTGCTGGGTGCTTCTTTCAGGGGTGGGTACTAGCCAAGTGCCTGAGGTCCTGTATCAAGGTACCAGGAGATTCCTGTCCCTCTCCATTCTTCGGCTCTATGAGCAGTAAGACCAGAGCTAGATATCTTCATCCTTATCACTCCATTGAAGTTGAGACTCCCAGCTCCCCTCCCACGGATATCCCAGTTGAGGTCTGAAAGCCAGACCTCCGGAGGAACAGAACCTTGTCCTCGGGGCACCCAGCCAAGGAGAGCCACTCCTTATACTGTATTCCCGAGACAAGAAGGAGGAGCAACACGGGCTTTGGTGAGAAGGGGCAGGCCTGTGGAATCAGATGTAGCAAAGGTTGTCCCCTTCCTTCCTGAAGGTGCTGTCCCTTCCTTGAGTATTTCAGACACATCTGGGCTTTGGCCTGAATTGCTACAGCAAATGCCCCCAAGTCCCCCAAACCCACGACAGAACCTGGATTGCTGGCCTCGGGAGCTAGGCTTTAAGTTAGAACAGCTCCAAGCCCAGATGAACAGGTGAGAACCCCCCTGGCAAGGGTGGAGTGCTGCAAGGGAGTCAGCTGGGTGTGGGTGCCACCTCCTGGTAGCTTAGGGGCATCACTGGGCGCCTGGCTGGGTTTTAGAATAGGATCCATTTAGGGTAAGTTTCTAATTCTATGTCACTAAGCATAACACCTAGCATGGCTTCCTCCAGCAAACTCTAGGACATACTAAGGAAGCTTCTTGGGGCGGGTGTGTGTGTGTGTGTTGAAATATATCCATGTGCAGGAACAAATTTCAGAGGTTCTTGGAAAGATGAATTGCCTGTGGATGGCATAGGGAAGGCTTGAAGGCAAGGAGGGTTCAAATCATAGCTGTATAGCTCGTAAGTTAGAATGTGAGCAAGCTCTGAGCTTAATAGCTTGGTGCCTCAGTTTCACCGTACTATAAAATGGGTACGGTGGCGCACACCTTTAATCCCAGCACTTGGGAGACAGAGGCAGACAGATTTCTGAGTTCGAGGCCAGCCTGGTCTACAGAGTGAGTTCCAGGACAGCCAGGGCTATACAGAGAAACCCTGTCTCAAAAAGAAAAGAAAGAAAGAAAGAAAGAAAGAAAGAAAGAAAGAAAGAAAGAAAGAAAGAAAGAAAATACCTACATTAAAGCATCATTAAGACTGAATGTGGTATGCACCATGCCTAGTCCCTGGTGTCATGAAAGACAGTATGTGCTAAGGGGAATTTGGGCAAAGGCTGTGTGGATCCTAGTGGGAAAAATTGCTTCAGGTAGGCCCCAGGCTACCATTTCACTTGACAGGAAGAGGTCGGGTCACAAAAGTGAGAGGTATCTTTGACATCTGAGCTGCTCTCAGAGCGCTGACTTTGACCATGGTGTTTTGTCTGGCAGATTGGAGTCCCGCTTGTCGTCAGACCTCAGCCACATCCTACAGCTACTTCAGCATCCACAGGACTACCCCAGCTACATCTTGGGGGCCCCTGCCTCCAGTGACCTGGCCTTGTTTCCTGAAACTTCAGTGACTCAGAGTTCAGAGTCTACGCTTCTGGTAGGACATCTGCCTTCTGCACAGGTGAGAGGTGAGGGGATCCTCAGGGTCTCCTTGAAGGCAGCTGCCTGATTCCCTGACCCTCAGCCTCAGGGTATCTGTGATAGGATGGAGAAGCTGTGTCTTCCTTCTGCTGCTCAGTTTACGCTTGACATCGCTTGACCAGGGCAGCCTAGACAGGTGCTGGCAAAGCCCTCACGGTGATCACAGACTCCACAGCTTGGGAAGATCTAACAGGACCCTCAGGTTCCCCCAGTTCCCTGAGGAGAAGCGGGTAGAGCTCTTTCCGGTTCCCATCCCAGAGGTCAAAGTGGACCAAAGTGGAGCTTAGGGGCGGGACGGTTGGCTCAGTTGGGTACATGCTTGCCATGCAACTGTGAGGACCTGAGTTTGACCCCCACCACCCATGTTAAAAGCTGGGCATGGTAGTATACACTTGTCATTTCAAAGCTTGGGGGGCGGGTAAAGACAAGTGGACCCCTAGGGTCCACTGACCAGCCAGTCTAGTCTAATTAACAAGCCCTAGGTCCTTGTGAGAGGCCCTATCACAAAGGCAAGACAGACATCTCCTAAGCAACAACATCTGAGACTGATGTTGTACCTCTGGCTTCCACATGTACATGACTTATGTATGCATGCACTGGTGTACACACATGCACAAAACACACACACACACACACACACACACACACACACACACACACACACACTGAGAAAATATCCAGCCTGACCTGGAGATAGGGGTAGGACCCCGTACACAATATACCCTCTTTACTTTTGCTTTTCTCCCAGACCCTAAGCTATGGTGACTTGGACAAACATATCGGGACGCCCAGGAATTTCTCCCCCAGGATACCTCGCTTGGCCGCAGCAACAGACAAATCTCTGGTGACGTCCTCAGAACAAGAGCAACCCAAGGGGCTCCTGACACCTCTGGCCTCACCTCTGTGTCCCCTGGAAGTACAGGGACTGGGTGGTTCCCACTTTTCCTCCCTCCCTGAACACCTCAGCTCTCTTCCCAAGCAGCTGGAGTTCCAGAGACATGGTTCAGATCCTGGATTCACACGGAGTTAGGGCCTGTAGACCCCGGGATAAAAGCTACTGTGAGGGAATTTAAATACAGGGAGGTGAGTGTTAAGCCCCCTTCCATGGAGGGCCAGACAGCTCTCCCCTAAAACTCTGAAAACCATTTTCTCTGAAAAAAAAACTGCAGACTGCTGAACCAGGTGATCAGGATAGCCTGAGCAGAGGCCCGGGACTTGGCCCAGCCTCCCGGGAGTCCCTGTAGTGAGCAAGCTGGACAGGTAGCTCGGAGGCAGTTCACAGGATGCAAGAGTCAGTGGAGAAGAGAGGTGCTTCAGGTCTTTGGGAGAGTCTTGCTTGGGGCCGCACATGATCAGAACCACCCTCTGCCTCAAAAGCTCAGACCCAAGGCCAGGGTTGACCAGATCTTTACCAAAAGCCTCTAATATGGCTGGAATGAGAGGTTTCCTCTGTGGTGGACATAAAAGAAAGAGCTCCAGCCCTCTGCCCCTCTACCCCGAGATAGTCCCATAATGATATCTTGGGCATGCAGTATCACATAGCTAATAAAGCCTTGAACATTTCATATTGGGCTAGATATGTAACCTTCCCGAACATTCTCAGGTCCGTGCCTATGCTGGGACCTTCTCCAAACCCTTCCCACACCCAGTCTGTTGGAGACCTGAAGGTGTCTCAGCTGGGAGCAGGGGCTCCACAGCCTGAAGCTGTCTCCAGCTAAAGGGAATCAGACTTAGCCTCCTAAGTGTCCACAGAGAATCATGGCCATAGTTGGTGTTTGTCCGGCATCCTGTCCTGTACATGGTTGTTCTTCTAACCCTTAGAACAGCCTTAGGAAGTTGGTTTTACTGTCCTTGTATGAGAGGTCTTGGGTCAGTAGCAGAGAGACTATGGCACTTACCAGAGCGTGAGCAGGCCTTCTGGGCATGTCAGTTGCTTTCCACTCTGGTGATTTCCGGTTAGAAAAACATGTGTGCTCCCATATGTAAATGACATTGCAATAAAATGTTAAACTCAACACACTAGAAAAAGGAGAACACAGTTTCAACCCACACCACCTCACTTGAGAGACCTGTTAAAACATCATTGCTTTTCAGATCATTCTAATCTGTCCTCCTCAGCCCATTTTCCCTTCCTTTTGCAATTTCTTTTTGATGTCTCAGAGTCTGTTAGTGAGTATATGAGCACACATTCACAAGTGTTTATACAAACTAAAACGTTAAAGTTAACTTTTCTGTCCCTTTAGTAAAACTTTAACACTAGTTCAAAACAACATGTGAGGGCTAGTGGGTGGCTCAGTGGGGACAAATGCTTGAGGTCCTGAACTCTACCCTCCAAACCCTAATAAAAAATCCCTGCAGTGATGGTATATACTTGCAATCCTAGCACTGGGGGCAGCGGAGCAGGGAGCCCTGAGACAGGAGGATCCCTAGAATTCACTGGCCATCCATTCTAGCCTAGTCAGCCATTCTAGCCTAGTCAGCCTTTCTAGCCTAATTAGTGAAGTCAAGGTCAAGGAGAGCCACCCATTTCAAAGGAGGTGGGTAGCATTCCCAAGAACAGCACCTAAGGTTGTTCTCTGGCTTCAGCATGCATACACATATATGTGCACATACACACATGTTTGCGTACCTTCACACAAAATTTTAAAAAGAGGTTAATGCTGGTAAGTGCAGCACTTGAGAATCTGAGGCAGAGAATCCATGGGTAGCAGGCCAGGAGCCAAAAAACATACTAAGATAATCCAACCATCCAAAAAACTGGTCAACACAACTGCAGAAATTAGAAAGCATCTCTCATTAACAATCATAAATGAAAATAGCCTGGACTCACCACCACATTTAAAAACCAAGATCCAACTATCTGTTGTCTCAAAACAAAACAAAACAAAACAACCCAAAACCATTTCAATAGCAAAGATACCTACAGACTGGAGTCATGAGATAAAAGTCAGTCTGTCAAGCAAATGGTCACATGGTGTCTGCAGTCAGAAATCGGAGTGAGACATTAACAGATTGCAAAGAAATTCAGAGGACCATTGGGAATTCCTTTCCAGTTTATATTCTACGCCTGAAAAAAAAAAGTCTAGAAAAAAATTGGGTGATTTCCTATACATATATAACCTACCAAAATTAAATCAGGAGATACTAGCAGTTTAATCGGATCCATAGCAAGCAACAGAGCTGAAGCAGCACAAACCAGGAAACGCTCAGGACTGGGTGGATCCACTGCCAAGCTCTGCCCACCTTTAAAAGAGACCTGCTCCATAAAATAGATAGACCTCTGCTAAGATCGCACTACAAGGCCATTATTAACCCACTGAAAAATCAGAACCAATAGAAAACTATGGCCGGGAGGTGGTGGCACACGCCTTTAATCCCAGCACTCGGGAGGCAGAGGCAGGCGGATTTCTGAGTTCGAGGCCAGCCTGGTCTACAAAGTGAGTTCCAGGACAGCCTATACAGAGAAACCCTGTCTCGAAAGAAAAAAAAGGTGGGCATTGGAGCTGGAGATAGAGTTCCCGTTTGGCAAAGACTGAGGGACCGCCGGACTTAGGGCGATGTAATAAACGCAGGCGCTCCTCCATGAAGGTAGATTTGACAGTCACTGTCAGTGGAGAGAGGCGATCAGAGCACCAGCAGCAGTGGAGAAGTAGCAGGCTTTACTCTTGGCCTAGAATTTGGATCAGTAGAGGGACACACTTGCCCCCATGCCACCCACGCCCCCATTCACCCGCACTGCGCCGTTATCCCTCTGACTGACATCTTGGGTAGCCAATGATCTTTGGGACTTCAAAAGAGCCCGCCTCTAGAAGCTAGGCGGGGCGAAGGAGTAGAATGACAAACATTTCCACCAATAGTAAGGAGGGCGCGGGCGCTAGAACCTTGTCGACCAATGAAAAGAAGAAACAGTTTGGAAAGGACGTGCCCAGCAGCCAACGCTCGTCACCGCTGCGGGGTCGCGTGGCTTCCGTTCCGAGAGGGCGGGCCGGCATCCCAAACGGAAGGTGGTAGTCGCTGCCCGAGCTGGTTTGAAACTGGTGGTCGGGCCCGGCCGAGTGTGTGTGTGTGTAGCCGAGGACCCGCTGGAGGGCTAGGCCGTTCTTGACCGCGCCGGCCCCGCCTCCCCGCGGACCCAAGCCCGGCTCCCCGCCTGTCTTGTGCCCCAGCCCGCTGCCTCTCCGGCCGGCTCTGCGGCCCAGCCGCCACCATGTCCCTGCACGGCAAACGGAAGGAGATCTACAAATATGAAGCGCCCTGGACTGTGTACGCCATGAACTGGAGCGTGCGGCCGGACAAGCGCTTTCGCCTGGCGCTGGGCAGCTTCGTGGAGGAGTACAACAACAAGGTGAGTTGTGCCGGGGCTCAGCGTGTAGCCGGTGGGGAACGCTAGAGGTGGGCGGCAGCCCCGGTCCCTACAACTCTCCTGCGAACTCGCCTTGACCACAACAAGGGGGTGGGGCCTCTAGTGGTCCTGTCGCTGAGGTTGTCACACTCGTAGCCTCTTAAAGTAGTTTTGACGGCCCGGGAAAACCGAGGCACGGTGTTGTGACATGCCTGAGGCAGATAAGATTTTTGGTGGTAGAAGCAGGTTTCAGATCGGAGTCACACCCCCAAAGCTATGTCCTCCGTCCCTCTCATTTCCCCCCACTCCTGTCGCAGTGCTTCTGTTGCTAGGTGGGGGGCGGGAGAGAGGCAGTGGAGGAAGATGCGGGCGCTTGGATTGGTGGTCGTGCATTCCTGGCCACGCGAGATTTCTGTTAGGGCTATTTATTGCAAGATCTTCCCCATCTCAGGTGTTTCTCATGGATACAGAGCCCTAATGCTAGGTTGTCATTGGTCATTGGTTTTGCTCCTTGGTGTTCACCCTCCCCCAAACAGCCTATCCTTGAAAACCTTAGTCTGTGGCATTATCCCGCCATTATTTCTGAATAGAGAAAGATGACGTTTGACCTGTTCTTTTCGTGGTTCTTTACACATTCATTTGCAGCATGGCTGGACATCATCACTTCATCAAAACACTGGTAGAAGGGGAGAATTTTTATATGCAGGATATAGGCTTGAAAGTATTGAGAAGAATTTTTCCTTCCCTAATCTCTTACCTTCATTCTTTTATTGTAATTTGAGCGAAAAAGAAATATGAATGACAGTAATCAGAGCTACTGAAAGCTTTGGCCAGTGGTGTTTATAGCCAGTAGTCCGGCTTACTCTTATGAACATTAGACTGGAGACAAATGACAAGATGGTGGGAGAGTGGAAGAAGTAGGTGGTCTGGGATTTAGCTACAAGGCATTGCACAGACCAGATTTTATTATTTCTGACCCACAGTGATCTAGGAGAGGGCTACTGTTTTATATGTGAAGGTTCAGGTGAAAACATTTGAACATTTTTAGGTTTGTTTATAGTATTTTGGGAGCACATGTGTTTCTCTGGGTAAGGGTCCCCATTTCTTTGGCGTCTTCTTTGAGAAATAGGTGAAAAGGGTGGCCTTTGATTGCCTAGACGACACACATACAGCAGCAGTTTACAGTCCCAGGAATATGTACTGAGCTACCCTTTCCTAATAAAGAGCCCTATATTTCTTGTCTCCTCTCTAGTGGCTTTTTTTTTTTTTTTTACCCCCACAGTGGCAGTAAAACTGGAGCTGGGTTTCAGGGTCCTGGTAGGTGTAGTGTCTTATGAGGTTATTATGTTTTGAGACAGCCTCATGTAGCCCAGGTGGGACTTGAACTCCTTATCCACCTGCCTCCACCTCCCAAATGCAGGGATTACCAACATATGCTACAGTGTCCCACTTGTGGGTTTTGTTTTTCTAAATAAAAGTACCATATCTCCTTCTTTGTTTGTTATCATAAGCTCCTTGAAGAAAGAAAATTTATTCCATTTTAGGACACACAGTGCTTGTGTGGAACACCACAGTGGACATGTTTAAGTGTGGGATAAATGTCTGTGTTATTCAAATCAACCAACACTTGGAGTCATTAATCACTTTCCCATAGCTGCTGATATAACCAAAATCAGCCATGCACAAGGCTCTGGGTTCAATCCCCAACACAAGAACAAAAAAGTTTTCTAACTAAATTATCTGACTCCCTACCTCATCTTAACGCAGGAAGGATCTGAGACGCAGAGACAGCTCACGCACAGCCACACAGGCTAGGGAGAGCGTGGTTACGATTATCAGGTGGGGCCTCGAGAGATGACTCTTACCAAGAACCAGGGGTAATTCCTACCACCTGCATGCTCTCCCAATTCCAGTTCCAGGGGAGCCAACAGGCATACATGAAGTACACATACACACATAAAGAAATCTAATAAGAATTTAAAAGATGTCCACAAGGCTGTCAGACACCTTCTATGCATAAATAACAATTTAAAAATCAATCTTTCAAAAAATAAAAATGAGGAGGAAAAATAGGCCAAGAGTGGTGACGTGCCTGAAATCTCAGCAGGTTCCAACTGCCAGTCTGGGAGACATTTTTTTTTTCAGTGCGTGAACAAACCCCTCAGATATGTAGTTAAAGATCTTGCTTCGTAGCTCTCCTCTCTAGGGCTTCGCTTCCCAGGTTGGAGGAAGTTGTGAAGTATAACTGCACAAGGCTCTGAAGGTAGGCGAGGCACAGAACGGCAGAGCATGGGGACACTGGAGAACAACGGCTGTCAGCAGGATGACAGTGTCAGGGTCAATTCCCCACACTCCCTTAATATGTAAGGAAGAGCAGTAGGATGCTGGACTCAGAAGAACTGTACTTCTCTACATAGGAGTTTGTTGGACAAAGGGAAAAAGTCTTTTAGGACAAAAAGAAGGAGCAGGTTGACAACTATTTGGGAGCCTAAAGAAGGGCAGCATGAAGTCAGGGCTAGCCTGGGCTATTGAGCGAATTTAAGGCTAGCCAGATCGATTTTGTGAGAACCTGTCCTAAAAATTAAAAACAGAACTGAGGATATAGCTGAGTGGGTAGACTTCCTGACTAGTGTGTGTGATGTCCTGGATTCAACCCCCTGTGCTGGGAGTGGGGAGAAACAGAAATTACACGGAGAAAGAACAGGACGTGGGGAGAAGGAGGCCTGTGTAAGCATCATTGGAAAGCAGCCCCCACCAGAGAGATGAGACAAAGAAAACCCTCAGGTGTGTAGTTAAGGAAAGGAGGGAAAGGGCTGACATGGACTTATGATCAACTTCAGTAATAAAATGGTGTTAAAAAGTGCCAAGTTTTTCCTGTCAGCTTAGTAAGAAGGTTGTTTTTAATTTTAGTGTTTCAGAGGTGTGGGAGGGTTGGCACTTCCATTCACTATCCATAAAGGCATAAATGGAAGCAAGTTGTAAATTTTCCGTTTTTAAATTTTTCTGTTATCATTTTAAAGAAGAGTGTCTTGTGGTATTTTTATACATACCAT
This sequence comes from Mus minutoides, assembly GCA_902729485.2. Taxonomy (NCBI): domain Eukaryota; kingdom Metazoa; phylum Chordata; class Mammalia; order Rodentia; family Muridae; genus Mus; species Mus minutoides. Next base: position 644,244 of record LR749527.1, read on the forward strand.
TATATTTTGTTGTTCTTGGTCCTTCCTCCTTCCTGTCCCTGTTTGTGTTCTCTCTCTCTCTCTCTCTCTCTCTCTCTCTCTTCCTCTCCCTCTCCCTCTCCCTCTCCCTCTCCCCTCTTTTCCTAAGCAGCTCTCCCACTTGCCTTCCTATCATATATGCTCCACTCCCATCTCTTGTCCTCCTTCCTTCCTTTAGACCTCCTCCTCTTCTCTCATCTCTCATAGTCCCCTCTCTACTTTTGTGTATATATGTACAGATGTGTGTGTGTGTGTGTGTGTGTGTGTGTCTATATGAATGTACTTATGAGAGAAAACACTATTTGTCGTTCTGAGTCTGTTTCTCCTAACATCATGATTCCAAAATCCAGCCATTTTCCTTCAGACTTCCTTTTCTCTTACAGCAGAATCCAATTCCATTGTGTTTGCACTATGTTTGCCTTATCACTCACCCAGTGATGGCCTCTGGGTTCACTCACCCAGTGATGGCCTCTGGGTTCACTCACCCAGTGATGGCCCTCTGGGTTCACTCACCCAGTGATGGCCTCTTGGTTGAGTGTGTTTCTTTGCTGTTGTGCTGGCTGAGGATCCTGGCACAGACCAGGAGTGGACCATATGCTTCTGTTCCTTCCTCCCTTGTTCTCACTGTAGTCCAGGGTGACCTTGGATTAGCAGGGATTCTCCTGCCTCGGTTTCCCAAGTGCGAGAATTATGGCTATGAGCCACCATGCCCAGTTTATCCTTTAGCTTTTTAAGGAACCTCTATACTGATTTTCATAGTGGCTGTACCAGTTCCCATTCCTAGTAATGGTTCTTCTTTCTCCACACTCTGGCCAGTCGTTGTTGGCATTTATTTTCTCAATGGTAGCCATTCTGACTGGGGTGAGATGGAATTTGTAAGTAGTTTTCATTTGTATATTCAAGTATTTATAGGTCTTTTGTTATTTTTTTCTTTGAAAACTGTCACTTGAATTAATTTTCCCATTTGTTGATATGATTTAGGGGTTTTGGTTTTTAATTTTCACAAGTCTTAAAGTATTTTGCCTATGTTTTCCTCTTAATAGTCCATAACTTTTTTACTTTTTTTTTTGGTTTTTCGAGACAGGGTTTCTCTGTCTAGCCCTGGCTGTCCTGGAACTCACTTTGTAGACCAGGCTGGCCTCGAACTCAGAAATCCACCTGCCTCTGCCTCCCGAGTGCTGGGATTAAAGGCGTGCGCCACCACGCCCGGCTCAACTTTTTTACTTTTATGTGCAAGTGTGCAAGGTTTCATGAAGCTTAGGCTGGCTTTGAATTTCTGATTCTCCTGCCTCCACCTCTCAATACTGGACTCCCCACCACTCCTAGCACCCCCTTTTCTTGACAAGGACTTGGCTGTAGTCAGGCCTGCCTTAAATTCTGCCTCTTTAGCCTCATCCGCCCTCCCATCGCCAGTGCTGGGATTATAGGTGTGTCTTGCTTCACCAGCCTGAAGCAAGCCTTTAGAAGAGAGTAGAATTGAGAATATGAGACTGGGGATCAGATGGCTTAGCTGGTAAGGCGCTTGCTGCACTGGGATGAAGATTTGAATTCAAATCCCCAGCATCCATGTAAAAAGCCCAAAGCCCAGAAATAATAGGATCCTGGGAACTTGCTGGCCAGACTGGTTTAATGAGAGATGCTGTCTCAAAAAATAAGATGGAGACTGCTTGAGGAAGACACTTGATGTTGACATCTGGCCTGTATGTGCATGCACACATACATATGAACATGTACATACATATTACACACATAAAAAATTAAAGTGTGATAGAGCAATTACACCTCTAGGAATCTATCCAATAAAATCCTTTAACATACAAATTCAAAGATAATTAAATGAGGATAGTCATTGTAGCACTGTTGGTAGCTGTAAGACAGTGGACTATATAACCAAAATAAATGAACAGTTAAATAAATTGAGATGTGCTCACCACAGTTTGCTGTAGAAGAATAAGGTGGAACCATTTGTATTGACTTGATAAGACATTCTTATTCAAAGCAAGTCGTGGAGTAAATTATATGGAACAAGTCTATGTTTTGGATTGTTTGTTTCTGTTATAAAGAACCCACCATACATACCTCTAACACACACAAATACATGGAAAAATAATTTAGAAAGTTACCTATTGACCAGTCATTGTAGGGCTTAGTAGGAGTTTGCCAAAATTAGTAAGCATGGTGAGGAGTGGGGCTCTGCAGTCTTACTCTGTTCTGTGAACACTCACCAACCCCTAGCAGTCTCTTTATCATACAATGTAAATATCTGGGTAGCCGAACATAAGCTTGGAGCATGTCAGAGTCACTTGACCAAGGGCTAAACACAAGTTCCTACAAAGACATTGTTTGGAACTCTTGAATTGCCTGAGTAAGAGAACCTTGAGATGTTGAAGAAGATACAACGGCTGGGGACAGTGGGGACGGTGAGGCTCAGGTCACAGCTACTCCTGTCATGCGGAAAGCTGGCGCTCTTCCTGAACCCATTGGCTCACCTGGCACTCTGTGATGCAGTGCTTGCCCTGCAGTATGCCCTCCTCATCCTTTGGCATGACTGGGAATGTAGACAGACCATAGAGGGTAGGATGGAACAACTTCAGGTGCTCTGGAAAAACTGTTTCCTTTAAAGAATGGCACTAGAAAAGTTCTTACAGTGGTTTGATTATCATTTCTCTTAAACTTCAAAGTGCTTTTTTTAAGAAAGAAAGAAAGAAAGAAAAGAAAGAAAGAAAGAAAGAAAGAAAGAAAGAAAGAAAGAAAGAAAGACTGACTCTGTGCATGCATGTGTGTCCATGCATTGCTGGCTGCTCTTGCAGGGGACCCAGGTTCAGTCCCAAGCACCCACATGGCAGCAGGGAACTATCTGTAACTCCAGGGCTCTGATATTCTTTTCTGGCCTTCTCCAGCACCAGGCATGCAAATGGTACACAGACATACATGCAGATAAAACAGCCATACACATAAGATGAAGAAAAAATGGTTTCAGGTGAGAGAAGGGTTCATTCAGACGAGGTGGAGATCTGAACAAGATCAGTCTCAGGCCTCAGGACAAATCAGGCAGTGGAAAGCTGTGCCCACACCCTACAAGTAACAAGTCGTCTTCTTCCCTGTGTTGCTTCATTACCATAGATTCTCATTTCACTGCTCTGAATATTGCTTGGACATTGGGATGTTCTTAAAGTTCATTGTAATATGGAGCCACCATTGCAAACAGCTGGTCTGAGGAAAGCTTGGGGTCAAGCTGTAGTCATGGGGTGCTTAGAAATTGGAGTCCTGGGTGGGTAGATTATTCTCCCAGTGGGATCTCTATTTGGGTCCTCCATCTTTCCAGTTGTCTAGATATGCACTATGCTAGAATAAACTGAAATGTTTCTTTAAACTTTAAGACAGGGGATATAACCGGGCGAGGTAGCATACACCTTTAATCCCAGCACACGGGAGGCAGAGGCAGGTGGATTTCTTTTTTTTTTTTTTTTTTTTTTTTTTTTTTTAAAGATTTATTTTATTTATTATATGTAAGTACACTGTAGCTGCCTTCAGACACTCCAGAAGAGGGCGCCAGATCTCGTTATGGATGGTTGTGAGCCACCATGTGGATGCTGGGATTTGAACTCATCACCTTCGGAAGAGCAGTCGGGTGCTCTTACCCGCTGAGCCAACTCACCAGCCCGAGGCAGGTGGATTTCTGAGTTCAAGGCCAGCCTGGTCTACAAAGTGAGTTCCAGATCAGCCAGGGCTATAAAGAGAAACCCTGTCTCAGAAAAACAAACAAACAAACAAACAAAAAAAGACTGGGGATATAGCTCAAATTCAGAACACTTGTGTGGCTTTGAGTTCAAACACCATTACCACACATATCTTTCTTTTTTTTCTTTTATTTTTGGTTTCGAGACAGGGTTCTGTGTAGCCCTGGCTGTCCTGGAACTCACTTTGTAGACCAGGCTGGCCTCCAACTCAGAAATCCGCCTGCCTCTGCCTCCCGAGTGCCGGGATTAAAGGCGTGCGCCACCATCGCCAGGCCACATATATCTTTCTAATACAGAAATCCTGCTCTTGAGACTTGGGTACCAGAAATAAAGACAGCAATATCCAAACACAGGGAATATTAGAAATAGGCACAAGAAATCTGAATTTGGAAACAATAGCCAACTGTATAAAAAGAAAAACACAAGCCCTGTCACTAAGACACTCACTAAGTGAAGCTACAAACAGTGATGTCAGTGTCTCGTGAGGCACTATGGGATTAACTACAAACAGTAATGCCAGTGTCTCGTGAGGCACTATGGGATTAACTACAAACAGTAATGTCAGTGTCTCGTGAGGCACTATGGGATTAACTACAAACAGTAATGTCAGTGTCTCGTGAGGCACTATGGGATTAACTACAAACAGTAATGTCAGTGTCTCGTGAGGCACTATGGGATTAACTACAAACAGTGATGTCAGTGTCTCGTGAGGCACTATGGGATTAACTACAAACAGTGATGTCAGTGTCTCGTGAGGCACTATGGGATTAACTACAAACAGTGATGTCAGTGTCTCGTGAGGCACTATGGGATTAACTACAAACAGTAATGTCAGTGTCTCGTGAGGCACTATGGGATTAACTGTCAAATGCTTCGTACCGGTAATTTCTGAAAGACAGAGTCAGGAAAACTGCCAGTGCTTTGTGGAAGAAGTAAGATAGAATGTTGAGACTCGTACATCGGGAAAGGCAGTTTACACAGTTATTAAGAGTAGGTATCATGAACATCTCAACTCTACAGGTTGGGAAACAGGATTAACAACAGTGATACAGCTAAGGCCCTGCAGCTAGTGAATGGTAGAGTCCTGGAAGCCTGATGTCACTGATGTATTAATATTAATCAGGATTGAAGTTGATGAAAAGGGTGTAGGCATAATTTGTAAATTTGGAAAGATGTAAGGAAAGGGAGAATGTGGAAAATGGTGATTAGAAGAGGGAATGGAAGATAAGGTTAGCTGGCATTGGGTGGCAATCAGCCTTGGATGTTGGGTCTAGAGAACCTTAAGTAGGAGATGTTCACAGGATCTGATATTTGGGGTTTAGGAAACATGTCTTATGATGGATGACAGGCAACTTTTAGAAGTGAGTGTAACCCCTTTTTCCAGTTTCACTTTGAAGTTATCTGTTACCTGTGTCCTTCTGCTTATACCTGAAAGGAGACTTCTAAGATCCTATGGTTACTTCCTTGCCTGTTCAGATTGAATTCGAAGACTAGAGAATTGCTTCTGAACTGTTATCAGTGATAGTGTTAAGAATACATCTCTTATAAGGTAGTGGTGGTGCACACCTTTAATCCCAACACTCAGGATCTAAAATTAATATATTATTATTAATTTTAATAATATATAATTAGAATAAACTATTTCTACATAATAGCAATAAACAGTTGAAAATGGAGTTTAAAAATCATGCTAGGTAGTGTAGGGAAAAATACAACTAAAACCCTAAGAAAATATTTGAAGTAGCATACAATTACATAGAAATAAAGTTAGTGAAAGAGTTGAATATCTCTCTACACGCCAAACTTTAAAGCATTGCTGGAACAAGCTAAAGGTGACCTAAATAACTAAATTCCCAAACTGACCCACAGATTCAAGACAGCTGGAGTCAGAACCTCAACAGCATTTTGTACATGTTAAAGGGATGCTCTTAAAATTCACACAGAAAGACAGTAGTGTAGGTGAGCAAAGGCTTACAGAGAACTGAAACTCAATGGGAAAACCACTGGACCCAATAAATAGAGCAAACCCTCGGAAGGTGGAGACAAACAAGCTCTGTGTGCACAGTGAGCTTGAGGGTAGCACAGACTTCACGAAGCCTTGTCTCAGAAGATACTCTTCACAACACTATAATGCCAAATATGTGTCCTTAATTTGCTAAAACTCAGAATGGAGCTGTGTATGGTGGCACAAACCTTTAATCCAAGCACTTGGGAGGCAGAAATAGAATATCTGTGAGTTCAAGGCCAGCCTGACTCAAGAAGCTAAAATGGGGGCTGAGAATGTAGCTCAGTTGGTAGAACTAGCCTAGCATACATGAAGCCCTTGTTCAATTCCCAGCACTTCATTAAATAGGCTGTGATTGTACATTCCTGCAATCCCAGTGCTTGGGAGGAAAGGCAGAATGATCAGACGGTCTCAGAGAACAGGAGAGGGAGAGGAGGTTCATTCAGGACTTAGAGTCAGAAAACTTATATTCAGATCTTCTCTCTCTCTTCATCTATCTTCGTAGAATGTACTGAACCCTGTGATTTTTGAGTTTCTATCTAGTGCTGGGATCAGAAGTCTAGGGGTCCTTCACTGTAATAACTTGACTGTGCACTCAGTGTAGTACAGTGTCAAGCCTGACCAGAATTTGATGTATTTGATACTGCTCAAGAAAAACAAACTCTCACGAGGTTCAATTGTGCCAATTTGCAGGTTCAGCTTGTTGGTTTAGATGAGGAGAGTTCAGAGTTTATTTGCCGAAACACCTTTGACCACCCATACCCTACCACAAAGCTCATGTGGATTCCTGACACAAAAGGCGTCTATCCAGACCTTCTGGCAACAAGTGGTGACTATCTCCGTGTGTGGAGGGTAAGCAGATACTTTCTTGGGGTCAGCTGCCGCAGTGTAGGGTCCTGAAGAGCAGACAGCTAGTATCACTGCCACATGGAAGCAGCACAGGAAGTGCCTGTGGACTGACATTGTTTCAGCTCAACAGGGTTTCTAGGAAATGTAGCCCAGGTCTTGCTGCTGATGGGGACAAGCCTTCTGTGAGTCAGAGAGCACTTGTGACTTCCTACTCCATTACTAGTCAAGACACTCCTGAGTAAGGACATGGCAGGGTGTTGATCTTGATGCACCCTGTGTGTGGAGCTTCCCTTCTCAGCTGAGCTTAGCAGCCTCAGGAGCAGCCCTCCCCTGTGCTTGGGAGTCCAGGGACCGCCCTGCAGGCAGGCAGGCAGGCCACTAAAAGCTCTAGAGCGAGGTGTGGGTAAAAGCTGAGAGAGCTAAGCTGGGGAAGAGGGACATTGTAAAAGAAGTCCAAACTCAGGAGTCCCTTTGGGTTTTATTACCCTTTGTCATAAAAATATTTTCTCCTCTGTTCTTAGATTTACTAAATAGGATTTTAAAAAAAGATTTATTTATTTTATGTATGTGAGTATAATGTTGCTCTCTTTAGACACACCAGAAGGTGGCATCAGATCTCATTATAGATGGTTGTGAGCCACCATGTGTTTGCTGGGAATTGAACTCAGGACCTCTAGAAGAACAGTCAGTGCTCTTAACCTCTGAGCCATCTCTCCAGCCCCCCAAACAGGATTTTAAGTAGGGATGGTATGTGTAGGCTGGCTAATGTTTTAAATCGTTCTTTCTACAGGTTGGTGAAACAGAGACCAGACTGGAGTGCTTGCTAAACAATAACAAGAACTCAGACTTCTGTGCTCCCCTGACCTCCTTTGACTGGAACGAGGTGGATCCTTATCTTCTAGGTGAGGGCTTTGGATTCTAGCTTGAGGAAATGGAAGATATATTTCCTCAGATCCAGCCCTTTTGAATTTTTATGCATAACTTTGAGGCCCGCACCTTATGCTGAGAACAGGCCAGGTGAAGTGGGTGAATATGGAGAGCAGTTGTTATTTCCTCAGGGGGAGCTTAGCTTTTCTTGTGTGTCTATCACAGCTCTTGAATCTAGAACCTGAGGTCTTGCAGATGTGGTGGTGCACACCCACACCAGCGCTTGGGAGTGCAGGCCGGGAGGTCCTGAGTTCAAGGTCAGCCTGAACTACACCAGGGTACTATGTCTCAAGAAACTCTCCTTCCTACCACAAAAGACAAAAGTGAATGTTTAGGACATGGTTGTGGCCTGTTGTCCCTTGTGCTTAGCAGAGCAGAGAGGAGTCTATATGTCTCTGACATGCTCTGATGTCTGCAGGTACCTCAAGCATTGACACAACGTGCACCATCTGGGGACTAGAGACCGGGCAGGTGCTGGGACGGGTGAATCTCGTGTCTGGCCATGTGAAGACCCAGCTAATTGCCCATGACAAAGAGGTAATATTTTCCTTTCTCCTGAGTTGTCTGTAACTGCAGGTGGGCACAGAGGACATACTGTTCTCACACTGCTCTCACACTGTACTCTCACACTGTTCTCACACTGTGTTCTCACACTGCTCTCACACTGTACTCTCACACTGTGTTCTCACACTGTTCTCACGCTGTACTCTCACACTGCTCTCACACTGTGTTCTCACACTGCTCTCACACTGTACTCTCACACTGTTCTCACACCGTGTTCTCACACTGCCCTCACACTGTGTTCTCACACTGTTATCACACTGCTCTCACACTGTGTTCTCACACTGTACTCTCACACTGCTCTCACACTGTACTCTCATACTGTACTCTCACACTGCTCTCACACTTTACTCTCACACTGTGTTCTCACACTGTGTTCTCACACTGTACTCTCACACTGCTCTCACACTGTGTTCTCACACTGTGTTCTCACACTGCTCTCACACTGTACTCTCACACTGCTCTCACACTGTGTTCTCACACTGTGTTCTCACACTGCTCTCACACTGTACTCTCACACTGTTCTCACACTGTGTTCTCACACTGTTCTCACACTGTGTTCTCACACTGTACTCTCACACTGTGTTCTCACACTGCTCTCACNACTGCTCTCACACTGTGTTCTCACACTGTGTTCTCACATTGTGCTCTCACACTGTGATCTCACACTGCTCTCACACCGTTCTCACACTGCTCTCACACTGTACTCTCACACTGCTCTCACACTGTGTTCTCACACTGTACTCTCACACTGTACTCTCACACTGTGTTCTCACACTGTTCTCACACTGCTCTCACACTGTGTTCTCACACTGTGTTCTCACACTGTACTCTCACACTGCTCTCACACTGTACTCTCACACTGCTCTCACACTGTGTTCTCACACTGTACTCTCACACTGTGTTATCACACTGTGTTCTCACACTGTGTTCTCACACTGTACTCTCACACTGTGTTCTCACACTGCTCTCACACTGTACTTTCACACTGCTCTCACACTGTGTTCTCACACTGTGTTACAGGCTATGTAGATCATCATGTTGGCATGTAAATTATAATGTGTTCAAACAGAAAACAACACTTAGTATTGAATGCACCTTTTAAAATATGTTTTATTTATTGCTATTATTATGAGAGAGAGAAAGTGTGCTATGTGCAGGCACATGTGTACCATGGTGCATGTGTTAAGGAGTCAGACAGATGTCTCCTCCCACTATGGTTCCAAGGAGTGAGCTCAGGTTGTCAGGCTTGAACAGCAAGGTGTTTACCCCACGGCTGAACTACCTCCTCCTACCCACCGCCCCCGCGTGTATCATTAAATGACACTAACCACCTAACCTACAGTCTCTCATTTCTCCCTTCATATCAGAGTTTGCTTTTTTTTTTTTTTTTTTTAGATGAAGTCTCTTATATCCTAGGAGCTGTTTAGAGTAACACTTCTCTCTAAATGTAATGGCTTCTCAGAGGTGGGGGGAAACAGGAAAATTTCATGACAGACAATCTTAATTAGCCATTTTTCTCTGAAACCAGTCTGTGAACTCTAGTATATTTACTTAATCTTTCTACTTTCAGTCCTGTTAGGAGGCAAGTGTGTCTTGTTGGTGGTGTTTCCTCTGTTTACCAGGAAAGCTGAGGGGAGCATTCCTCTGATGATTGGGGAAGCAAGCATAAGTCTGCTTCCACAGGCCCGTGTCCTTGTCTTGGTTCCTTTGACGCCCCCTCACCTGCAGCGCTTGAGTAGTATCAGGGTTTGTATAGGAGAAAACGATGCCTTAAGGCCATCAACAGAGTATCAAGGTGCCAGGTAGCCATTCCCAGGGCTTGATCTTTAGTGTTCTGCTCTCTTGAGAGGAAGTTCTTCTGTAAGACTATGGGACTTGACTCTTGCTGAGCCAAGGGTCAAATGAAGAGTGTGTCTGCAGAGATGACCACTAAAGGAACTTGTGGAAATGTCAGGTGGAGACAGCCTCTGTTCTCTGCTAGAGCCAACTCGAAGGTGGGGCTGCTCAGTGTCTGGGAATGCAGGTCTGTCTATGACTGAGTGTCTGCCTAGCATCCATGAGCCCTAGGTTCAGCCCCCACTATGGATAAGGGGTTTAAACCAAGAGAATGCTTATACAGTAAAGGACTGGAGAGGAAAGTGGGGGTGGGGGGTGGTGTGCACACGGTTTACTACCCTCAGGCTGAAGGCTACTGGAGCCCAGAGTCTGGCTTTACCTGGCAGACATGCTTTTGAATAGAGAGGAAGAATTAGTATTGAGCTGCTTCTTGCTTCCAAGAATCCAATTTCCTACCTCTCATTCCTTTGTCTGAACTATCCAGAAGCAGACAGAAAATCTGGGGCCCATCCAAACTTGGCCTCTAGCAATCAGGTCTAGTAGAGGAGAGTTTAGTACATTGGGAGTTGCCATCTTTCCTTTTTCGTGCTGAACCCCACAGGTAGATAGCAGAGCAGTTACCTAAGCTGAGAGAGTCTCTGCTCTGAGCCACACTGGGCATTCCTGCTGTCTCTGCCTGAGCCATACTGGGCGTTCCTGGTGTCTCTGCCTGAGCCACACTGGGCATTCCTGGGGTCTCTGTTCTGAGCCACACTGGGCGTTCCTGGGGTCTCTGCTCTGAGCCACACTGGGCGTTCCTGGGGTCTCTGTTCTGAGCCACACTGGGCGTTCCTGGGGTCTCTGTTCTGAGCCACACTGGGTGTTCCTGGTGTCTCTGCCTGAGCCACACTGGGCGTTCCTGGGGTCTCTGCCTGAGCCACACTGGGCATTCCTGGGGTCTCTGCCTGAGCCACACTGGGCGTTCCTGGGGTCTCTGCCTGAGGATTACCTAGAGCCAACAGGACAGCAGATGCCAAACACAGAAAAACTTTTTAGAATCTTGGTAATAATGACAGCTGACATCGGGGTGGAAGATAAGAATATCTCACTAAAATGCAGGATTTGAAGCCAGGCTGGGATAACATACACCTTTAATCCTAGCACTCAGGAGGCAGAGGCGGGTGGTTCTCTGAATTTGAGGCCAGCCTGGTCTACAGATCAAGTTCCAGGACAGACAGAGCTACACAGAGAAATGCTGTCTCAAAAACCAAAAAACAAATAAAAAGTAAGGTCTGGGGTTGAAAAGATGGCTCAGTGGTTAAGAGCCTGACTGCCCTTCTGAGAACCCAGATTCAATTCCAACACCTACGTGGCAGCTCACAACCATCTATAACTCTAGTTCCAGCGAATTTTATGCATCTTCTGACCTCTGCAGATGCTAGCTAGTCATGCAGTCCACATACCTACAAGGAGCCAAAATACTCATACAGAGAAAATAAAAATCTTTAAAAAAAAAAAAAAAAAAGTAGGTCCTTTGTTGACTCTGATACTCAGGGACAATACTGCTAGTAGATCCTCATCTATTTCTGATCAATATGCTAACTCCTTTTCCTCTAACCATAAAAAATACTCTATATAAAATTGACTGATTCAAAAGGGCCAGGTATAGGGACACATGACTGTACTCCTATCACTTGAATGGCAGGAGCAAGAGTTCCAAGTCATCTCAGTCTATATCATAGCAAGTTGAAGGCTAACCTGGGCTATATGAGACCCTGTCTTAAAACAACAGGAAAAGGAAAGAGTGGTTAAAAGGGGTTTCTGGATGCCTGTGATTCTAGTGCATAGGAGATAGAGAGAAAACTGTCTAAAGTTTGCCAGCCTGGGCTACATAACAAGACCCTGTCTTCTTAGGCCTACCACACTAGATAGACGAAGGCTTTGACTAGTGCTGTTCTACTACATAAGGGTGGACACACACACCATAACCCTTACCACGTAGCAAGTTTGAGGTCAACCTGGGCCACAAGAGATTTTATTTCTTTGTTTATTTATTTATTTATTTGGTTTTTCGAGACAGAGTTTCTCTGTATAGCCCTGGCTGTCCTGGAACTCACTTTGTAGACCAGGCTGGCCTTGAACTCAGAAATCCACCTGCCTCTGCCATATTTATTTATTTGTTTGTTTGTTTGTTTGTTTATTTGGTTTTTCGAGACAGAGTTTCTCTGTATAGCCCTGGCTGTCCTGGAACTCACTTTGTAGACCAGGCTGGCCTCGAACTCAGAAATCCGCCTGCCTCTGCCACCTGAGTGCTGGGATTAAAGGCGTGCGCCACCACGCCCAGCTTGAGATTTTATTTTTTAAGATTTATTTATCTTTATTTTATGTGTATGGGTATTTGCCTGTATGTATGTCCTTGTACCACATGTGCGTATAGTATGAGAAGGCCAGAAGGGGGTGTCAGATCCTCCATTCCAGAGTTACAGATCTCTTGTAGTTGAACCTGGGTCTTCAACAAAAGCAACAAGTACTCTTAAACACCAAGCCATACCTCCAGCTCCCAGGTGCCCTCTTAAAAACACAAAACCAAAAGTAATGTTACCCTTTTCATACAAATGGATCTCAGGTCTAGGTTTTATAGCTAACCAGCTTGGTAGAACCCTATGTGGTTTTTATCATGAATTGGCATCTGACTGCATGTAAGTGAAACCACTAACAGCCAGAAAATATAGAGTCCTGTTCAGACTCCCATATGCTGTGCTAGTCAGCGAGATAGTGTCATTTCTGTTTTATCTCAGGGTTTTAAGAGGAAGAGTAGGAAGCAGGACATGGGAAGAAGTCAGCCAGTATCTGTGATAGGATGATCTTTATTCTCTGAGAAGCCACTAGCTTACCTGCTTTTGTGTCATTAGTTGGGGTTCTGATGGTCTGGAAATGACAGATGTCCATGCTGTGGGAGAGGTGGCGACTGAGCTGAATCTGGAGCTTCTTACCAACAGGTCTATGACATTGCCTTCAGCCGAGCTGGAGGTGGCAGGGACATGTTTGCCTCTGTGGGCGCTGATGGTTCTGTGAGAATGTTTGACCTCCGCCATCTGGAGCATAGCACCATCATTTATGAAGACCCGCAGCACCACCCCTTGCTTCGCCTCTGCTGGAACAAGCAGGATCCTAACTACCTGGCCACCATGGCCATGGATGGAATGGAGGTAAGCCCAGAGCCTTGACCCTTGACTCCGGTCTGCCCAGTATATTTACAAGAGTAGCTTTCAGATGATGGCAGTTTTATACCCAGGATATCTTTGGAGATACAAGGAGCTGTTTTTGATTGTTAGAGTGTGGAGTCCTCCTGGCATCATATGGGTAATGACTAAGGAGGCTGCTTTTCATCCTGCTTTTCATACTCCAAAGGCCAGTGGGGCCTAGATCGAGGATCCCATCCACAAAAGGACTGTGCTCAGAACCTTCTCCCTGCTTGTTTGGTGAGACAGAGTCTTTGTAGCCCAGATGAGCTTGCAGCTTTCTGTGCATCCTAAGGTGGCTGCAAACTCACTGCCCCTGCACAGCCTTCTGTGTAAGGATCGCTGATATCACGGTGGGAGGTGGCTTAGTGGTAGAATGCTGGTCTAGCATGCTCAAGGCCCTGAGTTCTATCCCCAGTACAAAAACAAGCAACAACAAACAAACAAGCAAAACCCAATCAACTTTTGCTGGCCATGTTAGCACACACCTTTAATCCCAGCACTTGGGAAGCAGAGACAGGAGGATCTCTGTGACTTTGAAGCCAGCATGATCTACAGAGTTCCTGGACATCAGGCCACATAGAGATACCATGTCTCAAAAATAATAAGTAAGTAAGTAAGTACATTTCTGCTAGAGTAAAGCTAAGACAAAGAGTGGCGGTGGATCTGCAGCGTGGGACTCGGTGCAGACACCACAGTCACCATGATTCTTGGGGTTCTTCATGCTCATCCCTGTCGTTTGTTCAGCGGCCTTTCTGTTTGGAAATGTGTTTAATAAGGAAGCTGATCCTATACAGAAACCTCGTGGACAATGATAGAGTGTAAGTCAAAGCAACAGGCATATGGAGGACTTTCTGTTCTTGGCCCAGAGTGTGCAAGAAAGAGCCTTTTAAGCTTAAACAAATATATGCATATGTTTCCTAGCTTCAAATTTGAAGTCATTGAAAAACTGTAGTCCTGAAGGAATAATATTAAATCCATCTGGTAATCTGTCATAGATTAGTTGTATAACTAATTTTAAAAATGCAAATAGAGCCAGGCGAGAACCCATGGAGAACCCATGGAGAACACATGGAGAGCACATGGTTTGTGTTTGCTCATTGGTTTCTTCCTTTCTCCATCAGGAAAGCCCATCTCTAGTGTTCTTGGATCCACAAATGAAAAGACCATGCTTACAACGTTGTGTGCATGATAGTGCTTTTCCTGCTACACTCTGCAATTATTGGGCCTTTTTCTTGTATTTCTGCAGGTGGTGATTCTGGATGTTCGAGTTCCCTGCACACCGGTTGCTAGGCTAAACAACCACCGAGCATGCGTCAATGGCATTGCCTGGGCCCCACACTCGTCCTGCCACATCTGTACTGCAGGTAACCATGGCGGGAGGAGGCCTCAGGCCAGGTGACAGTCGTGGGGCTTAAGGTTTTATGTTAGTTTTGTTATTTATTTATTTATTTATTCTGTTGAAACAGGGTCTTCTTGCTGGATAATGCTGCCAGGTAGTGACCCACTGTATTTATCAGGCTGAGCTCCAAATGGCAGCAATCCCCCTGCCTCTGCCTCCAGAATGTTCAGTTACAGTCATGTGCCACCACACCTAGCAAAACACATTTATTGGCAATAGTTCAGGTTTTTTGTTTATTTTCTGATGGTGCTGGGGATTGGACCTAGGACTTTGAACATGATAAGAGTTACTTTATCACTTAACTCTGTTCCCAGTCCCTATTGCTGGGATTACAGGTGTGGGTGGAATTTTTTTAATGTTGTATGTTTATATAGCACTTTATGTCAATCATCTGTACAACTCATTGAAATGTAAATGTACATAAACTGGGAAACAGTCATCAGAGAAGCATCTTTATCCACACAAGTACTTTTAGTGGCTGATAGTGACATCATAGTTTGGGATCATTGTATCTCGTGCTCTTCCCTGATTCCTGACTCCAATGTCCTCATCTAATTCTCTAACCCTGGTACAGTAAATGGAGCTTAAGGACACCTGGAATGTGGAGTCGGGACCTAGATTTGGTCCTCATTGGCTATATGGCATGAAGGAGCAAGTCTGGTGACAGTTCTAAATCTTGGTTTTCTCTTTTCTAAAATAAAGCCCCTTTCACAAAGTTTTGATGAACAAATGTTTTGCAAATTGTGACTGCCTCTCCAGACGCCAGATTGTTACCCCAGTGCCTGAGCTATGACATTCTTGCTTGCTTTTTCCCTAGCGGATGACCATCAGGCCCTCATCTGGGACATCCAGCAGATGCCTCGGGCCATCGAGGACCCTATCTTGGCCTACACAGCTGAGGGAGAGATCAACAATGTGCAGTGGGCCTCCACTCAGCCTGACTGGATCGCTATCTGCTACAACAACTGCCTGGAGATACTCCGCGTGTAGTGTTGGTGGCACCTCACGTATCCGGCAGGGGCTTGTGTGCTTCAGCCTCTGCCCCCTTCCCTCCCCTTGTAAGAAGAACATGTTTCCAGTGGCCAGTATGTCTATTGTTGCTTTACACCCACTGTGTTCAGAAGCTGCTGTAGAAGTCCAGGCCAGTTACCCCGCTGTCTGTGTTGGACTGTGCTGTGCGGCGCCACTGCAGCCCAGGGCTTGGTTTTAAATTTTCACTCCTTTCCTCTTCTTTGCTTCTTCAATTAAACGTTTCTGTATATTTGTTTGTCAGCTGTTGTGTTCATAAACAGTACAAGCACTGCCTCTGTCTGTGTCCATTTGCCCCATGTCTGTCTGTCTGCTGCTGAGGCAGTCGTCTGTCTCATGTCCCATCTGTGTCGTGCTAGCACTTAAGTGGGAACAAAGGCCAACTTCAGATTGTCTTTCCTCCTGGCACCAGTGTCTTTTAACAAACCTCAACTTTGTATGTTTTTTATCTATCAGGCTAGTTTTTTTATGAAAAGAATTTAACCTTTCTGGTTTCTTGATTTCACAGGTTTTCCTCTTTGTACCTTCCTCTCTTTCCTCAGTGCCTGCAGTGGGTACTGGACCCTAGACCCCACGAGCAGTTTGCTTTCCTGAGTCACTGCCTGCGGGGCACAGCCCTGACCCCTGACCAGGAGTTGACAACTGCGCTGGTGCTCTGAAGTCTACTGACTCACCAACCTTTCTCAGCCTGGGTCTCCTGAAGGCCCTCAGAGGCCCCAGGAGACACAGGAGGCTTCTGTTCCACCCTCGAGTTCCTTTCTCTGGCTTCACTAATTGAGTACCCTGT
This sequence comes from Mus minutoides, assembly GCA_902729485.2. NCBI lineage: Eukaryota > Metazoa > Chordata > Mammalia > Rodentia > Muridae > Mus > Mus minutoides. Next base: position 660,622 of record LR749527.1, read on the forward strand.
GGGGCTGAGATTAGAAGTTGACTAGGGGTCATACTGAAGGAGAATCATTTTCAGGAAAGCTAAACTTATATCCTGTTTCCAGTACCTGGTTTCAAAATCTATTTTTCCAGTTTCAAACTTGAACGATAGGCAAGAGAGATCTCTAAGCTAAGCTTCTGTGTTTCTGTTTGTTGAATTTCCTCTACCTGGTGGGATACTGGCCCATCTTTCATTGAATGCTCTGAATAAGAGACTTCCTGGGAGGTACCATCTGTGCTTGACCCTGAACAAGATGTTTAGACTGAGATAGACAGGCAGTTCTCATAAATGATGAGCTAGTCAGCTGTGATGAACTCAGGGTCAGCCAGCTGAGACTCTCCACACTGTGGCACTTGCCCCCTCCTCAGAGTAGGTTATGAGCAGTATTGGACTTTGTAGGCTGCAGTTGGCCATGCTGACTTATAGGCCTTTCATGTCTGTTTCCGTTACGTGTATGGGTTCCACAGAGGGGATGTGTATGTGGTTCTGACTTTAGAAGAGTCCCTGGCAGAGTTTGGAACATGGTCTAGGAGAGTGTGCCTGGTTTATAATCAGCTGAGCTGCTTGCAGGTTCCTTATACGGTCTGGTACTAGGAGAGCAACAGGCCTGAAAGCTGATGGCCACTCCTGCTGCCATTGCTGGAGAAGTCACCGTCGAGTCATTCTTCTGGGAACATGGACTCTCTGGCGGAGTCTGCTTGCTTCCACAGCTGATGTAGTTGTCTGCCAAAAGTCTTAGACTTAGCTTCACTACATAGGAGCTCGCCCCAAAGGAAAGGCCGATTCAGTCAGGGTACTTCTCCTTGACCTTCCTAACCTGTCATTGTGATTTCGGGTCTCTGGCTGGCCAAATGCTTGAGGTTAATGTTCCTGTACCCGTGGCTTATCCTGTATCCGTGGCTTATCCTGTACCCGTGGCTTATCCTGTACCCGTGGCTTATCCTGTATCAGTTTGTGGTTACCTCTGGTCTTAGTGGCATTTGCCAGCGAGGTACAGACTCCTCAAGGGTAGCAGGCTTGCTGATGGTTGCTGCTGTAGGAGGCCTCAGTTTCTTCCTGGGCTGAGTCTACAGTAGAAGTCAGGGTGGTTGCAGGGTCTATGGGGAGCACCTCTGTTCTGGGTGGACTTTAGCTTGGCCTGAATGATGGGATTTGTCAACTAGAACTTGAAAACAAAGTTTTAAAAGGTTAGCAACAGTTATTAGAATATATTTGTGTGAAGTCTCTGTATACTTTGGAAACCAACCACGTGATGATTTTTCCCTTGCTCTGTGGACACTTGTCAACTTTCTTCAGTCTTCCTTTTCTGCTCTCCAACTGGATTAGGTAAGACTCTTGCTATCTCTGTCTCCAAGTATGCATGTACCCACAATTGCAGGGTTGCTGGCATTTGCAGTCTCTCTCTATCATATGCACAGATATGATAGCTGAGGAAGAGGTTTCTGTAGGTGTGAGAAGCAGGAAGTCCATAAGTCTGCTCTCTTCCCTGAAGCACAGCCCTGTTAGTTTTAAAGCCAGTCTCTTAATATTTGCCAGTTCTTAGCCTGACAGTGAGGTGGATCAGTATCTCCAGATCTGTCCTCTAGGCTCCAGGCTCTGTGTGGCTGCAGTGCTATTTTGATGTGGTTTTGGCAAGCTAAGCTAGAGGCTCTGGCCTGTGGTTTCTGTGTCTGCTGTATGGGAGGCTGCATGATCAGTCAGACTAGCAGAGAGCAGAGCTGGTGAGTGGGTCTGAGGCTTCTGTGGGCTTGCGCTGTTCCCACTGGAGATTGATCTCTCTCCTGACCTTCTAGGCTAGGGCTTGAGCAGGAGTGACACAAGACAAGTGGGTGGGGACTTCCTATCAAAATCAGAATTAGGTCAGTTAACTGGCGACAGCCCAGGAAGAACGGGAAAAAGGGCAGAATCCTAAAGTGATTGATACAACTAAAATTTGATATTTTAGGGTAGAGGAGAAGGAAATACTAGAGAACACAGAGTCTGAGGGGAGAAACATTAAGATGGCCTGCTCATAGCTATGCAGCAAACCTGTGCCTCAGCCTAGGTTGGCCTTCCTGCACCATTAACGAAGCTTCTGTGTCACTGGGTACCAGGGGTACAGCTGGGCGGAGAGCCCTTCTGCCACCAGTGCTGCCATAGGTGATGGCTGGTGGCTAAATTCTAGGTATTGGGTATCCTATGACAGTACATGATGACGTTGTTTGAGACAGGTTCTTTCATTGTAGACCAGGCTGTCCTTGAACTGAGTCTGGGAGCACAGGCATGAGCCGCTGCCCTAGCATCCATGCTTCTTCCCTAACGCAGGCCTCACAGGCCTCACAGGCTAGGCAAGTGACCTACCACTGAACCACATCCTCTAGCCCCTTCCTTCTCTTTTCTTTGGCCCTTTCTTATTACCTTGCTCTACTGTAGAATGTTCTCCCTGATGCACTCTGGGCCCTCGATTCCTAGACTGTAAGGAAATGTAGGACTTGGGGGTTTACCAAACCTGGTAGGCAGTCCATAACTGCACCCTACTTTCCCCATTGTGAAATGGGGCAGGTCCTTTGATTGCCTGGCTCAGGCTAGAGTACCATTGTAGTAGAGGCGTCAAAATACGTGTTTTCTTTAGAGCCTGCCCTCAGGATGAGGAAGGCGGGGCCTATTCAGCATTTGGGTTTTCTCAGAGGAGAGCTGGTCTGAGCAGTTACCGTGAATCCTGAGACAGGATTTCCCAGAGTTGTCCTCTGGTCCTGTGAGGCAGCAGCTGAGTGTCTCACGTCTCTGATCTTGTTCACCTCAAGCCATCTACATTCTCTCTTTCTCCCATACTGTCATTGCTGCTACTGTTCAGAGTCAAGCATGTGGCATTACAGAATGAGCAGGTCTTCTTGGGCTGCTATCTGGATGTCACTTTTTAAATGTGGAAACGTGCAGATGATTTCTCCAAGATGCTTAGACTAATGTGTCAGCCAGAAACAATAAGCTAAGAGAAGCTTGAACTCCAGAAGAATGATGTTGACAGTCTGTGTAACCGCTGGAAAATGTACAAGCACCTGCCTCTGAGACAACTCAGTGAAGGCCGAACTGTGCTATCCACCATTGGAAAGAAATGTTCTCTCACCTTGGGCTGACTGTGATGTACAATGTGTTATGGAAATTGCTGAGCTGAAGCTTTGGTCAAATATGAGTCCCTTGCTTTGATATCCCATGTGTGTTATTATCTCTGTCAGTGACTTTCCCCTGAGTGTGAATTATAGCATGATTGTATAAACCTCTATGTAGAAAATGGAGATTTCATGTTCTACAAAATGTTAAGCTCTAACTGATCCATTTCTGTGCTCTTTATAGCCTCATGTGTATGACCTTACTTTCTTATATATTTAAACTTTCCTTCTGTTCTAAAGCTTTTGTGGTATCCCTTGTTCAGGTGGAGAGAAAGCTGTCCCTTTACAGAACTGTACTGTAACCATTTCTCCTTTATAAATATTATTTTCACAGGGCTGATTGTATGCAGGGCTTATAATAAAATTTTAACACTGTGTTGTGAACGAGCTGCAGTTTCTCCACTGGAGGTGACTTCAAAAGCACCTGAGGGTGGAGTGTCCCTTCTGTGACCTTACTTCCTAGTATGTGAAGTCTAATCTCAGTTTTGTCCTGTTTCAGCCTCCTGTATAAGAAGTACCATATTTTCTGCCCATCATACTTTGTAATAAAACTTGAACATGTATAGATTGAATTTTTTCTTGTGATGAATTCAGTTCTTCTCAGTTTGTACCTGTGGTCATGTTTCAGAGGTGCTGGTAGGATATTAGACTCCACTACAGTTCAGCACAGTATCTGATAGCCAGCCCCACTTGTTACCTGGTATCTCTTGTTTGTTCACTCTCTTCTTAGTCAATTAAGGAAACATGGACACCTACTTCATGCCAAGGGCCATAACCCTCAGACTGCTTATGCTTTGCCAGAGGGACATCCACAGACAGAGGGACATCCACAGACTAGTGTTCTGCAGTCATTGGGCAGTGTCCAGGAACCCTGAGGCCACTTCTGTCTGGGTGAGAACCAGAGTGGGTCAAGAAGATGTCACAAGAGGAGCTGTCTGACCTGGCGATGTTACAAGAGGAAAGCTGTCTGACCTGGGGTTGGAGGCTTGAGGAGTTCTCTGGGATTGGGAATGTCACTTAAGGCAAGGAGAATGCAGATTTATAGAAAGAAGAAAGTGGACATATTCAGAGAATTGCAGGTCAGTAGGCGTGTGTGAAGAATGGGAGGAAGTTTGACTGGAGAGGAAGCAGCAACCAGCTCAGGGAGAGCCTTGTACTTTGTAAAACTTGTAGATGTTAACTTTGTTGAGACTTTGGAAAACACAGAGGTTCATCAGGGTCTGCCTTGCTTTTTATTTATTTTCTTGAGGCAGGGTCAACTATAACTGGATCTAGAATTTTTTATATCCTCTTACCTCTACCTCCAAGGTGCTGGGATAACAGATGTGCACCACCACATCCAGTTTTTGACATGCTGGAGATGAAACCTGGAGACTTGTATGTGGTAGGTATATTGGGGCTCTCTAGAGAAAAAGCACTGATAGAATGAATGATGTGATGAAAAGGGACTGATTAACTTGTTCACACAGTAGGGCCGGGTAGTCCAACAACAGCCATCTGCACGTTAGAGAGGCCAAAACCAGCCGGGTGTGGTGGCGCACGCCTTTAATCCCAGCACTCGGGAGGCAGAGGCCGGTGGATTTCTGAGTTCGAGGCCAGCCTGGTCTACAGAGTGAGTTCCAGGATAGCCAGGGCTATACAGCAAACCCCTGTTTTGGGGGGAAAGGGCAAGCAAGTTTTGTGGCATCATTATTCATGATAATAAGGGAGAAACACATGCTTCTCAGCTAAGGAATGTTTAAGTAAAATGTTTATTGAATGGAATATTATTTGGCAGTAGAAGGAAATACTGATACATGATGCAGTCAACTGAACCCTGAAACCCAGAAAATAGTTTCTGTTGCTATGACAAACACCATGAGCAAAATCACCTCAGGGTGGGAAATGAGTCACTTGGTTTACACTTCTGGATCATGGTTCATCATTGAGGGAAATTAAGAACCAAACAGGAGCTTGAAACAATCCACAAATAATGGATGCTATACATGCATGTGCGTGTTCTCTCTCTCTCTCTCTCTCTCTCTCTCTCTCTCTCTCTCTCTCTTTTTCCCTCTTTCTCGAATTTTTTTTTGGGGGGGAGGGGCGGGGTTGGGGTTTTCTGTATAGCCCTGGCTGTCCTGGAACTCACTTTGTAGACCAGGCTGGCCTCAAACTCAGAAATCCGCCTGCCTCTGCCTCCCGAGTGCTGGGATTAAAGGCGTGCGCCACCATGCCCGACTCTCTCTCAATTTGTGAGACTTGTGCTTAGCTATTTTTTCTTTCTTTTTTTTTTTTTTTTAAATGTGTCTGGGTATTTTTGCCTGCATGTGTGTCTGTGCACCACTTGCATGCTCTGTAAAGGCCAGAAGAGTGTATTGGGTTTCCTGAAATTGGAGTCATAAATGTTTGTAAGCCACCACTTGGGTGTTGAGACTCAAACCCAGGTACTCTGGATGAGCAGACAGTGCTTTTAACCAGCGAGCCATCTCACCAGGTCCTTAGTGACATAGCAGGACAACTGCCTAGGGACAGTGCTGCTCACAGTGGTCCGAACTGTCCTGTAAAAATAAGATTTGCATGTGGAGACAGTTCCACATACCAATCTCATTTGTTAATTCCTCACTTGAGGCTTTCTTCTCATAGGTCTCTAGGCTGTATCGGATTAAGAAAGGGAAGTAGGTGTCTTAGTTACTTTTCCTGTCAATATACACCATGACCAAGGTAGCTTATGTTTACTGATGCTTATGGATCCAGAGGGTATAGTCCATGATCACCATGGAGGGGAGCATGGCAGCAAGCAGGCAGGCAGGCACGGGAGCAGTAGCTTACATCCATCCTGAGCTACAAGTTCTCGGAGGCTGAGACCCAACTGGAATGGCTTTTGGAATTCCAAAGTCCACCTTTAGTGACACACCTCTCTCAACACGGCCACACCACCTAATCTTTTCCAAAGGGTTGCGCTAACAGAGGACCTAGCATTCAAACATAGAGACTTTTGGGGGCCAATTCCTTTCAAACCACCACACTAGGATGTTTTCTAAATGAAGGAAATCACAAAGAACACATACTACATACCTCCATTACTATGAAATGTTCAACAGAAGCATACCCATGGAGCCACAAGTCAGCTGTCTGGACCTGTGAGACTGAGGAGAAGACAGGCTGCTAATGAGTGCAGAGTGACAAAGAGGCTAAGTCAGGATGATGGATACATGGTGAATATACTAAAAATCATTGCACACATTACATGGGTGTCCTGTATTATTTGTAGAGTGTCAATCAAGCTTAAGATCAAAACAACTATAGAGTATGGGAATTACAGTATTGTGGTATCATAAACATTTTGATGTAAAGAAGGTAAGTGCTAGGCCAGCAAGATGACCTCGCATATAAAGGCTCCTGCCACCAAGCCTGACAGCCTGATTTTGAAACCACTCAACAGGAATCACATGATGGAAGGAGAGAACTGACTGTCACAAGTTGCACACACATGATTAATTTAAGAAAACCTAGCTGGGCATTTGAGTTGCAGGTTTTTAATTCCAATGATTGGGAGGCAAAGACAGATGGGTCTTTGTGAGTTCAGGTCAGCCTGGTCTACAGAGTGAGTTCCAGGACAGTCAGGACGACACAGAGAAACCCTGTCTTTTTTATTTTTTTTTAAGATTTATTTATTTATTTATTATATGTAAGTACACTGTAGCTGTCCTCAGATACTCCAGAAGAAGGCATCAGATTTCATTACAGATGGTTGTGAGCCAACATGTGGTTGCTGGCACTTGAACTCTGGACCTTTGGAAGAGCAGTCAGCGCTCTTAACCACTGAGCCATCTCTCCAGCCCGAGAAACCCTGTCTTAAACAAAACAAAAATAGAATTTGAAGGAGTGGAGTGTGGAGAAATGGCTCAGCAGTTAAGAGCACTTGTAAGACACCCCCACACATAAAAATCTAAATAATCATTGAAGTTTTTTTTTTTTTTTTTTTTTTGGTTTTTCGAGACAGGGTTTCTCTGTATAGCCCTGGCTGTCCTGGAACTCACTTTGTAGACCAGGCTGGCCTCGAACTCAGAAATCCGCCTGCCTCTGCCTCCCGAGTGCTGGGATTAAAGGCGTGCGCCACCACACCCGGCTGAAGTTTTTTTTAATGAGTGTTTGTCTGCAGCATGTGTGTGCAGTACCTACAGAAGTGGGAGGAAGGCATTGGATCCTTTAGGACTAGAGTTACAGAGGCTGTGAGCCACCGCATGGGTGTTAGGAGTCATACCTGATGCCTCTGCAAGAGCAGCAAGTGCCTTAAATGCTTAGCCATCCCTCCAGCCTCCCACCCCCGGATCTGAGTTCTGAAGAATGATTTCACCAGAAGAATTGAAGGATGTCCTTCACAATGAAGAACACTCAAGAGAAACAAAAGAGGCAAAGAATTTGTACTCAGTCCCAGGAGCAGTGGTGTGGGCTTTTAGTCTTGGCACTCAGCAGGTAGAGATGTATGAATCTCTGAATCGGAAGCCAGTATGCTCTACACAGTGAGTTCCAGGACAGCCAGGGCTCCACAAAGAAACCCTGTCTCAAAAAAACAAACATGAGCAGTTAAGAGCACTGACTGCTCTTCCAGAGGTCTTGAGTTCAATTCCCAGCCCCCACATGGTGGCTCACAACCATCCGTAATGAGATCTGATGCTCTCTTCTGGAGTGTCTGAAGACGGCTACAGTGTACTTACATATAATAAACAAATCTTTAAAAAAATTTGTACTCAGATTGTGCTTGGTGGCTGCCAGCTATTTTGGAACTAGGAAGGAGACACAAGGATGAGCTAACAGCCAACATAATGCCCTCCCATAGAGATACATGAGAATGAAAGGTAAGTAGATTAATTTTGGACATATTTACTAAGAATATAAAGTCTGGGGGCTGGAGAGATGGCTCAGTGGGTAGGAAGAGCACTGACTGCTCTTCCGAAGGTCCTGAGTTCAAATCCCAGCAACCACATGGTGGCTCACAACCACCTGTAATGAGATCTGATGCCCTCTTCTGGTGTGTCTGAAGACAGCTATAGTGTACTTATGTAAAATAATAAAATAAAACTTTTTTTTTTTTTTTTGGTTTTTTGAGACAGGGTTTCTCTGTATAGCCCTGGCCGTCCTGGAACTCACTTTGTAGATCAGGCTGGCCTCGAACTCAGAAATCTGCCTGCCTCTGTCTCCCGAGTGCTGGGATTAAAGGCGTGCACCACCATCCTCGGCTAAAATAAACCTTTTTAAAAAAGAATATAAAATCTGTGCCTGCGCCCTTCCCCTCATCCTGCTTGTTCAAGGCCATCTTATGTAGAAGGAAACAGAAAGTAAAGAACTTGCCCAAGGTTGCACTACTAAATGGCAGAAACACACTTTGAATTCATCCAGTATAACTTTAGAGAGCAAGACTTCAATCTGCCTTCACACTGTCCTGCTTTTTTAGTGTGTTAAGCTCTTGATACTTAATTCACCCCCTGGAGAGCTCTTAAAAAGAGTTTCAAGGGCTGGTGAGATGGCTCAGTGGTTAAGAGCACCGTCTGCTCTTCTGAAGGTCCTGAGTTCAAATCCCAGCAACCACATGGTGGCTCACAGCCATCCTAATGAGATCTGAGGCCCTCTTCTGGTGTTTCTGAAGACAGCTACAGTGTACTTACATACAATAATAAATAAATAATCCTTTTAAAAAACAAACAAACAAACAAAAAAGAGTTTGAAGCAGCTGCTACACTGTTTTTTCTTTATTTTTCCATAGTGTCCTTTTTCTCTCGTTTTCTCAGCCAAGAGTACCAACGGAAGGGGCTGGAGAAACAGCTCAGCAGTTAAGGATATTGGTTTCCCTTCCAGATGACCCTGGTTCAATTTTGATTCCCTATGGTGACAGCTCACAACCATCAGTTCCAGGCTATCTTGATGTCCTCTACTGTCCTCTGCAGACACCAGGCACACAAGTACCGCACAGACATACATGCAGTCAAAACAGCCATGCACATATATTAAAAATACTTAAACTAATTTGAAAACAACAGATGGAAAATGAAGATAGCAGTTTGACTCAAAGGCTGGCCTGATCTTTTGTCTTCTCCAAATTCTGCGATTCATCTAACTGTCCCCAAGCTATCTCCTTGGGTTTAGAAGTCAATCATGATTACAGTTGCTACTTACATATTTATTTTACTCAAACTCCAGGGGTTTATGCTGTATCTCCAACTCTCTAGTATGGGTTGGCAAAACAGGCAATGCCATTCTTGTTTACAGAAATAAAATCTAAGTCAGAAACTCTTAAATGACTGGGCAAATCGCTTCTTGGCTGGTGGCATAGTGGCTTATTTTGTTTGGGTTTTTTGTTGTTGTTGTTTGTTTTAATTAAAGTTTTTGCTTTTTTTGTTTTGAGACAAGGTTCTAATGTCAAGAACCTTCCTTCGCCTCTCAAGTGCTGGAATCACAGACATGGCCTGCCATGCCCTGCATTTAGGACTTTTTTGTTTATTGTTTCCTTTTATTTATATTATATTATATTATATTATTTATTTTGGTTTTTCGAGACAGGGTTTCTCTGTAGCCTTGGCTGTCCTGGACCTCACTCTGTAGACCAGGCTGGCCTCGAACTCAGAAATCGGCCTGCCTCTGCCTGCCTTTTTTTTTTTAAACAGGCAACCTTGGCGGCGGTTTCTTTACCTGTAAAATTGAAGCGACTGAACTACATATTTCTTTTTCAACCAATGATTATTCTGGACTTGCTTGGTTAGGAAGGAAAGTCGGTCAACTGAATCTCGCCTGGAAGGAAACCTGTCGTTTCCAAGCAACCGGGAGCAATGAAGGGTTGCGTCACTCCTGGCAGGGGCGGGGTTGGAACGAGTACTGCGAGGCAGCGGAACCGACTTTGCAGAATCCGGGAACATATTTTTGCGACGGACCGGGCAAAGGAAGTGTACTGCACCGTGTAGGGTCCCCACGCCCGGCTCCTTCGCGGTCACTCAAGGCGGTGCAGCTTCAGGAGGAGCCGAGCCTCTGAGTTTCTGGAGCCCTGTAGCAGCGGTCTCAACGTCCACACCGGGTTGTTCCGCCGCCGGACTAGACAGGCTGATTTTGGTTGCTCCTCTTTGCACCCGGCAGCCCCTTGTCGAAGCAGATGATGTCTTGGGCTGCCGCCAGCCTGAGAAAAACCGCTGTCCCGTGCTTTCGTGTGCGATGCCTCGGGTTCCGCGTGGGTCCTTGGGGTGCCTCCCAGCATGAAAACCCCGGCTGTGGTGCAGCTCCACACAGGACGCTGCGTGTCAGCGCGACGGCCTCGGCGGGACACAATAAGTGGTCTAAAGTCCGGCACATCAAGGGCCCCAAGGACATGGAAAGGAGTCGAATCTTCTCTAAACTCGCTCTCAGTATCCGCCTGGCGGTTAAAGGTGAGAGCCTGGCAGTCCTCACTGCTGGTCACTTAAGCCCTTTCGGTGCCCAAGGCTTCACTTAGGGCCGTCCCCTCAACCCCCAGTTGTCATAGTTGTCCTACTCATAACCCTCAAAGCACTTAATTACATTGGATATTCCTGTTTTCCTTTCCAACGACCTTCAGAGACCCGCCCTTAGAAAGATAGAAATGACTCCATCTAAGTCTATAGTTAGAAGGTACTTCATAGAAATACACCGTAAGAAAGTGTGGCAAAAGCCAGAGGCCTCGAACCAGACCAATAACTCATGGCAATGAACATTTGCGAGTGAAGCTGTTGGGACAAAAGAATATCCAGTGTGACACACCACAACACCTCGCAGCTTCTGCTTCTACATCAGAGATGGGTTTTGTTTTGTTTTGTTTTGGGGAGGGAGGTTGCAACTGTGGAGAGGACGGATCTGGAGGGATGACAGGATCAGTGTGAGATTGGGGTGCATGATGCGAAATTCACAAAGAATCGATTTAAAAAGTTAAAGATATTTATCAAGTAAAATGACTGGAAGGGAAAAAAAGAAAGAATAAAGCATTAAGAGTCATGTCAGGGCTTGGAGAGATGACTCGGCTGTTGAAAGCACTTGCTGCTCTTGCAGCAGAGGACCTGGGTTTGGTTCCCAGCATCCATGTGACATCTAACAAAACTACCTTAAACTTGAGTTCCAAGGTACCCATCATTCTCTTCTGGCCTCTACAGGCACTGCATGCATCATGCATGCAAGCAAACACATAAGTAGATCTTGTGAGGAAGGAAGGAAGGAAGGAAGGAAGGAAGGAAGGAAGGAAGGAAGGAAGGAAGAGCCTTTCTTGAAGGGACTAACCATGCGCTCTGCAGTTGCTTCTAGTACCACTGAAGGTTGGGACAGGCATGCTGAGGCAAGCCATTTCTCACTTCCTTTCCCCTCATCAGAGCTCCTGAGACATTTCCTTGGAAGGTCAGTTTGGAACCATGCCTTGCTTCAGTGATTCTCGTTTCAGTGTCAGGCTGGTAGAAGTAGAGGGGAAAATTCCTATGAAAAGTGTGGATCTGGATTTAGGAAGATGTGAACAATGTCATTGGCTAGGTTGGTTCAATGACCTTCAACAAGTGGCTTAACTACTGAATTTTCTGTAAAGCAAGGACAATACCCACCTTGAGGTGGCTTGTGGCATGCAAAAAGCAATAAGCTAATGTTAATTTATCCCCACAACTTGAGTCTGATGCTTCTCTTTGCTTCCTTTTCTAACGAAGTTTTGATTTAACCAACATATTATTTTTGATCCAGGAGGGGATACTACAGAGAGCATCCTATAGAGCCCCTCCCCCCCCCCCCCCCGAGGCTGAGCATGAGCCCAATCCTATGTGAGCACTTCAGTGGTTATGCATTAACTCAGACAATAAGAGCAAGGATCTTAACATTCAGCCGTTTCAGCTGACAGAAATGGAGTTTGCTGAAACCTAGCAACATGATAACCATCCCTAAAGACAGAGTGAATTAGGAACTTCTTGTCCAGGCTGGTTTCTAGCCCAGGGATAAAGCCCAGTGTTCAGCATAGATGAGGCCTTGAACTCCATCGCCTGTACCCACCAATAAAGAAACTTCTTTCCCAAAGTAGTTCTCCTTATTCCAAGAGAATCACTAAATTAAGTACTTCCTGTTTGTTTATTTGTTTATGACAGAATCTCACTCTTGAGTTTTTTGTTTTTGAATCATGGTTTTTCAGTGTAGCCCTGGCTGACTTGGAATCTGCCTCTGCCTCCTGAGTGCAAGGGTTGAAGGTGTTCACCACCATGTCCAGCCAGAATCTCACTCTTAACTGAAATTGACTCATTATGTAGTTCACCTGCCTAAGCCTCTGGAGTGGTGGGATTACGGGTGTGCACCAATATGCTTATCTAGATTAAATAACTTGTTCGCGCTCGCATGTGTGTGTGTGTGTGTGTGTGTGTGTGTGTGTGTGTGTGTGTGTGCCACAGCACACATGGAAATCAGAAGACAACTTTCTGAAGCTGATTCTCTCCTTCCTCTTATGAGTAGATTGTAGGGATAGACCTTAGGTCACTAGGCGTGTACTTTAGGCAATTTTACCACCATCTCTCTGGCTTTTTTGTTTTTAATTCAGGGCTCTTTCTAGCCTAGAGTTTACCAAATGGACAGCCTAGCTGGCCAGTGGTTACAGGGTCTGTTTCTGCCTGCCTGGTTCTGGGATTATAAACTGGTGCTGGTATTTTCTTATATGTGGGATCTAAGGATCAAATTCAGATACTTTTGCTTGCAAGGCAAGCACTTCACACACCTTCATTATAATGTTAGTATTCTGTTTTGTTTTGTTTTTTTGGTTTTTCGAGACAGGGTTTCTCTGTATAGCCCTGGCTGTCCTGGAACTCACTTTGTAGACCAGGCTGGCCTCGAACTCAGAAATCCGCCTGTCTCTGTAATGTTAGTATTCTGACAAAGAGTAATTTCTCATTGTTTAGAGGTCAAAGAGGCTAGAAACCACTTATTTCTCCCATGCTGTGATGAGATGCCTTTGACCCTTCTCTCCTTATCCAGAGGGAGGCCCTAACCCTGAGAACAACAGCAGCCTGGCCAACATCTTAGAGATGTGTCGCAGCAAGAATATGCCCAAGTCAACCATCGAGGCAGCACTGAAGACAGAGGTGTGTCCTCAGACATTATTCACCACAGCCCCCAGAGGGTATATGTTTGGGAAGCCACCACAGACTCCTTAAATTGTCAGGAGGGAAGGGTAGGAACATGGTTGACAAGTTCAACCCAGAGACCTTTGGGGATTGTGTATCCTTGGCCTTTGGTTAGAGTAGTGGTTCTCAACCTTGATAATTCTGTGACCCTTTCATGCAATTCCTCATGTTTTGGGGACCCCCAACCATAAACTTATCTCATTACTACTTTATAATTGTAATTTTGCTACTGGTATCAATTGTAATGTAAACATCTGTATTTTTCTAGTGTTCTTAGGCAACCCCTGTGAAAGGGTCATTTGCACCCCCTAATGAGGTTTAGACCCACAGGTTGAGAACTGGTGGGCTAGAGGACCATGACCAGGATAGGCTAGGTAGACAGCATGGAGACCTATGCAGTGAAGAGCTGCATTAGAGTAGAAAGAAAAGGTGAGACTGGGGAAAGCCCTAACATTAGGTTGGAGAAGGGATTGTTTTTCTTTTCAAATGTTTATGTCTAAAGAAGGAAAGCCAGTGAAAAGAGAGGTTAAAGGTTAAGGGCAATGATGACAGTGGGAGTGTGTGTGTGTGTGTGTGTGTGTGTGTGTGTGTGTGTGTGTGTGTGTGTGTGTGTGTGTGTTGTGTGTGTGTGTGTGTGTGTGTGTGTGTGTGTGTGTGTGTGTGTGTGTGTGTGTGTGTATGTGTGTGTATGTGTGTGTGTTTTTAGCCCAGGCTAGCATGGAACTCCTGACCCTCCTACCTCAACCTCACAAAGTGCTGAGCATTTTATCACTCTCCAGAGTCATTGTCATAGAGCTGGCAGTTATTGGGTGCTTGTTCCAGACCAAGTCCTTTAGTAAAAATTCTGCATGCAGGATCTCAGGGACTCCTGCAAGTGACCTAAAGTGGAAACTAAGGTTTAAAGTGGAAACTAAACTAAGCATAGAAAGGTTTGGTGACTTGCTTTAGGTCATGCAGAAAACGACAGACCCCAATCCAAGCAGCCAGACCCCAGAACTCAGTAGGAAGCTTAGATTTCATCTGTGAAAATGGATACAAAGGTCATCAGTTGAAAGGCCCTTGGAAGATTCAGGCCAAGGCACTCAGAAAGAGTAGTGGCATAGTCAGGAGAAGAAGGTCTCGGGAGTCTAGAGGAAATCGGTAACTAGGTGGGGAGTGTTTGAATTTAGCTACAGAGCTAGGATCAGTGGCTACCATGACAAGTCCTACATATGTGATGTTTCTTTTTTCTTTTTAAAGAAATATTTATTTTATGTGTATGAGTACACTATACCTGTCTTCAGACACACCAGAAGAGGGCATTGGATTCCCTTACAGATGGTTGTGAGCCACCATATGGTTCCTGGAAATTGAACTCAGGACCTCTGAAAGAGCAGTCAGTGCTCTTAACCACTGAGCCATCTCTCTAGCCCCCATATGTGATGTTTCTATAGCAGCATCCAGCAGCTCAGGACTAGGGGCATTGAGATTTCCTAAGTCGGTTTCACATGGAATGGGATATAGGAAGATGAACAAAGATAGGAGTGACCAGGGATTACAGAGATGCCTCAGTGGTTAAGAGTGATTATTGTTCTTCCAGTGGACCCAAGTTCATTTCCCAGTACCCACATCAGGTGGCTCACAAACACCTGTAATTTTAGCTTCAAGGATCTGAAACTTCTTGTCTCCATAGGCACTGCTATTCAATGTATGTTTATACATACACATATAAACATAATTAAAAATAAACAAGTTTTTTTTAAAGTCTTTAATCCCAACATTTGAGAGGCAGAGGTCGTGGATCTTTGAGTTCGAGGCCAACCTGGTCTACAGAGTGCGTTCCAGGACAGCCCAGGCTACACAAAGAAACCCTGTATCAAAAAAAGAAAAAAAAACAGGGAAGGAAGGAAGGAAGAAAAAAGAAAGAAAGAAAGAAAGAAAGAAAGAAAGAAAGAAAGAAAGAAAGAAGAAAAGAAAAGAAAGGCAGGCAAGCTAAGAGTGACTGTGGGTGGATTGGATGTGAGATCTGCTTAGAGAGGCGTGGAAGCAGAGCTGTGAAAGGCTATTCAGGAATCAGGGAAACAGACTCCCTTCTCCAAGGATAGTATTTCCAGTGATCTCAGAGGTTGATACCATTGGGCTCCCCTCAGAAGAGACAGAGACAAAAATAAAGACTCAAGGGTCCAAGCTTAAGCCTTGAGAGGTCCTGGAGCCACTCTTTAGTACCTGTGGTTTGGTGCTGGCAAGAAGGGTGCTGGGACATTAGGAAAGAGGATGGCGCATTTATTTATTTATTTATTTTTGCAGAAAAACAAGGGCATTTACTTGCTATATGAGGGCCGTGGCCCTGGAGGCTCTTCTCTGCTCATTGAGGCGCTATCAAACAGTGGTCCCAAGTGCCATCTGGACATTAAATATATCCTGAACAAGAATGGGTAAGTGTGTGTATATGGAGAAAGGGGAAGAAGGAAGGGTTTAGGTTCCTTTAGGTTCCTTTAGCACCTTTAGGTTCCAGCTCTATGTAGCAAATGCCATTGGTCCTAAGCACACTTCTTTCTTAGTGGAATCTAGTATAATAACTGATTTTTTTCCTTCATGTCTTTTGAATGAGATAGGATCCCAAAGATATAGGCATTGGGTCTAAGAGAGATCTTTTTCCCATTATTCCATCTGTAGCTATAGAAAAGCCTAATCTTCAAATGCTCCACCAGGACTGGAATCTTAATGGAACAGGAAACAATGAGTGAAGTTGTATCCTACCAACACCAATGAGGGCAGAAAATAGGAGGTGGAGGTGCTCTTGGAAGTCACCTTACCCAGCACGAACTGCATCTTCATCATGAAGAGAGTTGCTGCGCGTCTTTGGGTACTCCAGTGGCTGGTTAGGGGATAATGTTAGGATGCAGCGCTGTGTAGAGTTGGGCTTCTAAAATCATCCACGAATTCTTGCCTGTTCCCTCTTCTGTCAGGGGAATGATGGCTGAAGGAGCACGCCACTTTTTTGACAGAAAAGGAGTGGTTGTTGTTGGAGTGGAAGACAGAGAGAAGAAAGCTGTGAACCTAGAGCGTGCCCTAGAACTGGCCATCGAAGCAGGGGCTGAGGATGTGAGGGAAGCCGAAGACGAAGAAGAAAAGAATCTTTTTAAAGTGAGTTCGGGGCTGGTGAGATGGCTCAGTGCCTCAAGGGGCTTGCTTCCAAGTTGACAACCTGAAGCGTTTGTGTTTGATGGGATTCCAAGGGGTCTCTAATAGATACCTAAAGGTATGCTTCTCTGTGTGTCAGAATACAGGTAAAGCAAAGAATTCACAAATTGCACAATGTTACTAAGTGAACAGTGGAGGATAGGGCCTATTCTTGTGAGTTGGTAAGAAGAATTCTGAGCATTGGAAACTATGAGCTTAAAGGCCAATGATGATATAGTACAGGTTGCTCCACTCGGGATCTTGCAAAGTTCTGTTGGGTTGTGGCGTTCCTTCCTGGCCTCTCACCTGCTCACTTCTTTTATCTAGTTCATTTGTGATGCTTCTTCATTACATCAAGTGAGGAAAAAACTGGACTCCCTGGGCCTGCGTCCTGTATCCTGTTCAATGGAGTTCATCCCTCACTCCAAGGTGCAGCTGGCTGAACCCGAGCTGGAGCAGGCTGTTCACCTCATCCAGGCTCTCAACAACTATGAGGATGTGATTCACGTTTATGACAATATTGAATAAGCAGACTCGACTAGACTTGGCTCCTGCTCTTTCCTAGGCCAGCACGAGCTTCTGCAGCAATCTCGGAGACTGAAACAGGTGGGAGCCTATTAGAGACCTGCTGCAATGGCTTACAGCCTTGGGAAAAGGGGACTCTTAGCTTTATTGGTATCACAGGGCCATCTGGAATACAAGGTGAGACTGGCCAGCTGGTCTGACTCTGATCCCAGGTGGCTGGCTCTTGTGAAGAATCTTAAGTGTCCTGTGGTACCGGAGAGTGGAAAATGATCTTCAATGATAACAGTAGTGACTTTTGGATGCTTTATTGCTGGTATGACTGTTGAGGTATCCTGATTTGTGTCCAGTTTTTGAACCTCTGGGCTAACTAACATTCAAGCCCACATGCTTACTTCTTTACTTTCATGCTAAGATTGTCTTTTTCCTTTTCTTCCTGTTGTGGAATAGACATGGCTGTTCTTGTGGTTGGACGCTGGTCTAACGACCTAGCCTTTTCACTTGTTCATGCAGCTAATGTCTCTTGAACACTTTACTTTACAGGAATTGTGCTTTTCAAGGGAGCAGGCAGTTCAGCTGGTACTTATGTCCTGCTCTAAGATGTAAGACCTCAAAGGGAAGACACAGGGATGTACCCATGGCACTGTTCCAGGGTATCATGGATTACATTACGCTCATTATCTTTGTTCTCTTCATGTGGTTTCTGTTCCCCTTTTGAGAGCTTAAGCTTTAGTGCCAATACAAAATCAGGTGTCAAGGAAAAGGCCTCAGGATCTACTTTGATTAACCCTGTTGTGATATTGATAACAGCAGATGGGGTTACTTTCCTGTAAGGGCTTACACTAACCTAGGTTTGAAAGCTTGAGGGTCTCAGAAGGCCAGTTTGGGCTCCTATTCTAGTGATACCAAATAATAGGAACGACAGTAACTAGAGGGGAAATGGGCAAAGGGAAGACCGATGGGCTGGGCCAGAGCCTGGCCTTTGTACCTTCACCACAGAAAGTCTAGCAGTGCTGACTGCAGTGTTATAGCATGTCAAACACACTGGGTGTGGGGTGGCTCTTAAACCCAGGTCACCTGCCGATGTATAAGTTATTCAAGCCAGTTCTGAGCTCAGAATAATCTTTTCTGAGGAACCTTAGATAAATAAGTGTGGAAAAGACCTAAATCTGTGAAAGATAACTTCTGCTTCTGAGAAAAGACAGCTGGAAAGTCAAGGTTAGGGAAACAACAACAAAACCCCAAACCAACACCAACAGAACAACCCAAGATCATACCTAAACAGATGCCCTTATGCCTCATATCAAAGGCATATACTAGCCAGGGCTCTTTAGAGTCGTTTGGCTACGTCGTAAGTATGGACTAGCACATTGTCTGAATGGGGTAACTTGATGTTGATTAACTGCTTTATAATAGATATGATACTGATGTGTTATTTGATTTTTACCAACAAACCTGTAAAACAGAGCAAGGGGTTGGGAAATAGCTTAGCAAGTAAAGTGTTTGCCCTGCAACTGTGAGGACCTCAGTGTGAATCCAGAGAAGCCACCTAAAGGCTAGACACAGTGTGCCTCTGTAATCCCAGTGTTCCTGTGGGAGGGTGGGAGCTAGTACAGGAGAGTCCCCTGAAGCTTCGGAGCCAGCTAGCTTGACCTTCATAGCAGCAAAACAAAAGAGACCCTGTCTCAAACAAGGTAGAAGGTGAATACTCTCACCCGAGTCCTCTGACCTCCACACATATGCCATGGCACATGGGTGCCCACACTTATACACACAAACATACTGACATATCATGTACACCCGTGTACACATATACATGCACAAAAATACTAAAATAAAATAATTATTATATATATAAATTATTTTATACCTAGAGCTAGAGAGATGGCTCTCTTTTTCTTTCTTCTGATCTCCTATAACATTCACATATACATGCTATAAACACATATACACACATACACACACATACATAGTTAATTTTAAAAAGAGATAAAAATCTCTTTGAAAAAAAAAACCCTCAAATTTTCTTCTTCCAAACAAAGGAGACTGGGTCTAATACGGCTTCTTATGTTGTCAAGACCTTTTTTATAATATAGCCCTGTTTTAGAAATGTTGAATATAAACTAAGTTGAAGGAATATGATTGTTTCTAACCTGAGAAACCTTCAGGGAACTTGGCTTCTCATGTGAACTACTGGCCCCTTCCAATCTAGAAGAGTCTGTTAATATGACTTGTTGAGGAAGCAGTTTCCTTACTACACCGAGGCCTGCTTTGGGCGCCTGTGAGAATGACTCTGCACTGACCCCTGGTGGCCGGCTGGCGCCCCGCATGCTCCTGCTGTTAAGGAAAAGCAGAAATGGGCTGGCTGACTTGAACCTTTCCCATTATGTATGGGTCCAGTTGAGCCCATAAAATATAAAGTTAGTCATATCCATAAAATATAACAAGAAACCACTGTGAAGATTTATAGTAAAGACATTTAAGACGGGAAATTTTTTGTGTTTTTTTTTTGGGGGGGGGGTTGGTTTTTCAAGACAGGGTTTCTCTGTGTAGCTCTGGCTGTCCTGGAACTCACTTTGTAGACCAGGCTGGCCTGGAACTCAGAAATCTGCCTGCCTCTGCCTCCCGAGTGCTGGGATTAAAGGCCTGCACCACCACGCCCAGCTTAAGAAGGGAAATTTTTAGTTTAGTGATACATTCTGGTTGATTCTCATCTTTATAAAAGTGAATTTTGTAACAATAGCATCTGTGTTTCAGGGAAGAAATCTTAGAGTTCTCTTTGTTATTTCTGTTTTGAACTTTCACTTGGAGATCATGAAGTGAGTGTTCAGGACTCTCAGAGCAATAATAAAAAATTGGGAATTAGAAGACAAAGGGTATGGCCCTTCCCATTGCACAATAAAGCCCTGACATTCACTGGAAACAGTTACCTTTCTAAGCATACTTTATATCAAGCCGGCTATGGAGACACACATAGGAAGACTGTTGAGAGTTTAACCTGGTCTGCATATGGAGTTCCAGGCCAGCCAGGGCTACATTGTAAGACCTTGCCTCAACAAAGCAAAAATCAAACAAAAATATTTTATGTCATAAAATGTTTACAATGTAGTATTATGTAAAGATTCACAATTAAGTGTATGTTGGGCTAGGGTGAAAGAGGAAATTTGTCAGAATTTCACAAACGGCAATTGTAGAGTGATGATATCACTGATTTTTTTGTTTTGCTTTGTTTTGGAGTTTTATTTTAATTAGCGAGCCAGTCTTACTCTGCAGCCTAGGCCGGCCTGAAGCTTGCTGTAAGCCTTGCACTCATTCTCCTGCTTTACCCTCTCCTGAGAGTACTATAGCTGTGGCTCACCATGCCTGCTAGTGTGAATGAGTTTTTCTTTCTAGAGTCATGTTACTTTTATCAGGGGAAGCTTTTGTTTATTTTTTTTTCCAGTGGTAGAGATCCAACCGAGGGTCTCACATTCACTAGGCTCTGCGACTGAACTACATCCGTGGCCCAAGGGGAGATATAAGGAACAAGCTAACAAATATATGCTGGGTATACCAGGTATTCCAACTTCGGAGGCTAGACAGAGGGTTAAGACAAGAGAAAACAAATCCATTAACCAAAATTAAAGCCAAAAACTAAAAAAATCTTACTCAAATTATTACCCAACTAGGAGACTGTCAACATTTGGAAGTCTGGGTATAGTTTGTGTGTGTGTGTTTTAAACAACAGGGTCTCGCTGTATAGCCCTAGTTATATAGAAGATACTGGCCTTGAACTTCCTCCAGCCTCTGTGTCTGAAGTGCTGATTGCATGTGTGAGCCACCATGCCTGGCTCTGAGGAACCTTTAAGTGACTTGAATGATTTGCATCATCTTATCTTTGATCATTGTTTTAGTAATAGAAATTTATTCACTGCCTTGAAGCCACACTAGGATTATATTTAAGTGTCCTTCTGGTAAGATGTGACAGAGTCTGTCACAACTTTGACTAGTATGTGTGTACATGTTAGGACCAAACCTAAGCTAAGGCTTTGCTAAGCAAAGGCTATAGATACCACTGAGCTATATCTCCAGCCCCATTTTTATTTTTTGAGACAGAGTATCACTAAGTTGCCCACACTGGCCTTGAATTTGTGATCCTGCTATCCCAGCCTCCTCAGTGGATAGGATTATAGCCTATGCTAGCAAGCTGGCTTACCTTGACTCTTAGCAGAACTGCTGCTGTGGGGCTGTGGATGTAGTTCAGACGGTGCCTGAAGCTTCTCACATGATCCCTAGAGTCATGTAAACTGAATGTGGTAAAGCATAGGTATAATCTTAGCACTTGGGAGGGGGAAATGAAAAGCAGCATTCTTGTGTGCACGAGGCCCTGGTGTACTCAGAAGAACAGTGAAGGCTCTGGTTCCAGTCAACTGTGCAAACACTACAATGCTGGTGGGTTACTTAAAAAAAAAAGTGTTTTGTATGTGTGTGTGTATGTGTGTATCTCACTGACCAGCCAGCAGACAGTTTTCTTTGTCCTCTTCAGGAACTCCATGCACCTTTGAAACAGACTCTCTCATTTTTCCAGAGTTGAACAGTTAGTTTAGACTGGCTGGTAAGTGAACTCCAGGTCCTCTCCTTTCACCCTTCCCAGTGCTCAGGTTGTAAGAGCATGCCACCCCACCCGGCAGTTTTTCATGGATTCTGGCGAGTACACTCAGGTTCCTGAGCTTGCAAGGCAAGCACGCACTCACTCACTCACTCACTCACTCACGGACCTTTCTCCCCAACCCAAGTGATTTTTCTTTGAATTTTGTAGGAAAGCATACAATAAAGCTTCAAACTCCTGGAGGCTCTGACTCTTAGGTATTCGTTTGAGTTCTTATGGACTCCTCTGTAGATGCTCTAGGAAAAGAAAGAGTCAGTGGGTCCGGCAGATGTGAATGCTGTGGTAAATACCAAACGCGTTTGACTTCATTCTGTCTGGCCACTGAATGAATAGGTAGCACTTTTAACTTTATTCTTTCTTGTATCTTCTGCTTATGATAAAAAAAAAACATTTTTATTTATTTTAAAATCTTATTTTACTTTATGTGTGTATGTGTGTGTGTGTGTGTGGGGGGGGGGGTGCCTAAGGAAACCAGAAGAGTATATCGTACTCCCTTGGAGAAAGAGGTACAGGTAGTTGTGAGCCATGCCCAGTGTGGATTCAGGGAACCAAACTCTGGTCCTCTACAAGAACAGCAAGTACTCTCACCTGAAAATCTCTCTCTGTCCCCCTACTTATTTTAAGTTGGTAACTGGGAATGGTGGTTTATGTCTACAGTCTGACTACTGGGAAGACTGAACAGGAACATCCCCTGGATTTGAAGTCAGTGTGGCCTAGGATACAAATTCTGGCTCTGCCAGTCTTGAACAAGAATTTTACCTCTTTAATACTCGACTCTTCCGGAGTGGAGGTGTTGATAGTGTAGGAACCCCTAACTTGTGGGTTCCTACACTGCTGTTTGGCAATAGGAAGTGTTGAGTGCAGGAGAGATAGCTCAGTAGGCACAGTGCAAATGCAAGGACCTGAGTTTGAATCTGCAGAGCCCAGGTGAAACCCTAAATGGTAGCGCCCAGTCTGTAATCCCAGTGCTCCTACGGAAAGATGGGAGAGAGACAGGAGCATCCCTAGAACTTGTGGCCGGCTTGGAGTGTGCACAGAAAGAAGTACACAGCAAAGAGACCCTGCCTCAGCCAAGGTGGAACCCAAGGTCACCTTACATCTCTTCACAAATGCATATGTACACACAAACTACCCCTAATACCACCACACAGGTAAAACACTCCTGGCTTCCTCAGGCTCCTGAATTCATACATATATTCCCCTCACCCCTACATACAAATAATTAAAAATACTATATCATAACATGTTTAACCATTCTACCACTGGCTATTTGGATGTCTACTTAGAAAAGAAGTTACAATGAATTTTCTTTACTTTTGCTTACTTGCAAAGTACTCTTTGGGATAAAGTACCAGCGTGACTTTAAAATGAAAACTACTTTTATTTAGAAGAAAACACCAATAATTTTTAAGATCTATGAGATACGCATATTATTCCTTGATGACACAGTAAATTAATTGGTTCAGCAGGTAATCTAAAACATACCCTGTTTTATCTCTGAATTAAAAGAATTTTCATGAAACGGGTGATAGGTTTACTGGTATTTTTCTTTTATAAACCAAACCTATTGATCTCTCCCCTAAGAGACTCTGTCCATTGTTTATTGTTCCTGCTGTGTCCCATTGGCACCATGCACTTGAAAGAAAAGAATGAAAGTGCAGCTACTATGTAATAGGGCTGCCAGATAGGGCCAGCACTTTCTTGGGCCCTGGCACTGGGAATAGGCGTGGCTCAGATACCCACAGGCATGCGGTCACTGTGAAACTAAGAGAAGGTATGGCCCAGCAAGAAAGCTTCACACAGTGTTAAGAAAGAAGAGAAAGCAACCCACAAAGGGAAGATGAAATGCATAACTAAGGGCGTATTTGTGGATACTACATTCAATTATTAGTGTCCCCACTTGACCTCTCTCTCTCTCTCTCTCTCTCTCTCTCTCTCTCTCTCTCTCTCTCTCACACACACACACACACACACACACACTTTTGAGTCAGAGTGTCATGCTATATTATATGGTCCTAACAAGTAGGTCTTGTAATATAGTCTAGGGCCTGGCTTTCAACTTGAGGAATCTTCTTTTGCTTCATGTGTCTGATAGAACGTCTGTGGTGTGAATACACTTTAAGTAAATGAAGTAAGAGATTTTGATGATTTGAACTGGGCTAGCGAAGCTAGGGTGAAAGAGAGGCAGAAGGATTGGAGGCCTGATAACTCGGTGTCTTCCTTGGGGAACTGGTGATGAACAGAGGAAATGTGAACAGTGGAGGAAAGCAATGGGTTCAGTTTGGATCTGTGGAATGTGAGGTGCCTGTGGAACGTTCAAGAGTGGTGCCTCGGGAGCTTAGAACCAAGACCTGCCTGAGCTGGAATCCTCAGTACACAGGGTAACTGCAGCATGGAAGTGTTTGACTTCAGTAGCTGAGTGACAAACAGTGGGAACCAAATTCACAGGGCATCCGAAGGAAAGGTAGGAGGAAGCTTACTTAGCTGTCATTGGAGAGATTAAGTGAGATTTCATGGCTGGGATCTATCTAGTAAATGACTGGTATTTTTCTCTATTTTTCCTCACCAGAAAAAGAAAAAAGATTATTCTATTTCAGGCACTTCAGTAAATTAGGGACTTTGTTTGCTTGTTTGTTTGTTTTTCGAGACAGGGTTTCTCTGTGTAGCCCTGGCTGTCCTAGAACTCTCTCTGTAGACCAGGCTGGCCTCTAACTCAGAAATCCACCTGCCTCTGCCTCCCGAGTGCTGGGATTAAAGGCATTCACCACTATTGCCCGACATAAATTAGGGACTTAATCAAGTGAGAATATGAGACTTGAGAGTATGAATAAAAACAAGTTGGATACAGTGGCGCAGGCCTTTTAAGCCCAGTACTCAGGGGGCAGAGGCAGACAGATGTGTGAGTTTCAGACCAGAGTACAAAGATAGGTTAGAGACTCTGTTTCAAACAACAAACACACACACACACACACACACACACACACACACACACACACAGAGAGAGAGAGAGAGAGAGAGAGAGAGAGAATGAGAACAATAAAGTTAATTAAATAGTATGGGGCTGAGAGTGGGGATGAAGAAAGAGGATTGCGTAAGACACTCCTTAAGAGATCTGACACTCCAAAGCCACCTCCTAAGGTAAGTGTTTCTAAATGACAGCTGAAAATGGCATCCGATTTTTCTGGAATCTGAAATATGTCATTGGAACAGTCTCCAGAGAAAGGGAACCCACACTAATTGTGGTAGAGTTGGAATCTAAAGACTGGGTGTATGAATTGTTGAAACAATGGAGGTTGAAGAAGTTAATCACAATGCTCTTTTGAAAGATCACACAGCCAGTACAGTTGTTTTGAGACAATATTTAGTGGCACAGGAAGCCCAAAAGTGTAAGCACACCAGAAAACAATATGAAGTTATTTTTTGTCTAACGTTGCATATCTAGGTAGGAAATAGATAAAACTATCTTCAGGGTAGGATTTTCTTTCTGTTTTCCTGAACTTTCTTTAAGGAACTTTCTTTAAGAGAAAACTGAAAGTTTTCTTTTCTTTTCTTTTCTTTTCTTTTTTTTTTTTTTTTTTTTTTTTTTGAGACAGGGTTTCTCCGTATAGCCCTGGCTGTCTTGGAACTCTCTTTGTAGACCAGGATGGCCTCGAACTCAGAAATCCGCCTGCCTCTGCCTCCCGAGTGCTGGGATTAAAGGCGTGCGCCACCACACCCGGCTCTGAAAGTTTTCTTTTAAAAAAGGGTCTCGCTTTTATAATTCTAAGAGCAAAACTGTTGTCCAAAAGCAACTCTAGCAGAACCCAGAATGTGGGGATCCACATTCCATCACTACCCTAGCCTTTGGAGCCGGAGGATCAGAGGCGGAGGATCAGGTGTAGCCTCGGAGGTCTGAGACCCAGGCAAATGAGAGAAGTAACAAGACCATCCCCCTGCCTGTAAACCCAGCTCTGGGCTACTCAGGGGATCACGCAACATAAGTGGCCTGGAAGCACCGAGCCAAACCTTCCCCGCCCATTCCGCGCCAGGCACTTCGCCCCAGCAGGGGCAGGACACCTCAGCACCTCGAGGTCGCCGACAACCGACAACCATAGGGCCGAAGGTTGTCGTTTTCTGAGGGCCTTTACAGAAAACGCCTTTACAAGAGGACAGGCCGGAGTAGCCGCCGAGGGGAACCGCGCCACCCCGCGCGCCCGCCCGCCGAGGGTTCCGCAACTGAGCAGAGGATTGTGGGCGGAGCCTCACGCCGGAGCAGTGATTGGAGCAGCCCACACCTTGGCCAGAGAGACCAAGAGCGCCAGCTAGCGACACTCCGCGGCGGGCACTCAGCGCTCTCTCCGTGATTGGCTAGGCGCGAGAGGACGGGCGCTGTCTCGGTGATTGGCAGGCTCTAGACAGCCCTCGGAAATCGCCTTGACTTCGCCCATTGGCATCCTGTGAGAGTAGGCGGGATTGGTCCGTCGTGATTAGCTGGCGGATGAGAGTGAGGGCGTTGGGAGAGAGCGGGGAAGAGGGGGCGGGATTATCTGACTTCCTCCTGGTTATTGGTTGGTAATGAGAGTGGGGGTAGTGCCAAGGCCCAGCGGCTGCATGCGATTGGCAGATGCTGGCATGAGTGACAGGCTGCAAGGCTTGCTGCGCGCCCAGCGGTTTGTTTTTCGGAGCGTTCCTGAGGTGGAGAACAGTGGCCGGTCGGAGCGACTTCTGGACTTCAGGACTCGCAGGCGGGCCGGCCGAGTGGCGCCGCCGAGGCCGGGTTGGGCCGAGCTTGGGAGCGCCGGGGATGTAGCGGGCCACTCTGCTCATGCCACAGCGCCCGGCCGGAGCCGGAGCCTGGGGAGGCGGCGGGGGCCCCGAGCGCAGCCCACGGCCCCCGCGCGGAGCCAGGCCCGCTGCCGTCCCCGCCGCCCGCTCCCCCGGCATGCAGCCCCGGCTGCGGAGGTGACACTTCTGGGCTGTAGCCGCCGCCGCCGCCATCGCCACCATGGGTGAGTACCGCCACCGCCCCGGCCTGTGCCCGCGCTGCTTCGCGACGCCCCGCCCCGGGCTGAGGGGAGGAGGACCCTGGGCCGCCGCCTGACAGGCATGGACTGTTCGCCGGGCCCGGGGCTGAGGATCGCGGACCGCTCGCCTCTCCGCGGTGTCGCGATCGAGGCGCCGTTCTGGCTAACAGGACCCTCCGGGGGTGCCCTACCGGCCAGACCCACTCGGCAGCTCTCTTTCCGGGCATGCGGCCGGCGCATCCCGGGGAGGGGTCTGCGGGACCGAGGCCCGTGCTCGGTCGGGCGGCCCACTCCGGTCCCCAGCGAGCTGGCGCGCGAGCTTGAGGGTGGGGGAGCCGGAGCTCAGTGTGGGGCCGGGGTTGGAGCCTGGTGCAGGCCCAGCTGCTGTTGTGTCTTTTCCTTGATTTGCTTTTTTTTTTTTTTTTTTTTCCTGCCTGTGTCATTTCCTTCCCTTTGCTCACACAGGCTGGCCTGTGAGTTCCCGGGGCTTTGCTCTGGAGCTCCGTGCGCTCCCCTGCGCGGGGGAGGGGGACAGGGGGGAGGGTATGCGGGGCATCCAATGCGAAGCTATTCGACGCGGATCCCTGTTAGCAACAGCAGGCTTGAGAAATGTGAGCTGCGCTCGCTCCTCGCAGATTACTGGAAGTTAAGAATCCTTGAGCGCTGCGGTTTATAACTCAAACCTACTTTTGGAAAAACCCGGCTCTTATATTTCTCCTGCGCTACCCCTGCAACTATGTAACTTTTTGAAAGAGACATTCGCTACATAAAAGAATCACTATGAAATCATTTCTTTTTTGTCAGTATTTGTTAATTCTCTTGTGAAGATGTAATCTAAGAAAAGTTTTTTAATGTCTTTTACAAAATATTTGAGCTGATTTATATATATTTCGCATAATTTTGGTACTTTATCAAAAGTCTTGGACTTAGCTAAGGAATGTGTGACATTTTAAATAGTTTTTGCTTCCTCAGTTGGGTCAGGTATTGTGATGCTCTTGTTCCTGGTCTCAATCAGGTTTTGCAAAAATATTTAGTATTATCCTAAGTCAGAAAGGGGTGAAATTTAATGAAAGTCTCCTTTGCAGAAGTATTCATTGCTGTGTGAGTGCTCCATCAGATGAAATGTTAATGTTTGTTTTGCCCGAAGGCAAGGACAAGTCATTTTTGTAGGACTTGTATGGTACGCTAGCACATTGGCCAGATACTCGATTGTGGTGGAACTCCTTAGTCTGGCTTTAAGTTAATTGCTTTGTTCTGTTTCATTCATGCTGCCCCTCATACAGTATGGGAGGGATTTGTTCATTTGCTGGGTTTTCTATTCCCTTTCCGTGCTGTATTTCAGAGTTTTGTTTTGTTTTTCCCTTCAGAACTCTCATCTGAGAGACACAAAAGGAAACTAGTAAGGATTCACATTTCAATATTTATTTACATTTATAATACAATATATTCCAATAACTGTTTATGGAATGCTTATTATATGGGGCACATATTTCCTTATATATTATTGGGGAACAGAATTCTTTTTATCCTTCCCAGTTCCCCCACATATACCTACTGCTATAGACTTTAAGCTAGATCCTTGAATTATGGACCTATATTGTAATAGTCTAATACGCTTTCCTTGTTGCCCAGTGTGTGAGCCTTAAGTCCCAAAGGGGAGTGTGAGATCCTTGAGAATGTACAGACCTCACATGGAACACTTTGGTTGTAAAACCAGTGTGAGTATCCAGTAATGACGGCAACGTTTCATTATTTAGTATGAAAATAGATGAGAGCCTGTTTTCAAGTTTGAAGATGTTTTCAGCCAGTGTATGAACATGTGGAAAGGCCTTGCTGGGAGGAAAGAAACTACATGGGTAAAGTCCCAAAAGAAAAAGAACAGGGAGCATGGTGTCTTATTTGACTCTATGTCACTTTTTAAATGTATTTTTCTTTCCAGTGCTGGGCATCAAACCTAAGCCTTGTGAACGCTAGGCAGGCACTCTGTCACTGAGCTCCATCCCTTACATTCTCTTGAATACCTTTGCTTTCCTCTCTCTTTCTCTCACATTTAAAAAATTATTTATTTTTATTTCATCTGCATTGGTGTTTTGCTTGCATGTATGTCTGTGTGAGGGTGTGACCTACAGACAGTTTTGAGCTGCTATATGTGTGCTGGGAATTGAACCCAAGTTGTCTGGAAGATCACCCTGTATGTCTTCTTAACTTCTGAGCCATCTCTCTAGCTCTTTCTTTCCTTTTTTTGTTTTTGTTTTTGTTTTTGTTTTGTTTGTTGTTGTTGTTCTGAGATAGAGTCTTCTTGTGTAGTCCTAGCTATCCTGGAACTTGCTGTGTAGACCAAGCTGTCCTTAAATTTATTGTAATACCTGTTTCCCCAGAACCTAATAAACAAACAAACTCAAACATTTAATAAAGAAGAATCTGATTCCTTAATATTTTCATTACATCTAAACTCCAAGCCAGTGACTAGAGGACTAAAACTAATTTGCATCTCTGCTCTGCAGATACTTTAATTCATAGTCATATTTTTCTGAGTGGTTCTATGCTCCAGACTGAAGCCTGTTTGACAACTTGACTTATTAGTAAAAACAGGTCAGATTTTATATTATCTGTTAGCCTCAGCAAAAGTCTAGTGGATGCTGCAACTTATCCTTGTAAAGAGTAGGAAATCTTTGTTTAGTTTTTTGGCTTTGAAACTGTGTGACTATTGAAAAAAATTTTTTTCTTGGACAACTAGAATTTCCTCCAATAATTATAGTAATGCTGTTAATAATTCCTGGGACTTATTTGCTCATGTTTACTTGTTCTTTTTCTAAATATAATTTGAAGCTTAGGGGAATATATTAAAAATGGGTAAGGACTTGGAAATATTACAGGAATCTAGGGAACTGAATACAGGATTAAAGATGGTTGGTTCTGGGTTGACAACTTGGTTTGAGTTGTAATAATTATAACTTAAAGAACTAGGTCTGAGTTTCTCTGGTTCCAAGGCTTTTGGGAGCATCTAAGAACAGTTTCAATATGTCTAGACCATCCTTGTAGTAAGCTCAGCGTAGTTAACAACTGTTTTGAAAGAATCTTGAATCACAGTTTAATAAATTAACATGTCTATATCATGAGTAGATTTTGATTTTTCTTCTTCTTTTTTTTTTTTTTTTGGATTTATTTTTATGGGGCTGGAGAGATGGCTCAGTGGTTAAGAGCACTGACTGCTCTTCCAGAAGTCCTGAGTTCAATTCCCAGCAACCACATGGTGGCTCACAACCATCTGTAATGGAATTCGATGTTCTCTTTCTTCTGTTGTGTCTGAAGACAGCTTTAAAAAAACAAGATTTATTTTTATTTATGTGCATGTGTTTGTGTGAATGTCAAAAGAGAGATCTGTCAAAGCTGGAGTTTCAGGAAGTTGTGAGCTGCCTGATGAGGGTGAGGGTGCTAGGCGCTGAGCTCAGGTCCTTTAGAAAAGTGGGACAAGCTCTTACTCACTGAATGACCTCTCCTGCTCCTGATTCTTGTTTTTGAGACAGAGTCTCAGGGCATCCATACAAGTCTCATGTGTAGAATTTTGATGTATTAAATTATTTCTTTTAACGTGAATGTGTTTTACCTGCAAGTGTGTGTGTGTGTGTGTGTGTGTGTGTGTGTGTGTGTGTGTACATACCACATGTGTGCCTGGTGCCCACAGTCTGGAAGGGGATGTCAGATCCCATGGAACTACAGTAACATACTGTTGTGAGCTGACATGTAGGTGCTGGGAATTGAGCCTCTGTTCTCTGGAAGAACAGCCAGAGCTCTTAACTGCTGAGCCATCTCTCCCAGCCTTGACTTTTGATATTTTTTTAAATGACAGTTGGGGGAAAAGACAGTTTAGAGAGTAAGAGTGCTTGCCCAGCAAGCATAAGGACCTGAGTTTGAATCTCTAGCATCTGCATTAAAAGCTAGGGATGGCGCCGGGCGTGGTGGTGCACGCCTTTAATCCCAGCACTCTGGAGGCAGAGGCAGGCGGATTTCTGAGTTTGAGGCCAGCATGGTCTACAAAGTGAGTTCCAGGGCAGCCAGGGCTGTACAGAGAAGCCCTGTCTCGAAAAACCAAAAAAAAAAAAAAAAAAAAAAAAAAAAAAAAAAAAAAAAAAAAAAAAAAAAAAAAAAAAAAAAAGCTAGGAATGGCTTTAACCTGTAACTCCAGCATTGGGGGAGAAGGCATGTAGATCTTGAGAGCTCCCTGTTTGGCTAACCAGCTTAGCTGAGAGACCCCCATTTTAAGACAGAAAGGTAAAGAACACCTAAGACATCTGAAATCTTGATCTGCTCTCCACATATATATGCACAGGTGGGCCCCTCCACAGACACTCATGTGCACACCCACAAATACATAAAAAATTAAAGATAAATAAATGAAAAATAAAAATGGTAGTGTGCAATTGTTCACAAGAAGAGACCATTCTGTATTTTAAGAGTTTTGGGACACACACACAAAACACATATGTTATATAATATAGTCTCTAGTCTTCTAAGTTAGTTTCACCAAGTATTAAAATATAATGACAGAGCTGGCGAGATGGCTCAGTGGTTAAGAGCGCCGACTACTCTTCCAAAGGTCCCGAGTTCAAATCCCAGCAACCACATGGTGGCTCACAAACATCCGTAACGAAATCTGATGTCCTCTTCTGAAGTGTCTGAAGACAGCTACAGTGTACTTACATATAATAAATAAATAAATAAATAAATAAATAAATCTTTAAGAATATATAATGACAAAGGGCTGGCATTAGCTTAGTAAGGTGCTTGCTATGCAAGTGTGAAGACTTGAGGTTTAAATTCCTGTTACCTATGTGAAAAGCCAGACGTGGTGACTTGTGCCTGGGCAGGTCTTCAAGAGGATTTCTGGTGCCTGCTGACCAGCCATTCTAGCTGAGTTTCAGGTTCAGTGAGAGATCCTGTTCCCCAAAATTTGGAGAGATGTACAGGAAGATGCCTGATATCAACCTTTGACTTACACGGGCACATGCACAAGACCTGCAAATGCATACACACAAATGGTGTAAAGTGGTGATTCTATTGATTCTTACTAGCAAGCAGTGCTTTACTCTGTAATACGCATTTAAAATTTTTGAGCCATTAACTTTGGTAGATTGTTATATCTCCTAGTAATAGAACAATACATATTAGTATTTAACTTTTAAATAAAAAAATCAAATACTGTACTTTTAAAAGTTTTCATTATCTTTAAATTTTTGAGGAGGAGTTGAGACAGGCTCTCAACCTGTAGCTGGCTGGCCTACAACTCACTATGTAGAGCAGCCTAGCTTGGAATTCACAGAGCTCTGCCTGCCTCTGTTTCCTAGTTGGTAGGGTTACATATGTGAGTCACCACTCTTGGTTCAACCATTGTCTGTTTTGTTTGTTTGTTTGTTTGTTTGTTTTGAAACTGGGTCTCATGTGGCCTACACTGGGCTCAAACTAAACTTGCCCAAGAACTCGTGATTTTCCTGCCTCTATTTCCTGAGTGCCAAGATCAACAGGTATGCACTGTGCTTGGCTGAACCATGTTTTTTTAAAGTGTGTGTGTGTCTGTCTGTGCAAGTGTGGGTGCAAGAGTGTGTCCGTGCACCAACATGTGGAGGTCAAAGGACAGCGTTTGTGAGTCAGTTCTTTTCTTCCACTGTGGATCTAAGCATCAGGCTTTCATGGCAAGAGATTTTTAAAGGCTGAGTCCCTCACCCTTGTTCTTGAAGAACAATTTTTTTTTTGGATCGAAGATGGGGTTTGGTTGTGCATACTTACTGTAAATTATTTTTGCCAGTGAGGAAGCCAGACCTGGGAGGACTGGGAAGTAAGTGTGACACAACAGAAGAGGGCGTCAGATCTCATTGCAGATGGTTGTGAGCCACCATGTGGTTGCTGGAATTTGAACTCAGGACCTTCGGAAGGGCAGTCAATGCTCTTACCCACTGAGCCATTTCACCAGCCCCAGGGATTTATTTTATATATTTCAATGCATGCATGCATGCCTGGTGCCCATAGAGGGAAGAATGAGGTGGTACATGGTGTCAGATTCCCAAACAATCAATAAAAATATAATGGAAAAAAATTTTTGACTGAATATGGTCAGCATAGAGGCAGTGGAAATACATGAAATGTCATGAAGAGAAAGTAAAACCTGACTCAGGGACTCTGGAGCACAGACTCTTGAGTTGAACAGTATGATCAGATGACCTGGCAGAGCTAAGAGCCTTGGCAAGATGAAGAAATAACATCATTACTTAAGTGAAGACAAAAATTGAAATATTACTTTAGACTGGGTGTGGCAGAGCACTCCTTTAATTCCAGCACTTGGGAGAAAGGCAGGTGGAACTCGGAGTTTGAGGTAAACCTGGTCTGAATAGCGAGTTCCAGGACAGCCAGGGCCACAGAGAGACCTTGTCTTAAAAAACTGCGACCAACAAAATATTACTTTGGGGATTTGTAAATGTGGAAAAGAGATTGTTTGGCATAGTAAATAGATATCTGTAGGATGGCAGTGTTTATTATAAGACATGGTGCTTCCTGTAACTTCTGGGTTAACCAAGAAAACTCATAAAAAGGACTTCCCTTAAAAACCCGTCAGGTAAAGTTCAGTGTGGAAAAGTAACTTCCTACTGGAGCTATAAAAGAGGAGGGTATATTGCCTCACACCATAAGTCAGAAATAAGAGAAGAAAAAGTACAAGTATAAGGTATGTGCTTGCTTATGGTTTCTTAGGAGCCTCTGCTTCCCTCCCCTCCCCCTCTCTTTTTGTGTGTGCACCAGGTACATGCTCATGTATGCCACAGAGTGTGTGTGTGTATGTGTGTGTGTGTGTGTGTGTTTAGTTATTTATTTTGAGACAGGGTCTCACTATATAGCCCAGGCTGGTCTCATACTTGTTATACTATTGCCTTAAACCTCCTAAGAGCTGGGATTACAGGTGTGTGTCACTATGCCTGTCATTTCAACCTACTTCTACTTTTTTTTTTTTTTTTTTTTTGGTTTTTCGAGACAGGGTTTCTCTGTATAGCCCTGGCTGTCCTGGAACTCACTTTGTAGACCAGGATGGCCTTGAACTCAGAAATCCGCCTGCCCCTGCCTCCCCAGTGCTGGGATTAAAGGCGTGCGCCACCACTGCCTGGCTTCTACTTTTTAAAATTACATTGTATTTGTATATTTATTCTTTTCAAAAATTAATTTATTTGTTTTTGAGACAAGGTCTTACTATGTAGCCCTGGCTGGCCTAGAACTATTTATGGAGACTAAACTAGATTCACAAACTCGATGTTTATTTACCCTTCCCTTGCCTCCCATTGCCAGGATCAAAGGTATGTGCCACCACTCCCAGCTTGTTTATGCTTTTACCCCAAGAGTTTATACATTCTGAAGTAGCTTTTAAATTTTTTTATTTTTTGCTTTTCATGAGACAAGGGTCTTATTATGTAGTTTTAGCTGCCCTGGAGTTCACTAGATCTGGCTAACCTCAAACTAAGAGATTTTCTGCCTCTGCCCTCCAAGTGCTGGGATTAAAGTTGGGCTTTACCATTCCTGGTTTCTTTTTAAATGTTCTAAAGTGGGACTAGAGAGATGACTCAGCAGTTAAGAGCACCGGATGCTCTTGCAAAGGACTTGGGTTCAGTTCCCAGTGCCCACCTGTTGGCTTAGAACCACCTGTAACTCCAGTTTAGGGCACCCACCGCCTCATTCTTGCCACTGTGGGCACCAGGCATGCATGCATGCACTCAAATATATAAAATAAATCCCTGGGGCTGGTGAAATGGCTCAGTGGGTAAGAGCATTGACTGCCCTTCCGAAGGTCCTGAGTTCAAATCCCAGCAACCACATGGTGGCTCACAGCCATTCGTAATGAGATCTGACGCCCTCTTCTGGTGCATCTGAAGACAGCTACAGTGTACTTATGTATAATAATAAAGAAATCTCAGGGACTGAGTCAGAAGGCTTGACTGGAGCGAGCAGAGGTCCTAAACATCCAATTCCCAACAACTACATGAAGGCTCACAACCATCTGTACAGCTACAGTGTACTTATATACATAAAAAAATAAAATAAAATAAAATAAATCCTTTTTAAAAAGCTTTCTAATGTATAATGCATGATAAATGTTGAGCAAATGGTTGTTAATCATTAATAAAAATTCAGGAATGAATTAAACCCTAGGGTAGACTAAAGAGCCCTTCTTGTCTTTTTCCACTGACCTTTTCATATTGATGAGAGTAACAGCTAGCATTTTTAAAGCATTACTAAGTACCATGAAAAGTAATTTGTAAGCTTTCTTCTATCTTCACATCTCTCTATCGCAGTAATTCTCTAAGCTTTATTACCTCATTTTGCAAATGAGGAAACTGAGATTTAGGGAAAACACATGATTTAGGGACTCCTTAAACTCAGATGTTTCTGACTAAAAGTTTGTATTTTTGACTTCTGTCTTCTAAGAAGGCTCTCATTTTTTAAGAGTTGCTTTTATGGGATTCCATGCTGAGAGAATGCTGATAATTGAGTTAAAAAATCTCAGTCCAGGAAGCAATGCCTAAAAGAGACACTCAGTTTGCTTCTTGTCTTCATCTATGTCTGTAGTTGGAAGCATCATTGAAAAATGTTCACTGCTTCTAGTTTTATGTTTGTCCTCATAAAATTTCAACTCATAAAACCTCTCCCACACTTATATCAGCTGTCCTAGATTTCAGGCAAGAATGTCAAACCATTCTCCTAGTATCTTGTTAGTACTAGGAACACCAAATAACACTAAGAGTTGGTTAGCTTCCTTGAAGAAAAATTTGTCAACCTGATAAGCCAACCCTTATAATAGCAAATTCTAATTCCCTTCCCCTCTCTCCTAGACATTGAAAGTAGGGCCATGTACATGCTGGGCAACTACTGAAATACTTTCTACCACTGAATACTTAACACTGAAATTCTTAATACTCTCAGTGGTAACATTGATACTAAAAACTTCATGCATGTTGGATGTGGGATATGGAGACAAAATGGCCTCTATGAGGCCAGCCTTGTCTACATAGCAAGTTCCAGTCCACTCAGGGCTACACTGTCTCCAAAGTGAACCAAAATTACCTCCCCAATGCCACAAAA
This sequence comes from Mus minutoides, assembly GCA_902729485.2. Taxonomy (NCBI): domain Eukaryota; kingdom Metazoa; phylum Chordata; class Mammalia; order Rodentia; family Muridae; genus Mus; species Mus minutoides. The sequence continues at coordinate 696,347 of LR749527.1, forward strand.
AACCCAATCCTCCCGAATCTCCATACATGTATTAGTCTCTTAATATTTTTACTGTAGTACTAATCTTATTATCTTATATTGACCCTGATTAATTGTTATAGTTAGTACAATTATATATTATATAATAATATAAGGCAATTTATATGTTTGTCACATTTAGATACTATACTTTAGGGTACATGTGTGAGTGTGTTGCTAGGGATTAAATCCAGGGCCTTGCACATGTATACACCAGCCTCTGTTCTTGTTTTGGTTTTGTTTTTAATTTTATTTTATGTGTATCGGTGCTTGGTAGGCATAAATTTTTCTCAACCTACTTTATTAAGTGTTCAACCTCTCCTTTAGTCCCCCACCCATCCTTTCACCTGTGTGCCACAGCAAAACATTCTTTGATATAACTGACTTTCCAAAGAAACTAGAAGTTTCCACTTCAGGGTTTTGCTCTCATGTATGTCTGTGCATGCCTTGCTTGACTTGCTCCTGGAGGAGGCCAAAAGAAGGTACTGACTTCCCTGGTTGGTTGTAAGCTATATAGAGATGCTGGGAATCAAACCCAGGCCCCCTGCAAGAACAGCCATTGTTCTTAACACTGAGCCATCTCTCTAGCAGGGTTACTGTGTTGCTCTGGGTGGCCTAGAACTATATAGACCAGGCTGGCCTTGAAGTCACAAAGATGCACCTGCCTCTGCTTCTGAGTCATGGGTGTGTGCCACCATGACTGGTTTTGTTTGTTTGTTTGTTTATTAGATTAAAACAATAAAACAAGCAAATTCTCCATAGCTCTACTTTTCCTACATTATATTTTCTTTCTTTAAAGAGCCAATAGAGGAATTGTTAGAAAAAACATAAAATAGTCAATGAAGGACCTACTTCCTCATTTGTTATTTTATTGAAGGTTTCTAATCTTTTGAGTACTAGAATTATATGTGTAACACATCTTCCCTTCTCCTTTTTTTTTTTCTTTCTAGACAGGGTCTTGCTATGTTGTCCAGGTTGGTGTCCAAGTTAAGAACCTCCTGCTTAAGCCTCTTCAGGGCCACTATACTGGACTGATAATTTTTGTATATATTTTAAAGTAGAGTCATATGGGAAACTACTACTTTTTTTTCTCGCAGGTTTTAAATTTAATTTTACTTTTCTGAACATACAAAAATATCTTTATAGGTATCGTTCTCTTTGTTTTTTTCCTATATCTTTCCTATGTCTCTTCAGAGGTATTCTAGGAAGAGGTAAGAGGCAGGTAGTGTTGGAGAAGAGACCAGAATCAAGCTGTGTTTTCCTTCCTCTGGAGTATTCATATTATAAGGGACAAGAATAAAGGGCAGAAGATGTGCACTTTCTTTGGGTGGAGTTTTTTTTTTTTTTTTTAAACTTGCTTTTTTAAAAGGTGTGTCCTAAGTTCCCAAGTGAGTCATTTGGGGAGTGTGACAATTTACCCTCATGTTCTCTTCCAGATCAACGGATACACTTATTTCCAACCTTTAAGTGTTATTTGAATGGGCAAAGATCTCTGGGAGAATCTTAAAGCTTGAGATTGGGCTGGTTTGTGTTCTGGATTTTGAACAGCTTGTCTTCAGAGGGTGAGAACACTAGTATTCCACAGTGTTCCAGACAGAGGGATTAAAGTAAAGCCAGTGAGTTGAAGGTGATGAATTGCTCTGGCCAGGGGAGCTACCCTCTGACCTCCCTATCAGAAGCCAACCTGCCTGTAAACTTTGTAATTAGAAGCATATTTAAAGGATAGACATGGAAAACAACTGTTTAAATCAGCTACCTGAGGTCCTTTAAGATGTCCTCTTGTACACATAGTGCTTTAAGAGTAAGTCTGGCTGGGTATAGTTACCAATCTTGTAAAAATCGCACTTAGGCTGCTAAGACAGGAGGATGTCATGTTCTGGGCTAGCCTGAGCTACATACATAGTGAGCCTCTGCCTTAAATTAAAAAAAAAAAAAAGAAGAAGAAGAAAGAAAGGAAAGAAGGAAGGATGGAAGGAAGACTAGGTTTGGGACCAATCCTAGCCCTGATTAGCTTGCTGAATTTATATTTCCACTCAGAACCCAACTGTATTGTGCTGTGCTGTTCCTTACTCCAACTTAGCAGGGTTTTCATGGTTGAATTCTTCTGGCATTGAATAAACTATTTCCTCAGACCCAATCAGTGCATTTCCAGAAATCTGGAGGACTATTAAGAAAACTTGACCTTAATTATCTTTTTAACCATTATGTGACTGTAGTTACAGTGTCTGTCTTGTTATTTTGAAATGATTTTGCTGTATGTAGTCCCTGGCTGGCTGCATACTTGGATTACAGTGATCCTCTGCCTCTGCCTCTTAAGTGTGGGTATTTAGGCATGTGATACCACATCTAGCTCAGGGTATGTCATTTTACTCCCTGGAATATTAGTCGTATAATTTGTGGAAATAGTTCTTTATTGGTCTGTATTGAAGTATCTTAGCCCACATGCTCTCTTTAAATGCAGATGAACAAGAGGCATTAGACTCGATCATGAAGGACCTGGTGGCCCTCCAGATGAGCCGACGTCCCCGAGTGTCTGGATATGAGACCATGAAGAACAAGGACACAGGTCACCCAAACAGGCAGGTATGTGTGGCACTGGTAGAGCTTAACTTAATTTATTGGGGAAGGTTTTTAAATGAGGAATATATGAGAAGCTAAGACTACTCTAATGCTAGGCTTGAATGCTTTGGTCCCTTTTACACTTCTGTTAAATAGTTAATTATATGTAGCAGCCAGTATGGATCCAAGAGCTGGAGTTCTTGGCATAGCATTTCATCTATAAAGAATAAGAATATTTTTTTTATTATGAAATCTATATTAATGTAATTCTTTTGCTTTTACTGATTATTTGGCAGATCAGATCATTATCTGTAAGTTGGGAGGTCTTATGTATACTGAGGAATAAAATAAGTAATTTTTACATTAGCTTATGTAAAATATAATTTGGAAGGGTAATTCATTTATTAAGTATCACATAACATTTTAAGAGCACTGCTCAATGATCTTATTGTTTCTCATTATTGGCTTGGGTATTTGAGAGTGTCTTTTTTATTGAGAGTCATGTGCTACTTTAGGAAAAAATTTCTTATTTTTGTTAACATTTAAATTGATGTGTTGATGAAATAATCTCGTGCCTAGTATCACTTATCATCCTGTTTCCTGGGTAAGAAAGAAGAAAAATGGATGAAAAAGAAGAATGGATGGATAGGGTCCCACAAAGTCTAATGAATGTCTGGTGCTCTGTGTAATGGCTGTAGTATCTAAGTATATACGCTTGATGAAAATTTGTCCAGGACTCCCTCCCTATCCGTATTCCTGTTAGCTAACCTCTTCTCATTTAACTTTGTCTTATCAACTGTTCAGAGTTACAAAGAAATTTTAAGACTTTAGAACTTTGTTTTATCTGTGGTCTGCTAGATATACCCTCCCAGAGTATTTCCTGCCTTTAGGAATTTTAGTTCCCTGGAGGTTAAGGGGAGTGCTTTTGTTCCATGTTAAAAAGATTAGTTTAGAAAGCTGCCTCTATTGTTGTGAGTATCTTACAGAACTGGGTGAAATAACAAATTAGGACTCATTCTTATACTTTTCATACATTAATCTGTCTAATTGTGTGGCTTTCCCTGTGCTGTAATTTACTTGTATTCAAAGCCATGTTGGGAAGGAACATTTTACCAGAAGTGAGTCCCCTCCCCCATGGCTTGAGTCTAATGACCTCACTTTCCTTCCTGTCTTCCTATGTGTGGAGTATGCTTGCTAACACAGCTACAGTTAGCTGATCTTTTCCTAACTGGACTGTTGGCATGGATAGCAGTTAATGGGTGAAGAGAAGGCCCTAAGGGACCACTCCAGGAAAAGGCACAGAGATAGTCTCAGATAGTTTTATAGGAATCCTGTTTAGAGCTTAAAAGCTGTTACCTAAAAGTCTTGCTTTAAAAACAAAAGACACTGCCTGCTGCTGTACAGAGAGAAGATAGTGGCTCTGAAGATTGTGGGATGGATTAAGTATCTGTTAGAAAGCAATCATAGCAAGACCTGTTGGCTCTCTGGCACCATAATTTATTGAATAACACCAAACAGTTTTCTGTTATGTGGAGGATACAAGTTATTAACCACAGATTTTTTTTTTTTAATTTTAAAGAAAAAACATAATGACAGCAGCTCAGTTCTTCTGAGCAGCCCCACAGTAACCACAAAGCTCATGTGCGGGTAAGGACCCAATTATCTGTGGAAGCTGATATGTGCTTTTAAACTTGCCACCTAGTTCTGGAAGAGGTCATTGGTTAGTGTGACTCAAGTTTGTCTTTTAGGGACTATTTCTCACAATAATACTACTCATCAGCCGCCTCTGTTAGTGCTGTCCAAAGGTTTTGTGCCGTCAGGAATGTTCCACTTCTGTGTTATCCTGTATGATAACCACTGACCACATGCAGTTATTGAGCAACTAGATTTTCTACTTTCTATAATTTCAATAAGATTAAATAGTCATATGTGGCTTGTAACTATTGTATTGGGCAAAACAACTTTGTGAACAGTATAAGGCCCTTTTTCTGGGGGTTGGGTTGGAATGACGAAAAGATATTACATGCTTAGAAATGTATAAATTCATTGGCGAATTTATGCCTCCTACATGTTATTAGTTTCTGCATTGTGGATAAGCTTATTAATGAATCATTTTTAATATTGTATTCTTGGATGTGTGTGAAGCAAAAGAACTAACATGGCTATTTAAAAGTTTAAGCTTAAAGATCAGAGGTAGCTCAGTTGGTAGCGTGCATGAGGCTCAGTTCCCTACACAAAGAGCTGTTGTATGTGTTTGATGGAAACTCGAGGTTTTATGCTAATATTTAGTAAAATGGCAATAAAAATATCAAGATACTTTTTTTAAAAAAACGAACTCAAGGGGCTGGTGAGATGGCTCAGCAGGTAAGAGTACCCGACTGCTCTTCCGAAGGTGATAAGTTCAAATCCCAGCATCCACATGGTGGCTCACAACCATCCGTAACGAGATCTGGCGCCCTCTTCTGGAGTGTCTGAAGACAGCTACAGTGTACTTACATATAATAAATAAATCTTTAAAAAAAAAAAAAAAACGAACTCAAGATTGTAGAATGGTTTCTTTTGGGAAATATAGACGTTTCTGGAAAGTATTTAACAAAATCTTGAAGACAAGTGCATTTCTAAGAAATTGAGTGAGATAGGGGTACAGGAGATGCGCAGGAAGATGTGTTTATAAGTTAATGTAGTGAAGAAAAGAGCCTAGCCAGGCGTGGTGACGCATGCCTTTAGTCCCAGCACTTGGGAGGCAGAGGCAGGCAGATTTCTCAGTTCCAGGCCAGCCTGGTCTACAGAGTAAGTTCCAGGACAGCCAGGGCTACACAGAGAAACTCTGTCTCGAAACAAAACAACAACAACAACAAAGAAAAAAGAAAAGAGCCTGACAAATGTGAATCATTTGTTAATACAGATCTTTACAATTTATGGAGTGAATCATTTATTATTATTATTATTATTATTATTATTATTATTATTATTGTTATAGTAGCTTAGGTTTGAGATAGTATAGTGTTTAAGGGTTTTGTACATTGCTGTTGGAGGAAGAGGTGGATCTTCTGGATGTGGAGGTACGGATGTTTGTGAGCCACCAGGTGGGTGCTGGGAATTGAACCTGGGTCCTATGAAAGAGTAACCAGTGCTCTTAATTGGTGAGCCACCTCTCTAGCCCATAAAATAGTTTTTTTTCATTACCATTTTGTTTTCTGCCAGAGGTCTGTGTTTAAGAAAAGAGAGGATAAAAAATAAAAACCTAATTTAAATAGCTGAGATGCCAAATTCAACTAAGAAATGTTAAATTTGGGTAAAGATTCAAACCACAGAATTGAAGGTAAAGGTAATCAAGTATTTAGGCTGGTAGGAGAAATTGTTTATTCAAGGGTAGAACGGAGTTGGCAGAGGCAGATGGCTCTTCAGTTTGAGAATGGCAATACCAAGTTGGCAAAGCAAGAGATGCCAAAAGAGTTGGGTTCATTGACAGAATTTTTTGGGTCTGAGGCCTGGAAGAACTAGAAAACCTAATTCAAATATCTGCTTGGCAGGACTCTAGACATCCGCTTCCCTAAATAAACAAGCTTCCTAACCAATTGAAAGAGAAAATACATTTGAGTATAAATATGTATTCTAAGTAGTTATGGGAATTTATGGGCAGTGGGGTCTCAGCTGTAATCATCTGTTAGGAGATAAGTTTGCGGTTTTTTTTGTAATTTCTCTTCTGTATGTTAGGTCCCTGGAAGCCAAGAGCATAATGAGATCTGGCTGAACATGTTAGATATATGGCACATCCAGTGCATGGCTTTACAGTCCCTGCTACACAGCAGCATCTCTTTAGCACTCAATTCACAGTTAACTACCAATGGTTGCTAGTTCTTCATGGAGCTGGCAGCTTAGTGTAGTGAAAAGCACACCACCCAGCAGTCACAAGCTGTTTGTTAATCACCTGTTGACACAGAGTTTTATGATAGCAGTTAACAATGTCAGTGACTATAAACACATATATAAGGAAGACTTTACGGTTTGTGGAGCTTTCACACAAAGATTTGGAGTAGAGCCAGGAAATAAACAGACCTGTTGATTTCTAGTCACAAAAATTGTACTGAATGTAATTCAGATAGCTTTTGTGAACCTCAGTTTTTCCATTTGAATTAGAGAGATATTTAATGTGCATTGTTTCTACTTAAGAATTTTGCAGTTGCATATGCCAGCAAGATTTTGCTGACAAGACCCTGATATAGCTGTCTCTTGTGAGGCTATGCCAGTGCCTGGCAAATACAGAAGTGGATGCTCACAGTCAGCTATTGGATGGAACACAGGGCCCCCAATGAAGGAGCTAGAGAAAGTACTCAAGGAGCTGAAGGGGTCTCCAACCCTATAGGTGGAACAACAATATGAACTAACCAGTACCGCCAGAGCTTGTGTCTCTAGCTGCATATGTAGCAGAGGATGACCTAGTAGACCATCAGTGAGAGACCCTTGGTCTTGTGAAGATTATATGCCCCAGTACAGGGGAATGCCAGGGCCAGGAAGTGGGAGTGGGTGGGTAGGGGAGCAGGGCGGGGGAAGGGTATAGGGGACTGTCTTAGTCAGGGTTTCTATTCCTGCACAAACACCATGACCAAGAAGCAAGTTGGGGAGGAAAGGGTTTATTTGGCTTACACTTCTATACCGCTGTTCATCACCAAGGAAGCCAGGACTGTAACTCAAGCAGGTCAGAAAGCAGGAGCTGATGCAGAAGCCATGGAGGGATGTTCCTTACTAGCTTGCTTCCCCTGGCTTGCTCAGCCTGCTCTCTAGAACCCAAGACTGCCAGCCCAGAGATGGTCCCACCCACAAGGGGCCCTTGATCACTAATTGAGAAAATGCCTCACAGCTAGATCTCATGGAGGCATTTCCCCAACTGAAGCTCCTTTCTCTGTGATAACTCCAGCTGTGTCAAGTTGACACAAACCTAGCCAGTACAGGGACTTTCAGGATAGCATTTGAAATGTAAATAAAGAAAATATCTAATAAAAATATTGTTTAAAAAAAGAATTTTTGCAAAATCAGAGTATGTATTTTTCATACCATAAAAATACACAAATGTAAAGTTGAAGTAATTATATAGTTTCTTTTATGTTTTACCACTATGGATTTGAGCTTTGGGGAAATTTAATTTCTAACCAGAACTGTGCATGTTGTGGAACTAAAAGTCTTAAGGTTTTGCTGCCTTTACTGGCTTGTCATTACTATCTAATTGAGGGCCTTTTACAAACTTCTGACTATCCGAATTTCTGAAGATCCAATTGAAGGAAGAAACAATTCTTATTTACATGAATTTTGTTTCTTAAATCTTACTAATCTTCTCTATGCTTGCATAGATTCCAAGGTCAGGATCTGATTCTTCAGGTACTCACTAGTGGATATGTCTGCATGGGAAAGCTGCTTTCTTTGTGGCAGGCACAAGCAGGACAGGCCCTTAGTTTCTGGTTCCAGACGAGAGAATTCCAGGATAGATTATCCTTACCAGGCCAGAGACAGAGCGGTAGAATTTTAATCCAGCAACATGACTGCTCTGGCAAGGGTTTTCATTCAAAGACCTTCTAGGTCTATGTGATCTGACTAGAATGCAGATAGGCCCTTATTATATACCTTTGATCCCTAACAATGAAGGTAAGGTTAGTTTGTAGAAGGAAGCCACTATATTTGAAAATGATGTCTAATTAAGGAGCAGATAAAATGACAAATCAGAATAATTTGATGAAATGAATCAGAGATAGGATATGCCCAGTACACATGAGAACAGCATAGGGAAGAGAAGCAGAGAGAGAGAAGGGAAGGGGGAGAAAGAGAGAAAGGTGGTGTGTATGTATGGCAGTTGAGCCCAGACAGTTTTACAGAGTCAGGTTTCAGAGAGAACAAGCTAGACACAGGTGAAGACAGGAACCAGAGAATGAGAAGAAACCAGAAGATTAGAACATATTGCCAAAGTTAGTATAATGCCAAACAGAGAAATTGAATCAGAAGCTTAGAGAGGCTGGATTGAATCAGTTAGCTTGGAAGATTAGATTGTATGGTGAGTAGAAGCTTCCAGGCCTAGGCCTGGGAATAGTTAGAACAGAGAAAGAAACACTCTGGGCTCAGCCCAAGCCACAGACATATTCGCACAGTTTGGGCATGGTTCTCATCTCATCCCATCATCTGAGTAAATAAAAGCATCATTCTGACTGAGGGAGCTGTTCCTGTGGTAGACCCACTCGTAACTTTTCAGAACTCCTTTTCTTTTTCAGACATTGCTGATGAGGGCTGGCCAGCTTGAAAATAAGATACATGTGAGCCTAGAAGTGCTTCCTTATGACTTGTCACATTTATACATAAAAAATTATTTTTCTTTCCCTTTTCATTTAACTTATTTACTATCTTGGGCAAAGGACCACAATTCCAGATGTGTAAGGACTCACCCAAACACACAGCAAATAGTTTGCTGTGATGGCATATGTCTTTAATTCCAGAACTAGAGAGGCAGAGGCAGTCAGATATCTGTTTCAGGCCAACCAGGGCTATATAGTAAGACCCTAGTGTACACATATATTTTTCACAACCTACTTTAATAAGGGTTTCACCTCCCCTCTAGCCTACCCACCTATCAGAGGTAGTGGAAAAGAAAGGTTATTAGGATATGGGGAAAGTGGACCTGTTTAGAAATAGTTCTGCCAGGTGTGGTGGCGCACGTCTTTAATCCCAGCACTTGGGAGGCAGAGGCAGGCGGATTTCAGAGTTCCAGGACAGCCAGGGCTACACAGAGAAACCCTGTCTCAAAAAAACAAAACAAAAAAAGTTCTTTGGGATGATTCCAATCTTCATTGTTCTCAGTTCAGTCCACCAGCAAACACAAATCAGCAGCTGTAGTCTGGTCCACTTGGCAGACACCACACATGAATCAGTAAAGCCTGTTCCATCCAGAAGAAATCATGAGGCTCACCCGTGGGTTCAAGTGCCAAAGTAGCGGGAAGCTGCAGGGATCTCATGAGAACTTCTTTGGTGGGTTTCTCTCTATGAAGTCACCACAATGGAAGATCAGCAACACATTTGAAGGGGAACTGATACATGCGTGCAGTCAGCAAAGACTAGCAAGGCAGAGCAAAGCAAACCAGTACTCCAGCTTCCACTGTCTGTGGGGGTCATACTTAATATTCTTTCTAAACATCACATGTCTGCTTTAGCAAAACATTCTTTCACCTGTTTGCCCAATCATTATAACCTAACTAATTCTCCAAAGAAATGAGACCTTTCCACTTTACCTTGGTTTTATTTGTTTGTTTTAAAGAGCAACTATAGGAAGAAGGGACAGTGTAGAATTAGAAGAATAGGTAAAAGAAAGGACTATTGAGGGACAGTTGACAGTGATTACTTAATAAACTCTGGGTGTGGGCTGGAGAGATGGCTCAGCAGTTAAGAGCACTGACTGCTCTTCCAAAGGTCCTGAGTTCAAATCCCAGCAACCACATGGTGGCTCACAACCATCTGTAACGAGTTGACTCCTCTTCTGGAGTATCTGAAGACAGCTACAGTGTATTTACATATAAATAATAAATAAATAAATCTTTAAAAAAACAAACTCTGGGTTTTTTAATTCTTAGAGCCCTTTTGGAGTCCATGTGCAGACTTGAAATCATTTCTGCTTAAGTTTAGTATTGTTGTTAGCTTTTCATATTGTCCTTGTTGGGTTTGAATCAAACTTGAGGCTTGCCCTGTCAACTCTACCTTTGGACCAGGCACTTGATTTGTCTGAACCTGAATTATATTTTGCTATTTGTTTGTTGCTTTTGTGTTTTTTTTGTTTGCTTGTGTCTTAATTAGGGTTTTATTGCTGTGAAGAAAAAACATGACCATGACAACTCTTATAAAGAAAAGCATTTGATTGGGGCTGGCTTACAGTTCAGAGGTTTAGTCCATTATTGTCATGGCAGGGAGCATGGTGTTATGCAGGCAGACATGTTGGAGAGGTAGCTGAGAGTTCCACATCTGGATCTAAAAACAGCAGGAAGAGACAGTGAACCACTAAGCCTGGCTTGAGTTTTTGAAACCTCAGAGGCCTCCCTCTCCCACTTATCCACTTCCTCTAACAAGGTCACACCTCCAGTGAGGGCACTTCTTATGAGTTTATAGGGGGCATTTTTATTTTCATTCAGATCATCACAGCTCGTTTTTACTTTTTTGAAACAGAGCCTCAGTTTGCTTTGAATTACTTCATAGCAGGGGATGACCTTGAACTTGAATCCTCCTGCCTCTGTCTCCCAAATGGTAGGATTATCGGCAGGTGCCACCATATTCAGTTTCATGGTACTGGAGATCCAACCCAAAGCCTGTGTATGCTAGTCAGGCATTCTACCTACTGAGCTATACCCAAGCCTGAGTATTTGTGTTAGATTTTTTTTTTTCTCAGTAGCTGTGGCACCTCTCCAGTCACTTTAATATATGTCTGTAGTCAAGCTTCTTAAAGACACCCCCCTCAAAATGTGCTATGTTTTGTGTACCCCAGAAATCACACAGTACTGGGAAATACCTGGGAAAGGGAGAGGGAAGGATGAAAAGGTAGATGGGCATGGGTCAGTGCTTCCAATGCTAGCATTCAGGGGTCACTGTTTTATGCCAGCCTGATCTATAGACTGAGACCTTGTCTTAGGAAAAAAAAAAAAAAAAAAAAAAAAGAGGGCTGGGAGTGAGAAAAATGAGAGGGAGGATTTGAGAAAAATGATAGCTAGACTTGGCTGTGTATCATGATGTGGTATAGAGAGTGAGAGAGAACCTTCCATATCTGCAGTATTGAAAAACCTAAAAATTCTGTAAAACTAAGAATTTTAGGGTGTTTTTATTGCTGTTATTTAAATTTTATTTACTTCTATGTGTGTGGGTATTTTGCCCGTGTGTCTGTGTACCATGAGCATGACTGGTGGCTGTGAGTTACCGTGTGGGGACTGGAAGTTAAACCTCTGGGAGAGCAGGTAGTGCTCAGTCTCAGTTTCTTGTTTTTTATTTGCAGAATTCTGTATTATTAACAAACCATATTCTGTATTAACAAATAAATCTTGAATCTCTGTGCTTAACCTGGTGAGTTCAGTTTGAAGGGGGAGGATATATTTCTCCATAATCACTATACTCATGTTGAGTGGGGCAGGCACTACCTTGAAACATCCAGCTGCCAAGGTACTAGAACACAGTTCTGTCCCTGCTGTTCACAACAGCTAACTTCTGGAAATAACTTGAGGGTATTCTGCCTTAGCTGTAGGTTGCTTCTGTAGCTGCTGCCCTCAGTGAGAAAAAAAATCATCATATGGTATACAGCGTACAAACCATGCTACCTTTCTAAGTCCTAAATGTGCAGTCTAAACAATTTTGCTTCCAAGTATTTTGGCTAAAAGATATTGGAGTTTTTGTAATCATTTATTGAGAATTTGTATGTCAGATATCATTTGGATCTCATTATGTGATTATATAATTTAAATTTTTGGAAAGGGCTGGTGAGATGGCTCAGTGGTTAAGAGTGCTAACTGCTCTTCCAAAGGTCTTGAGTTCAATTCCCAGCAACCACATGGTGGCTCACAACCATCCGTAATGAAATCTGATGCCCTTTTCTGGAGTGTCTGAAGACAGCTACAGTGTACTTACATATAATAAATAAATTAATTAAAAAAATTTTTTTGGAAAGTCTATCCAGTAAAGTATGATCACCAGTCTCACTTTACAAATGAGAAAATTGAGTCATAGAGAGATTTAAACAACAAACAGCAAGATTGCACAGCCAGGAAACTGTAGAATCAGAACTTAAAGAAGGTAGTTTGATTCCTATGCTGACATTGAAAAAGAGTTTATGTGTTTGAGTATTTTGCCTAAATGTTTATATGTGTAATATGCACATATCTCGTGACCAAAGAGGTCAGAAGAGGGTATCAGCTCCCCTGGAGTTGGAGTTACAGATAGCTGTGGGCCACTTCGTGGGTGCTAGGAACCAAGTCCCACCCTTCTGCAAGAGCAGCAGAGGCTTTTAGCCTCTAAGCTATCTCTTCAGTCCCCAACGCTATCTTAATTTTTTTTTTATTAGTGAACTTTATTTAAAATTTTAAATGCAGTTCTTTTTTTTTTATTTTCTTTTATTGGATTTTTCTTTATTTATATTTCAAATGTTATCCCCTTTCCCGGTTTTCCCTCTGGAAATCCTCAATCCCATCCCTCCTCCCACTTCTATGAGAGTGCTCCCCCACCCACCCACCCATTCCTGCCTCCCTGCCCTGGCATTCCCCAACACTATCTTAATTATTAATTTTTATTTTTTTAAAAAAAGAGTCTCATTATGTAACCCTGGCTGTCCTGGAACTCACTATGTAGATCAGTCTAGCTTTGAACTCATAGAGATCCACCTGCCTCTGCCTCTACTTCCTGGGTTCTGGGACTAAGAATGGCTGCCATAGCTACTTCTTCTAATGGAGAGAGGGTACATGGAGGAAAGGAGAGGGAGAGGGAGAATGTGCCCCTCTCTCTCTCTCTCTCACTCTCTCTCTCTCTCTCTCTCTCTGTGTCCCCATCTGTCTGTCCATCTGTTTATGTGCCTGTGTCTGTACATCTGTGGAGGTCAGAACCTTGGTTCTCTCCTACCATGTGAATGCAATGGTTCTTAGACTTGGCAATGAGTGCCTCTGTCCTCTGGGTTCTCTCTCTGTCTCCAGCACTGCCTTCATCTCTGATTCAAATACATGTCAAGCAGACGAAGCTTTGCTTCATCTTAGATTGGGGTGGGCCAAGGGATGTGAGAACTCTCTGTTTAGAGGTTGATTAAAGAGGAGGAAGGTATTGAGAGGAGCGAAAAGCCAGAAGTCGAAAGCCTGGGTGGTCACATGTTGGGGGAAGGGTGAGAGAGGCCATGAAAGAGGAACCAACCAAGGAGCAGAAGTGGTTAGAATGCTGTTAAGTTCTTTAGGCTGGAACTAAGTCATAGAAGTCAGAGGAGACTAGGTTTAAACTAAGTCAAGGAGAATAGTGTGGGAGTTGAGCATTAGTTGTCTTTATCTGAACTTACTTGTGGCTGACAGGAGAAACTCAGATTAGGGAATTAGCCAGATTAGTCTGTCTGGGCAAAGGATGATATCCATTGAAATCTGCATTCTGTTTTATCATAGAAAAGGTATCTTTTTATATAATGTTTTACTAGTCATGGACTTGCTTAGACTTTGGTAGGAGTGATTTGGAGTTTGAAGTAAAAGTTCAGTTCCCCTTTGCACTACTTTAATATAGAACAGTGCTTGAGTTATGGCCACCCTGGAATAGACTAGTTCCTTCAGATCAGTAAAGGGTCTGAGGAAGGTTTTTATAGGTGTATCTAAATACAGTGTTGGTCTAGTTGAAGAATGAGTACTTTTACTATGCTTTAAGCCATAATTTTAAGAAATTTTAATTATATTTTAGTTTGTTCTTTGTGTGTGTGTATGCCAGCTTAGTGTGCTGAGATCAGAGGGCAACTTTTGAAAGTTGTTCTTTTTCTTCACCATTTGGGTCTTGGGACAGATCTCAGGTTTGGCTGCATTAGCTGAGCCATCTCACGGGTTCCTGAATCATCTATCTGGCTCTGATACTCTTTTATTCTAGTTTAGTGATTCTTAAGCTATAGCCTAGAGACCCTGTAGGATCCTCCTTTGGTCCTTTGAAAGACACTGGGAATATATGGAATTAAAACTGTTTTCATAATGATACTGTGATGTTATGCCCTGTTTACCTTCGTCCTCATAAGGATGTATAGGGATTTTCCAGAGGCTTCATGATGTAGGTTATTATAATAGATTGAATATAGAAACAGGCGTAAAAATTCTGCCGTCTTAGGCCATGAATTAAAGAAATCTGCATTCAGTTACTATTTTTTGAAGTATTAATATTTTACATTAAAAGTAAGTAAAAGTAATGTAATTTTACATTAAGAGTAAATTACTTACTTAATTACTATTAGTAAACAAAGTATAAGTTTTTACATATATGAAATCAGTGGCAGTAATTTTTAAGGTATGTATTAGAACCAGTATTCTATTTCAAGGAATGGAAAGGAATTCTAGCTTTATAATCCCCTGGGAAAAGAAAGTCCTTTCTGCTTCCTTCCCTCCTTAAAACTCCCTTCCTTTCCTTCTGTGCTGTTTCACTTCTGTGTGTTCTTCATCTTTAGATGCCTAAAGCCCTCTTTCTTTCTAGCTACAGTCTATTAATTTGTCTTTTTCAGAATAATTCATTAATTGATGTGAACTGTTTTTCTCTTTTATCTGTTTTTTTTTTTTTTTTTTTTAGACAGGGTTTCTCTGTATAGTCCTGGCTGTCCTGGAACTCACTTTGTAGACCAGGCTGGCCTCGAACTCAGAAATCCGCCTGCCTCTGCCTCCCGAGTGCTGGGATTAAAGGCGTGCACCACCACGCCCGGCCTCTTTTATTTGTTATTTACTGATCTCCTGACAATATTATTTTCTTTCTTTTTTTTTTTTTTTTTTTTTTTTTTTCGAGACAGGGTTTCTCTGTATAGCCCTGGCTATCCTGGAACTAGCTTTGTAGACCAGGCTGGCCTCGAACTCAGAAATCCGCCTGCCTCTGCCTCCCGAGTGCTGGGATGACAGTATTATTTTCAAGACACTATGCCTGTTTTTTTTTCTTCTCTGATATCTCTTTGCTTTTCCCGTCATTTTTAGATTCCCTCAAGGTGTTTGCAACTAACTGGGACTACATAAGCCATACCTAGTTTTATTTTTTTTTTAAGTTTATTTATTATATTTATGAATACATTTAGCTATCTTCAGACTCATCAGAAGGGGGTCTCGGATCTCATTACAGATGGTTGTGAGCCACTGTGTGGTTGTTGGGAGTTGAACTCAAGACCTCTGCAAGAGCTCTTAACCACAAAGCCATCTCTCCAGCTACCCCAGTTTACTTTTTATTTCTGACATTTACACTTGGTTTTATTCTTATGTCCATTCATCCATTTAACAAACATTCCTAATCACACATATAATATGCCATTCTGTTGTTTGGCACAGAGGTACAGAAACTAGATAAGCAATCCTTGCCTTTCCAAAATTTAAAGGCTATCTGGATAGTCGCATTGGATTAAATTAAGTAGGAACAATATCTAAGGTTATTTGTCTAGCTTCCTAGTTTACTGGGGTAATCTTGGGAGGATTGTGGGAAATGAATAATAGAACTAACAGCAGCAGCTATAGAAGCAAAAACCACTTATTACATATTTACCTCATGTCAGATATTTTCCTAATATTATCTCATATAGTTCTCATTGCAACTCTGCAAGGTATATTTAGCCCCATTCTGCAGTTGTAAACACTGAGACATAGAAATGATAAGCGATGTTACATTATTTGTACCTAGAAAGATATGCGGCAAGATTTCATGTTTTATTTAGCTGAATCAATCAGCCAAAAAGAAATAGTTTTATTTATTTATTTATTTACTTATTTATTTATTTATTTATTTAAGTATGTATGTGTATATTGTATGTATATGTGCATATGCCTGAAGTTAGAGGCATCTCCTGGAGCTGGAGTTACAAGCAGTTGTGAGCTATCTCTTATGAGTGCTGGTAATTGAACATTAGTCATTTCCAGGAACAAACACAAAATGAACTCTTGTTTGTTTTGATTTTTAGTTTTGTGTTTTTGTTGATGTCTTAATGTTCTAATGAAAAGACATCATATGTAACCAAGACAACTCTTACAGAGAAGCAATTGCTGGGTGGTGGTAGCACATGCTTTTAATCCCAGCACTTGGAAGGTGGAAGAAGGCAGATCTCTGAGTTCAACATAACCCTGGTCTACAGATTGAGTTTTTGGATAGCAAGGGCTACACAGAGAAACCCTGTCTCGAAAAATAAAAACAAAACAAAACAAAATTTTTTTTAATGAAGAAAGCATTTAATTGGCTTGCTTACAGAGGGTTAGTCCATGATCATTAATGGTGGAAAGCAAACAATCGTGCTAGAGCAGTAGCTGAGCAGTAGCCTCATCCTTAGGCAGAAAAGTCAGAGACAGACAGATACACAGGCACACAGACAGACACCAGAGGGAGAGAGGGAGAGGAAAAGAGAGAGAAAGAGAGAGGGGGGGATAGATATATACTGGCCCTGACATGGCTATTTGAAACCTCACCCCCCACCCCAAGTGATACACCTCCTTCAACAAGGCCATACCTCCTAACCATCCCTAAATAGTTCTACTAGCTAGCATTTAAACATATGAGTTTGTGGGAACTATTCTGGTTTAAACCACCACAGTGGTTCTGTGTGTTTTTGAAAGAGTGAGAAAAAACAAAAAGTTTGTTGGGTGGGGTGGGGGAGGTTCTGGGAGGAATTGGAGGAGGGGAAACATGATCAGAATATATCATATGAAAAATTTTTGAAGGAAAAAAAGAGAGGAAAATTAAAGCAGAATTTTCAAGTTTGAAGGAAAGAGTAGTCTTTCTGAGTGGAGAATCTGGAACAGCAGCCATTAGGTGTTTTATTAATGGCAATGTTTGCCCAGTGCCTAAAGGGCTATCCATGACTTATCGGAAACTTCAGAGAACTCTCTAACCTATTTGTTACTCCTTTTGGCAGAGTGACGTCAGAATCAAGTTTGAACACAATGGGGAGAGACGGTAAGCTGCCTTCTGTGTTAATGTATGCTGAAGTCCTGGGAAAGTATTGAGCTCAGAAAACTACCTCTAGTAATATTATAAGACTTCCTTTCTCTTTTTAATTTGCGTTTCTTGTTAATGTTTTAGTTATAATTATTTTATAAAATGCCAAGGTGGAAATTCTCAGTAAGAGAAATGTGATTCTACTTAATTCTCTGCTCATCAAGGAGCATTTAGGGCCCTGTGTTGTTGGTGTGGCCTCTGCTCAGGGTCGTCACATGCCCTGCTGCTCCTTCCCATACCTCCTCTCCTTCCCTTTGTGTGTTTCCTTAGTTACTTGTCTGCTGCTGTAATAAAACACCATGATGGAGGCTGTTATAAACGTTTCAAAAGATTTAAATCCATGACAGGGAATCAAAGGCATGGTTAGAGCAGTCACTGAGAGCTCACATCATGACTCAGAAGGAGGAGGTGGAGAGAGTAACTTGGAATGGTGGGAGACTTTCAAAACCTCAAAGCCCACCCTCAGTGGCACAGCTTTTCCAACAAGGCCACACCTCCTAATTTTCCCCATACAATTCTACCAGTGGGGATCCAGTATTCAAACATGAGCCTGTAGAACGCATTCTCATTTGGACCACCACAGAGGGGTAAACAGCTTTCCACAAGGTCACAGGGTCCTGCTGTAGGTGCCCCAGTACCTCTACTCCTTTTCTTTATTCTGAGTTTTCTGCAGCTGGTGCATTTCAGTTCACTTTGAAATCAGCTCCAAAGGAGATGGATAGTTGCTGTTCTCCTTCAAAATGACCCATTCTCAGAAAAATGTACAAGGTTGGAAGAGCTTCCTAGTGAAAGTACTGTGGAAATGGTAATTCTGCAGAGCCAGGGTCCTGCTGCTGCTTTGAGGTCTAGGGCTATTCTAAACCTAGAGGAGGAAAGAGCAGAGCTGTTCTCAGTTCCATATCCTGTGTCCCAACAGTAGCAAGGACGTTAAGCTGCCACTTCATCATTGGTACTTTTTAGTTTCTGGCCTGACAGTTTTTGAGGAATGAAGAAACTTAGAGCACCAGGGGCTTTTCAGAAGTAGATATGGAGTCAAAAGCTCAATTGTGTTGGAGCGTAATTATGCAGTTATGGTCTCCTGAGTTCCTGTTCCCAAAGTGGTAATGCAGTTACAGTGAGTAGACTAAACTGTGAAAGTGTATGTGTTTGATTTCACAGAGGCTGCCAGAGAGAAACCACAGGTATTTAAGGTAGTCAGGCAGGAATGGCTTTCTGAAGCCTGAGCCGCAGAATATTGCTATCAAGGTTTTGAAACTCTACCTTTTTTTCCACCGAGTTGTTTTCAGGAACCACGGGATTTTGCAGTTTGTGTACTATGTGTAGAACTCTGAGGGCTGAGAGGGTTAGCAATACCAGAAGAACCAAACTTAGGCTGTTCTGTACCAGATCTCTCTAGTATCATGTATTTCATTTCTTAGGATTTTGTAAAGAGGGTCATTGTAGACTTTCTTTAGTGTTAATATCTTTTCTTTTTAAAAATCTTATATGTCCCTGTTTTGCCTGCATCTATGTCTGTGCCTCACCTGTGTGCCAGGTGCCTGAAAGTCCCGAGGAGAGCATTGAGTCCCTGGGAGACAAACTCTAGGGCTCCTGGAAGAACAGCTGGTGCTCTTAACTATTGAATCATCTCTTATAAACGAAGGCCGGTGTCGATTTGGAATTTACAGAAAAAGTAAAAGACGTAGTGACTTGTACATTTGTCCAGGCACTCACATTAATAAAATTCCATTTTAGAAGTGGAGGACCTTGACTGTCCTGAGAGAGCAGAGGACAGCTGGTTCCCTCCTTAGTAGTAAGACACCAGTCAGCATTTCCTAAGATCTGTTGGTCAGTGCAGCAGCAGCAGCTTGGCTCTTATTAGCTCTGGAAAGCCACAGTTTCTGATCATAACCAGACTTTGAAGCAGTTTAGGGTGACTGACTGTCTCACAGCCAGACTTGATGCAGAAAAACTTACCTCTGAGCTTGGTTGCTTTCAAAACTGTGGGAGGGACATTCCCTTATACTGAGGCTCTAGAGAGAGTCTTTTTCTTACTGATTTTTTTCCTTCAATTCTTTCTTTTTTTCTTTTTTCCAAGGGAATGGGAATTGATATAATTTTTCACAGTATAACTCAGGCAGACATTGAATCAACTTTGTATCCCAGGCCAACCTAGGACTTGGGATCCTCCTGCCTCAGCCTCTTCCTTCTCTCCAAACTCCCCAAGATAGGATTTCTCTGTGTAGCCTTACCTGTCCTAGAACTAACTCTGTAGACCAGGCTGGCCTTGAACTAACAGATCTACCTGCCTCTGCCTCCCAAGTGCTGGGATTGAAGGTATACACCATCACTACACAGCTTTTTAAAAAATATTTTATTTGATGTTCATTGGTGTTTTGCCTACATGTATGTCTGTGTGAGGGTGTCAGAATCCTTGGAACTGGACTTAAAGACAGTTGTGAGGTTTCTTGTGCTCTTAACCACTGAGCCAACACATGTGCCACCAATTCCAACTTTAAATTTTTTTTAAATTAAATTATATTTTGTTTTATTTTATTTGTTTGAGTGTTTTGCCTACATGTGTGCCTGTATACCACTGTGTGCCTGGTGCATTAGAAGTCAAACCTGGTTCCTCTGGAAGAGTAGGTAGTGCCTTTAACTACAGAGCCGTCTCTCTAACTCCCATAATTCTAATTTTTTTAATTTTATTTTATTTTTATCAATCCCAGTTTTTATTGGTTTCCTTGACTTTTATGGCTTAATTTCATTGATGATTTATTTTGTCATTAGAAGGTTTATGGTTTTGAGACAGGATCAAACTGAACTTTTATATTTCACCATTCAGTTCTGTCTAGCCTCTGTAGACCAGGCTGCTCTCAGATTTACAGAGATCTGCCTGCTACTGACTTCCAAGTGCTTGGATTAAAAGGATGTACCACCATTTTGGGCAAGAATTTAATTTTTTTTTTTTTTTTGTCAAGGCAACTACCCTATCATGTAGCTTTATTTCCAGCCCAAGAAGACAAATTTGACAGAAAAATTATTTTCTGTGGTTATTTCTGTGAAAATGTATGTTCCCATGGACTTGTGTATTTGAATGTTTGTTTTCTGATTGGGCTGTTTGGGAAGGCTGGAGGAGGAGTGGGCTTGGGGTTTCCAAAGCCCATGCCAGGCCCAGTGTCCGTCTGCTGCTTGTGGTGTACTGTTCCAGCACCACGACTGTCTGCTCCCATACCATGATGGTCTTAGACTCATCCTCTGAAACTGTAAGCAAGCCCCCAACTACATATTTTCTTTTGTAAGTTTCTTGATTATGGTGTCTCTTCACAGCAATAGAACAGTAACTAAGATAGTTTCTAAATTTTAAATATATGGTTAACCAATATTCTTATTCCCTTTTAGAATTATAGCATTCAGCCGGCCTGTGAGATACGAAGATGTGGAGCACAAGGTGACGACAGTCTTTGGGCAGCCTCTTGATTTGCATTACATGAATAATGAGGTAAGAGAGATGGGTGGGGAAGGGCCTCGAAGGACAGCAATGTGCATTTTCTTACATTTTACCTGAAAATTTGTTAGTCTGTTTCTTTAATATCATCTGAGAGTTTTCTGTTGCAACAATTTGGGATTTTTATTTACCATATGAGAGATTATTTAGCTACTTTCACCCTCCTTATTCAGTAACAAGTAGATCAGATATTCCTAACAAGTGGGATAAGATATAGTACCAGAGCCAAGGCTTTTTTTTGTTTGTTTCTTTATATTTTTGTAATAGATTTTTGCTGATGTTGTTTTCCTCAGAACAGCCTTAACAAAAAAGGAAATTTTAGCAGAGGCTGGGATGGTATAAGGAACTAAAGGATAGATCATCTATTATGGTCATAAAGGGTAAATTCTTTTAGAGTTTAATTCCGATTGTAGCTTGTTTCAAAAGTTAACATCTAAGCCAGGTGGTGGTGGTGGCGGCGCATGCCTTTAATCCCAGCACTTGGGAGGCAGAGACAGGGAGATCTCTGACATTGATGTCAGCCTGGTCTACAGTGAGTTCCAGGACAGAGAAACCCTGCCTCAAAAAAAAAAAAAAAAATCTAATACATTGATTAACTATTTCATGCCTTTCTTCAACAGTCCTTATTTATTTCTGTTCCATAGTTCACCTAGGAAGAAATTTTTTTGAAGATGACTTTATTTTTCCAGCTCTTAAGAAAGGCTACAATTGCTTTAGGCTAGTGGTTTTTATTACTCTGAAAGGCAATGTGTTTATGCTTATGTAACAGAAAACATGTATGTTAAAGGGAATGTGTTGGGGACATTGATGTGAGTCTGCCATCCAAGTGCTTCACCACTGAACCATGTCCTTAACCTCTTAGTGTGTAGTTTTATATTTGATAACAAATTAGAAATTGTCTCTACAGTTTAGTCCCTAAATTGGTGGTTGCTGAGATGTGTGTGTATATGTGTTATAGGTATTATTTATTTATTTATTTATTTAGACAGTCTCAATGTGAAGCCCAGGCTATCTTTGAATTCATAATCTTCCTGTGTCAGACACCTCTGTGCTGGGATTATAGGTGTATACTCACACCTGGTCTTAGTTGCTGAAGGTCTTGTTTTGTTTTTTTATGCAAGGTCCTTTTAAGTAGCCCCCTCTGGCCTTAAAATTGTGGTCTTTTTGCTTTTGCCTCTCAAGTACTGGCATTACAAGTGGCATGCGCCATCACACCACCCAGTGATCTTTAATTTTTTTTAAATAAATTTTTTAAATGTGGCAAACTTGGTAAGTAAGTCACTAACTCATCATTTACAAAAATAAAGATGCATCTTGGTGGCAGCAGCACAGGCTAAATCGGACAAGTGGAAATCTTTTTGTTATTGTTGTTGCTGTTTTATTGGTACAAAGTCTCTATCTATTATAGCCCAGGCTGACCTGAAACACATCATGTTGCCAAGACAGACTGGCCTCAAACTTGTGTAATTCTCATACTTCAGTTTTCTTAGTGCTGGTATAACAGGTGGGTGCCACTGTCTCTGGCCTAAGACTAAAGCTTTAAAAATTGAACTGAGGGTCTGGAAACGTGGTTCAATGGTTAAGAGCACTTGTTACTTTTGCAGAGGATGCAGCACCACATGGTAACTCACAACTGCCCATGTTTCTAGTTTCAGATATAACACCTTCTGATCTCTATAAGCACAAGGCACACACCTGATACACCTATATTTATGCAGGCAAAACATGCATATTCATTTAAAAACTAAGTATACTCTTAAAAAATAAAGAATTTAATCAAGGAGCTATAGAGGTGACTCAGCAGATAAGAGAACTTGCTTTTGAAGAGGACTCAGGTTTGGTTCCCAGCATCCATATCAAGCAGCTCATAATGACCTAAGACTCCATTTCTAAAGGATACAATGGATACAATGTACTCTCTGGTCTCTACAGACACCTCCATGCATGTGGTACACATATACATATACTCAAGACTACACATAAAATAAACTTTTAAAACAAAGAGGTTTGGCATCCCAGCACTCAGAAGGCAGAGTCAGAAAGCTCTCTGAGTTCAAGGCCAACCTGGTTTACAAAGTGAGTTTCAAGATAGCCAAGGCTGCATATACCCTGTCTCAAAAAACAAACAAGACATACATACATACATACATACATACATACATACATACATACATACAACACACACATATTATGATTCCATTTATATTAAAAGTTTAGAAAATAGAAGTCTATAGAGATAGAAAATACGCTGCTGGCTGCCTGGCACTGGTAGTGGGAATGGGAGACAAACTATAAATGGGCATAAGACATACTTCTTTGTAGTGATGGCACTGTTTTAAGATTGAGAAGGCTGGAGAGATGGCTCAGTGGTTAAGAGCACTGACTACTCTTCCAAAGGTTCTAAGTTCAAATCTCAGCAACCACATGATGGCTCACAACCATCTGTACAGTTACAATGTACTCATATATATAAAATAAATAAATCTTAAAAAAAAAAGATTGAGAAGGACTGGTGGATACACAACTCTAAATCTCTTCAGGAATTACTTCACATCGAGAGGAAACAAAACCTTATAATTTCCTCTAGATCTCTTCAAACCCCAATGAAGCCAATGAGATTGTTTCTCTCTAAACATATTTTAGCTTTTGTTTTGCAAACTAAAGCATTGAAATGGATTTGTATTTTGTATGATTTTCTGTGTCCTGTTGTTGTAGCTCTCCATCCTGTTGAAAAACCAAGATGATCTCGATAAAGCCATTGACATTTTGGATAGAAGCTCAAGCATGAAAAGCCTTAGGATACTCCTGTTATCCCAAGACAGAAACCATGTAAGTAGCTCTGTCATGGCCCAGCAACCGAAGACAGAGTTTACATTGCTTCATTTTGCCTTGCTTATTTGATAGAATATTGTGTTTTTTAGCCAAAGTACGAGTATAACAGTCAGTCCAGCCCCATCAGGGACCAGCAAGTTTTCTACATTTGATTTCATTGGAAGCCAGATTGTTAGGGTTAGTTACAACAAAGATGATTTGACTAACAGTATTGGGGGATGGGAGATAAAGGAGAAAACATTTTACAAACACATACACACACACACACACACACACACACACACACACACACACACACTGTCCTTCTATTAGATTTTTTTACCTTAATAAGAGATATTTATTAGCATAGAAGTTACCAAATGCTGTCAGGGATTTGAGACTCATGCTTTTTGAAACCAACTTCCTCAACTCCTAGGCCTTGCCTGCCTTGCCTTGGAGACACATTATGAGAAACATACTTTTACTTCTGTTCACTGGGGTAAAAATGGCTGTAAAGTATAGCGGCTTAAAGTGGCTCATTTCCTAAATGTCTGGGAATTATCTCTTACACAATTCCCTGTATGGAATGGTCCCTCTGGATGTACCTTCTATAATTGCATTCTGTGTGTACATTGTATGCTTGCAATCCTGACCTACTACATTACTACAGATGCATGTTCCTGAAGGTTTCTTGGCACGCTTCCCTTTTCTTGAAGACATTGATTGAACTGAGGACAGTTAGTATGGTTATATGAGATGAGATCTGTGGACATAGAATACCACAGTAGTTTGGGTGGACTAGCCCTTATGCTGCCATTTTATTTGACTTTATTTTGTGTTTTTTTTAAATAGAGGGAGGGACAGACAGACAGATGGACAGACCAAAACTGGGCCTAGCATGGGCTTTTTAAACTTCAACATCCATACCTAGTGACACATTTTCTCTAAAAAGGCCATGCCTCCTAATCTTTCTTTTTTTTTTTTTTTTTTTTTTTTTTTTTTTTTTTTTTTGGTTTTTCGAGACAGGGTTTCTCTGTATAGCCCTGGCTGTCCTGGAACTCACTCTGTAGACCAGGCTGGCCTCAAACTCAGAACTCCACCTGCCTCTGCCTCCTGAGTGCTGGGATTAAAGGCGTGTGCCACCATGCCCAGCCCTAATCTTTCTAATTCTTAACCAGTCCCACGTCTTGGTGACTAAGCTATAAGCGTGTGGAGGCTGTTTTCATTCCGTTCATGACAATCGCTGGCTGCCTGCTTAGAGTGTCCCACTCTCATCTTTTTCACATTCTTTAGCATACTCCCTCCTTATCTGCAGTAAGGCCATACATGCTTCTGGGTTGTTGCTTTGTTTGTTTAGCAGCCAGTTTGATTTTATCTGTTACAGTGTATCAGCATTGTTGGTTATTTTATTATGTTATTTCTTCAGTTTGAATGTGGTTTTCATACTAGTTCATATTTTGGTTAGTAATTGTCTTCTTTTTTTCCCAATTTTTATTAGATATTTTCTTCATTTACATTTCAAATGTTATCCTGAAAGTCCCCTAAACCCTCCCCCATCCCTTGCCCTGCTCCCCTACCCACCCACTCCCACATCTTGGCCCTGGCGTTCCCCTGTACTGGGGCATATAAAGTTTGCATGACCAAGGGGCCTCTCTTCCCAATGATGGCCAACTAGGCCATCTTCTGCTACATATGCAGCTAGAGATATGAGCTCTGGGGGTACTAGTTAGTTCATATTGTTCTTCCACCTATAGGGTTGGAGACCCCTTCAGCTCCTTGGGTACTTTCTCTAGCTTCTCCATTGGGAACCCTGTGTTCCTTCTAATAGCTGACTGTGAGCATCCACTTCTGTGTTTGCCAGGCACTGGTATAGCCTCACACGAGACAGCTATATCAGGGCCCTTTCAGCACTATCTTGCTGGCATATGCAATAGTGTCTGTGTTTGGTGGCTGATTATGGGATGGATCCCCTGCTGCAGCAGTCACTAGTTGGTCCATCTTTTTGTTTCAGCTCTACACTTGATCTCAGTAATTCTTTCAATGTGTGCTTTGTTCCTAATTCTAAGAAGGGGCAAAGTGTCCACACTTTGATCTTCATTCTTCTTGAGTTTCATGTGTTTAGCAAATTTGGACAAATACCCAGAAGATGTTCCAACTGGTAATAAGGACACATGCTCCACTATGTTCATAGCAGCCTTATTTATAATAGCCAGAAGCTGGAAAGAACCCAGGTATCCCTCAACAGAGGAATGGATACAGAAATTATGGTACATTTACACAATGGAGTACTACACAGCCATTAAAAACATTGAATTGCCGGGCGTGGTGGCGCACACCTTTAATCCCAGCACTCGGGAGGCAGAGGCAGGCGGATTTCTGAGTTCGAGGCCAGCCTGGTCTACAGAGTGAGTTCCTGGACAGCCAAGGCTATACAGAGAAACCCTGTTGTCGCAGGCAGGCCCATTCTCCCATGTCTCTGTCCGGCAGAGACAATGGGAATAAAACGACACAGGGGAGCGGCAGGGCAGGTTCCATGCAGCTTGCTTTCGCAGCTTCTGCTTTATTCTGCTTCTCTCTCTCTCTCTCTCTCTCTCTCTCTCTCTCTCTCTCTCTCGTTTCACACAGCTGTAGCCGTTCACTCACTCACTCACTCTGCTCTCTCCTATGCTGGCTGGCTAACACTGGTGCTGCTCTCCTCATCTGCTGCTCTCTGGCCTAACGCTGCTGGCGCTCTCCTATGCTGGCGCTCTCTAACACTGGTCCGGTCTCCTCATCTGGCCTCTCTCATCTGGGGCTGCCCTCAATTTATACTTCCATTCACTCACGCCATCTCACACCACCCAATCATAAACACACGCGTCCAAGGCAGCATGTAGGATTGGCTGATAGAATGGTATCACGCTAATCTCTCCAAGGAGTTACATGCTGCTTTTACTGCCAATGACTGAGACTGGGATAAACAAGCGAGGTCACGGGGCTTAGCATAGAGCCAGGTACCATCTTTGGCCCATGCGGCCGTGCCTGCTCCCCACACCCTGTCTCAAAAAAAAAAAAACCCAAAAAACAATAACAGTGGAGGTTAGGTGTGGTGGGGAATGCCTTTTAACCACGACGCTTGGGAGGCAGAGGCAGGTAGATTTTTGTGATTTTGGGGGCCACCAGCAGTGAGACCCTTATTCAAAAGCAGTAGTAGTAACAATAATAATAATAGAAGAAGAAATAAAGATGGGGTGACAAGTCTCTCAGAGGGTAAAGGCTCTTGCTGCTAAGCCTAACAAGCTGAGTTCTACTCTGAGGGCCCACATGGTGGAAAGAAAAGCAACTCCCAAAAGTTGTCTTCGTATACATGCTATAGCATATATGTACCTTCACATATACATGTACACACAGACTAAAAAAGATCAGCTGGGGCAACGTAATGAGACTCTGCCTCCAATAGATAGATAGATAGATAGATAGATAGATAGATAGATAGATAGATATGCTATAGCATATATGTACCTTCACATATACATGTACACACAGACTAAAAAAGATCAGCTGGGGCAACGTAATGAGACTCTGCCTCCAATAGATAGATAGATAGATAGATAGATAGATAGATAGATAGATAGATAGAAAGAAAGAAAGAATAGGTGGTATACACCTTTAATCACAGCACTCAGGAGACAGAAGAATCAAGAATATCTCTCTGGTAGTTCAGAGTTAGCCTGGTCTACATAGTGAGTTCCAGAACAACTAGAGCTATATAGCAGAGAGACCCTGTCTCAAGAAGAAAGACGGAAAAGAAAAGTGAAATATAAAATATAAAGCAGATAGACTGGGGTTTGTAGCCAGTTCAGTGGTAGAATGCTTGCCTAATAAGTGCAAAGCCCTGGTTCTGGATTTAACCCGCATCCACAGAAACATGAACACCTATAAACTATAAGCCTATAGTTTTTAGTTATGTTCAGTCAATGTAAAGTTACTCTGCCAAATTGCTGTATTTCCAGAATTACTGTGCATTACTGGTTACCAGTGTGCTGTGAGTTCATAGACTGGTACCAGAGATCACACTGAAGCATGCTGTATCTTTGGTCTTCAATTTCTGTCACTGATAAATGTTGACCCTTTTATTTCTCTTCTGTGGATCATCATTTTCTGCAGTTCCCCCATCCAGCCTTTGTTACTGTGTATTTAAATAATTGTTTGTTTGTTTGTTTTGAGGCAGTCTTTAGCCCAAGCTCATTTTGAACTTACCATGTAGTTAAGGATGACCTTGTTCTTCTTGATCCTCCTTCTTCCACCCCCAGAGTGCTGGAGTTACAGGTATGCATCAGCATGACTAGCTTTACTCAGTGCTGGAGATTGAGCCCAACTGTATTGGTGTTTTGCCTGCACTACATGTGTGCCTGATGTTCATAGAGGCCAGAAAAGAGTGTTAGATCCCCTGGAATTGGAGTTATATACAGTTATGAGCTGTCTGTCATATTGGTGCTGGGAATCAAACCTGAGCCCTCTGGAAGAGCAGCTAGTGCTTTTCTGAACTCTCCAGC
Source organism: Mus minutoides (assembly GCA_902729485.2). Taxonomy (NCBI): domain Eukaryota; kingdom Metazoa; phylum Chordata; class Mammalia; order Rodentia; family Muridae; genus Mus; species Mus minutoides. The sequence goes on from LR749527.1 coordinate 724,436, forward strand.
CCCTCCTAACCCCAGTTTATAGATTTTTAAAACTGAAGGTTAGAGTATATGTTCTTTGATACATTTTAAATCCATGTTTTGCCAAGATTGAGTCAATGCCAACTTTGTAAAAGGCTTTGCATCTAAGCAGAGGACCTTGGATACTCATCATATAGCTCTTTCCCTAACTGCAGGGCTGTGGGGCCCCTCCTTGCCCTTTTCCCCCAGTATGTGGTTTGGGCTGTTTTTTCCTTTTTGACTCTCAGCAGAGAGCTATTGCACATCGGAGGCTTCAGCAAGAACATTCACTTCCCCTTGGTTCTGACTTCCTGTTAAAGTAAGACAGTTTGTCAAGACAACCCTACATGTGATAAAGTCTGGCATGGGAAGGCTGGAGAAGGCTGCTTGGCAGCTGAACTTGCCCCTGGAAGCGGGAAACCTTTTTCCTGAAGGACAGGATATAGAGATTGTTTATGTGGTCCCCCCCTGTTGGGAGGTAGAAGAGATATAGAGAAGTAAGCAAAAAACTTGAGCCCAAATTGTAGCTCCTATTTTTACTCTTGGTAATGCCTTTTTTTTTTTTTTTTTAAATCATGTCCTGGTATCACTTTATCACTTGCTCATCCTCAATATTCAGTTTTAAGCTTTCTCAGTGTTTTAATTTAATTTCTTGCCTGGTATCTTGACTGGGTTAGCAGGATTAATGATGAATGCAGGAAGCCAGAGAGGATGTTGGTTCTTCTGGAACTGGAGTTAGGCAGTTTTGAGCTGCCATGTAGGTACAGGGAGCTGAACCTGGGTCATCTATAAAAGCAGCAAGTGCTCTTAACTGCTGAGCCGCCTCTTCATCCTCACGAAAGAGAATTTTATGAGCGGGTATTTACAGCTCTTTCCTGTTTGACAAATTACTACATGGATGTCTGTTACTCTTCTGCATCTGGGTCATCACCTCTTGAATTGGGGCAGCAGATTTTAGTGCTTATATATCACTGAAGCTATGAAAATACATCAAGGATAGTGATTTGGCAAGACAAACGAGGATTGAGATTTCCTGAAAAACCTGGTAGCTAATGTATTAAAAGGTGCCTGAGGAGTGTGATTGTCCTAAGGAAAGAGGAAGATCCTTCATAGACCTGATTACTTAAAAATGTAGCTCACACTTTTGCCTCCTCTCTTACAGACTAGTTCCTCTCCCCACTCTGGAGTGTCCAGGCAGGTTCGGATCAAGCCTTCCCAGTCTGCAGGGGATATAAATACCATCTACCAAGCTCCTGAGCCCAGAAGCAGGCACCTGTCTGTCAGTAAGTCTTTTTCTTCTTCACTGTCCATGTAAATTTGATGTGTTCACATTTAAAATATTCAACTACTAAACAGTCATCAAATGCTCATTGACTATCACTATGCAAAGTAGTGCTCTATGTTTTTATTTGGGGTAGAGGGGACATGAATGACCTGGACTCTTGAGGATCTTAGAATATAATAATAGGATGATGTGATTAAATTTGTTTTAAACATACTTGAGAAAGTGATCTCAGACATTTGTTTGAATACTTACAGGGGACCTGTCAAATTAGGGGTCAGATCTGCATTTTAGTTTTGACCACAAGCTTCTTGCTTATTCCTAAGAAATCCTTGTACTTCATGGAAGATGCTGACCAGTCAGCTGAGTTATCTTGGAAACTCAGAGAATTAACAGTATATATAACTAAATAGCAAAGAAGTTATGTAGTTGCTGTTAGACCTCCAGAGGAAAGAGTTCTAAATCAGGCTTGTGCGTTATATAACAGAAAATACAGTGTTCCTCTGGATAATTCTCAAGATCTCTCTTAATTAAGGTCTCTCTTAGAGGCTTGCCTGCAGCCCTGTCTTCATGGAGGCATTCTCTCAGTTGAGGTTTCCTCCTCCCAGATGACACTTAGCTTATGTCAAGTTAACATAAAACTAGCCAGCAAAGGATTTGAGGAGAAAGCCCATTTCTTGAACTGTAGAATTTTTATCAAGGTGGAAATCTGGAGGCTGGAGAGATGCTCAGTGGTTTAGAGGAGGTACTACTCTTTCAGAGGACCAAAGTTCAGTTTCTGGCACCCATGACAAGTGGCTCTAAACTGCCTGTCACTGCAGCTCTAGGGAATTTAGTTCTCTTTGCAGACTTTGGTGGTCATCTGCACTCACATGCACACATATCTCTGTGTAAATACATATAAACAAATCTTTTTAAAAATCTAAAAGAACTATGCTTTATCAAATATTTGCATGTGCCTGCTGCCCTGATGATCTGAGACACCTATTGCTGCCACTAGGAAGCCAAGTTTTCCTTTTCACACTAGACAGAATTCTGCCAGACTTAGCTGCTCTCTGCAGATCCTGAGCTGGGTCTGAGAGGTGGTAACCTTGTTCTGCTTCGGAACCTGTCTGTGAGTGATGCTCTTCCCAAGAGAGTAACAAGGAAAAACGAGCTGCTGAGACACTGGCATTGCCTCGCTGAGTAATTTCTGGAACCCAGGCACTCATATTTAATGTTTGTAGCTGCATGTTTGAATGTAAGTAATTTCCAGATTTTAAGTAATTGATGGGTATGTTTTCATAAGCTAGTTGAAGAGAAAGAGGCAAGATCGCAGCAGATCCTGTGCAGAATGTCCTAAAAATCTGATTGTCTGGAACCTGAGAAATAATAGCAACTTGACTTTTTAAAAATGTGTATATGTGTGTTTTTGAATGTATGTACATCATGTGGATGGCAAATGACCTTAGAAGCCAAAAAAGGGCATTTAATTTTCTAGAAATAGAATTGCAGACAGTTGTGGGAGCTAATAATTTTAAGACATTAGTTATTGGATGTATTTAGAAACTATAGAAATGAGACTTTTTTCCCCCAAGAAAATACAGACCTTTTATAAACATAGCCTTTGTAGTAGGGTATTAAAAGTAAACTCTCAAACATGGATATGATAGTGTGTCTTATGAACTCAGCACTCAGAAGACAGAAATAAAAGGAATGCCCAGAGTGTAATAAAGCCAGCCTGCTTTATGTTGTGAGTGACAGACCAGCTAAGCCACATCAGACCCTGTCTCAAAAAACAAGCATCTGGGCTGGCGAGATGGCTCAGTGGTTAAGAGCACCGACTGCTCTTCGGAAGGTCCAGAGTTCAAATCCTAGCAACCACATGGTGGCTCACAACCATCCGTAACGAAATCTGATGCCCTCTTCTGGAGTGTCTGAAGACAGCTACAGTGTACTTACATATAATAAATAAATAAATCGAAACAAAAAAGAAAACAAAAAAAACCCAAGCATCTGGGTATGGTGACTCATATGCACACCTTTAACCCCAGCACTCAGGAGCAGAGGCAGGTAGATCCCAGTGAGTTTGAGGTCAGCCTCATCTGCATAGAATTCTAGGCCAATCACAGCTTACACAGTGAGACCCTGTCTCAAAACAAATTAACAAAAAGCTACACTAATGAAAAAATGAGAAAACTTCTCTTAATTCCACAACAAAAATACTGTTTTAAGTATAATTTAGTAAAAATAGAAACCATAGGGAAGATGGGCATTGTGACACATGCAGACAACATGGAGCCAACCCTGTCTGAAATGCAAAACAGAACAAAAGCGAATTTGGGTATCATGGCACCATGGGTGACTGAGGTGGGAAGATAAGAGTTCAGGACTTCCTCATCTACATCAGATGTTTAAAGCCAGCCTAGACCTTTGAGACCCTGTCTCAAAACATAAAATCCAAAATAAAAGACATAAAGAAGCAATACCTTTTCAAATCCCATGTGTGTTTTGACACAAAACGTTTGGTTTGTGTGTGTTATGTGGATTTTGTGTGTATGTGTTTGGGTTTGGGTTGTTTTTTTAAGCAGTGATATGATTTGAACCTAGAACCTTGGACATGCTAGGCAATTGCTTTACACACTGAGCCATACTCCCAGCTACAGAATACATCACATCTTATCAAGAAAAGGAAAACAATACTTAAAACTTATTGGAGAAGAAACTGGATGTTGGAGTGTATGCTTGTAAAATGCTAGCATTTTAGAGGCTAGGTATGAGGAATTCAGAGCCACCCTTGGCTATATAGTAAGTTTGAAGCCAGCTTGTACTATATAAGAACTTTCCCTCAGGCTGGAGAGATGGCTCAGCGGTTAAGAGCACTGACTGCTCTTTCAAAGGTCCTAAGTTCAAATCCCAGCAACCACATGGTGGCTCACAACCATTCTTAATGAGATCTGACTCCCTCTTCTGGTGTGTCTGAAAACAGCTACAGTGTACTTATATATAATAATAAATAAATCTTTGGGCTGGAGCAAGCAGATGTCCTGAGTTCAATGCCCAATTCCTAGCAGCCACATGATGGCTTACAACCATCTGTACAGCTATATAAAATACATAAATGAATCTTTAAAAAAAAAAAAAAAAAAAAAGCACTGACTGCTCTTCCAGAGGACCTGAGTTCAGTTCCCAGCAACTATTACATGGTGGCTCACAACCATCTGTAATGGGATCTGATGCCTTCTTCTGGTGTGTCTGAAGATAGCGCCAGTGTACTCTCATACATAAAATAAATAAATCTTAAAGAATTAAAAAAAAAAATAAAAGACCTTCCCCACAAAAAAAAAAGAAAGAAAAAGAAAAAAGAAAACAAACCATAAAACAATACTGGAGAAAGTGCAAAGACAAGCAGACATGGAGAATGTTCTAATAGCAAAATAGAAAAGAGTGAAAAATAACCACACAGATGATGAATATTGGAAAAGAAATACATAGCAACAACTCGTGATTTAATTAATTTTAGGCTGTGGATGAATAAATTCTCACAAAATCAACACCATTACAAATCTGAATAAGGGTAAAAAGACCTGAGGATTGGAGATATTTTTTACATTGTTAGGAAACTGGAATGGAGCTTATACATTCTGCCCCAAGAGAGCCCACCTGCAAGCATGGTGACAAGCATCTGTCAGCCACTCACAAGGTTGAAACAGGAGAATTGTGAGTTTGAAGCCAATTTGAGCAAAGTTGGCAACATAGGGTTGCCTATTTCTCCCATTCGTTCATACAGAACCAGAGTTAGTGAGTAGTGGGTGGGCAGGTGTCTGAGTCTATCATACTGGGAGAGAGTGGAGATGCAGAGGAAAGCTTTCCCAGGGTCTTTGTAGAAATAGACAAGGAAGGCTGGGCAGCATCATTCTTTGTAATTGCTGAAGACTGACACAGGGCAGTAATTGAGTTTTCTGCCCCTAAACATGAACCTGTGATTCCTGTGTGGAGGCAAGGGCTAACTGGGGCCATAGAGGTCCTTTACCATGTTATAGGGAACCGTATATGGAAATCATTTCCTTGAGTAGACATAAATATGATTTTTATATTATTTTGTTTTATTTGGAAAATGGGTACCCATATCTCAGCATACCTAGAACCTGGCTTCTTTTATTCAAATGAATGAAGTCTTCTCTCTTGAATGCCTATAGGACTCTTTCAGAAGCTTGTTAGGTCTAGCTCCTCCACAGAATGCACTTTCCATGTTACTCTGGTAGAAATCAATTCCCATCAGGCCAGGCATGGGTGAAGCTGGAATGAAAAGGACAGTGAAGCCTGTGGGAAGTCAAGGGTGGTAGGAACACAGATTCTCCCTAGAGTAAAAACTTTTATAGTAATGATAACATCAGAACTGATGCCCAAAGGAAGAGTTAAGACTAGCATCCCAGGCATGGGAAAGAGCACCTCCTGGGCATCATTACAGAAGAACATGGAGGGCAGGCTCCAAATTCATCATTCTGGGATTCTGAAAAGACAACCTCAAATCTGGGTGGCGATGGTACATGTCTTTAATCCCAGCACTTTGGAGGCAGAGGCAAAGGCAGGTGGAGCTCCCTGGGTAGCCAAGACTACACAGAGAAACCCTGTTTGGAAAAAACAAAAGCAACAACAAAAACCCCAAAGTCTCATACAGCCCAAGTGCACCTACACATGTGATAGTCCTGCCTGTACCTCCTAAGTGGTGGGATTATAAGCATGCACTGCCTTACCATACCCAGCTTCACCCATGCCTGGCCTGATGGGAATTGATTTCTACCAGAGTAACATGGAAAGTGCATTCTGTGGAGGAGCTAGACCTAACAAGCTTCTGGAGGAGTCCTATAGGCATTCAAGAGAGAAGACTTAGGGTGAGCTATGGAGAATGTTCTGCCTTTCAGGTCTGGGTAGGCTGATACATTTAGAAGAGGCATAGAGAAGGTCAAGAAAGTATCTCAAGACCACTTTCTAAGAACTCTTGACTATACCTAGGGTTTTGTTTGTTTGTTTGTTTGTTTGTTTGTTTTGGTAGTTGGTTGGAAGTCACAGAAAAATGTTGCACCACATACTCCTCTCCATTAGAATGCTAATCATGATATCTCTTCCACCTAACTGTGTCTTTGTTCATTACCAAAAAAAGTCTATTATGGGCCAGAAACCTGGATACCAAACAAGACACGGGCTTTGTGCTTTGGACAATGTAGACCTGTAAAAAAAAAAAGTTTGCTTGTCTTAATCTGATCAGTGTGTAGTTACAACTCAGAGGTTGTGTGGTACTGCATGATATGTAAAAGAGGAGTAGGGCCTGATCTTGGGATCAGAAGAACATCAAACTATCACCTAAAGCACATAGGAAGCTGCAAAGATTTGGGGTCAAGGGCTTTAGACAGATGTTTTGTTTGTTGAGAACTAAGGCTAGAGAGAATGTGAACTGCTGAAGAGAAGTACTGGTGTCTGGAGTACTAAGAGCCAGGAGCAAAGAAAGCAGGCCTTCCCAAAGAGAGAGGACAGGACCCTAACAGATAGTAATGACAACTCATTTTAATCCTTGTTGAAAGCAGTGAAAAGTCACTAGTTTTTAAGTAACAATGAAAAGATAGGATAACATATTCAGATTTGCATTGTCAAAGACTGTCTGGCTGAAGTGTGAAGGACAGACTGGAAGGGCAAGAGCTAGGCCCTGGAACCATACATTCCAATGTGAGTGGTCTAGGGGAAAGAAGACCTTGCTTGGATCAGTCTGGTGCCAGAGGTAAAGACAAGGAACAGATGGGTTGAGACATCTAGAGGTAACACTGACAGAATGACTACTGGCATTTCAGTAGTTTTCACAGTGTGGTATGGGGAACCAGGGGAGTTCTTAAGATCCTTTTAGGGCTTCTGTGAGGGCGAGACTATTTTTATAATCATTTTAAAACTTGGGACTCATCACAAGCATACATAGTTTTCCAGAAGTGATGTGAGGATCTCGATATCACTCTCTCTCTCTCTCTCTCTCTCTCCCTCCCTCCCTCCCTCCCCTTCCCCCCTCTCTCCCCCCCTTCCCTGTGTGTCTATGTGAGACGTGACAGACAGACAGACAGACAGACAGACAGACAGACACAGGATCTCATGTATCCCAGGCTAGCCTCAAACTCATTCTGTAGCAAAGGATGCATCTTACTTAGCCTTCTCATCCTTCTGCCTTTACCTCCCTAGTTCTGGGATTATAGGATTACAGACATGCACTACCATACCTGGTTTATTTGGAGCTGGGAACAGAACCCAGAATTTTATGCATGCTTGGCAATTACTCTCCCAGCTGAACTACATTTCCAGCTTTATATCTGAAAATACCTGAGCTTGGTTCCAGAAGTTTTTCAGCAGTTAAGGGTTCTGGCTGTTCTTCCAGAAGACCTGGGTTCAGTTATCAGTACCCACATGGCAGCTCACAATTACTTATAACTGCAGACATAGGGGGATCCAATGCCCTTTTCTGGTCTCAATAGGAACACAGATGTACATTCAAGCAAAGACCCATATCATAGAAAAAAAGGATTTTTAGAAAAGGAATAGGGGGTCTGGAAAGAAGGGTCAGTAGTTGAGAGAACTTGTTGCTCTAGCAGAGGACCCACATGATCACTCACAACCATCCATAAACTCCAGTTCCCAGGGATCTGACCCCACCCCCTTTCTGGTATCCACAGACACCAGGCATGCCTATAATATATAGGCATAAATGCAGAAAACGCTCATACATATAAAATAAAATGTAAAAAGAAAATACCCGAGCTTTATTTATAATGTTATTATTAGTTGATAGTCGTGGTACTCAGGAAACAATATACCCCAGCATGATTCTTTGACTTCTAAATATTTTGCATGGAAAGATGTTTGGAGGATCTCAGAAGCAGTCTGTTTCAGAATTCCTTTTGTCCTGTGTCCTACTCCACTCTTTTCCCGATGCAGGCCATAGAATAAAAATCTCTTTTCCTCTGTGGGTCATGGGAAGTTGAGAACCCTATCTTGGAAAACTAGTCATAAAACCTAGAAATACTACTCATAAAACCTAGAAATACTACTCTAACCTAATCTCAACTTTTGTGTAAGAGCTAGCTATAAAGAAATTCTCTGGGGGCTGGAGAAATGGCTCAGTGGGTTAAGAACACTGACAACTCTTCCAAAGGTCCTGAGTTCAAATCTCAGCAACCACATGGTGGCTCACAACTATCTAAAGGTATCTGACACCCTCCTCTGGTGTGTCTGAAGACAGCTACAGTATACTTACATATAATAATAAATAAATCTTGAAAGAAAGAAAGAAATTCTCTGAACTGTTTTGTTGTTTGAGAGTAGGTCTGAAGACACTCATCCTAGAACTGGTGCTACACTATACCTTTGAGGGAAGACCCCATTTACTGAGGCCAAGAAGAATTTGAGTAGGCCTTACTGAGTTCCCTCATGTCTGTTGTATTGGGTAGACCCTTTCTGTCTAATGACATTTGCCTATTGCATTGAAGTATAAAAATGGAACATTACTCAGGCCTTTTGCATTTTATGCTGAAGGCTCTTGTGTGATGTAAAACAGTAAATGAAAGTTGATTTTCTCTGTTGAGCTTTTTTATTTTTTTGAGTGTATGCCATACCTCTTCGAGGGGGTAGGTGAAGGTGTCATTGTTTCTTCCCTGCCGTTTCACCTGCATACATAAACTCTCAAATGTTTTAAACTCTGAAAGAGCTCTAATACCAAAGGCTGTGGTTCCTATGGCATTGGAGGGAATTTTCAGGTGTTGAGGATACAAGCTAAATTATTGAATTGTGGAGCTAAGGAAATGTCTAACATTTTCATTAAGGCAGTTACTAGAAGAGAATCTGGTTTGGGGTACTGGTGGAAGACAGACCTAACATTTTGTCATGTTGAATTTTGTTTATTTATTTTTTAGAATTATTTATTTATTTTACTTATATGAGTATACTGCAGCTGTCTTCAGACACACCAGAAGAGGGTGTCAGATCTCATTAAGGATGGTTGTGAGCCACCATGTGGTTGCTGGAATTGAACTCAGGACCTCTGGAAGATCAGTCAGTGCTCTTAACCACTGAGCCATCTCTCCAGCTACTCCTCCCCCCACTTTTTAAAAAAAGATTTATTTAGTTTATTCTATATTTTGCTCTATGTATGTCTGTTTGAATCGGTGCTACAAACAGTTGTGAGCAGCCATGTGGGTGCTGAGAAAAGAACCCAGGTCCTCTAGAAGAGCAGCCAGTGCTCTTAACTGTGGAGCATCTCTCTAGCCGCTGTCATGTTGAATTTTAAATGCCTTTGAGACAGTCGGACGCATGGATCTTGAGGCTGGCGATGTAGCTCAGTTGGTAAGTGCATGCCTCATAAACCTGAAACACTAGTTTTGACTTGTAGCACGGCAAATATACAGGACTGCAGCTCAGAGAGAAGAAAGTCAAAGCTAGAAGTAGTATAAAGAATGAGGGAGTAGCCGGGTGTGGTGGCACACGCTTTTAATCTCAGCACTCGGGAGGCAGAGGCAGGCAGATTTCTGAGTTCGAGGCCAGCCTGGTCTACAATGTGAGTTCCAGGACAGCCACGGCTATACAGAGAAATCCTGTCTCGAAACCCCCCCCCCCAAAAAAAAAAAAAAAAAGTGAGGGAGTGTTGAGGATAAGGGTTACAATTGACACTTTTATCCACAAATGTCTAGGTGCTTGCTATAAGCTGGTCCAGTGTAAAGCTTTCCAGAGGTAAAGGGAAATAGGAAGAGACCAAGAGTCAAAAGCATGAAGGACTAAGAAAAATCCTAGTGGAAGAAATGGAGTCAGTGGAGAAATCAAAGTTAGTAAGTTTTAGCAATTCAGCCTCCTGCCTGGTTCTTCTTAGTCAGTCCTGTGAGGTTGAAAACTACAACTTGAAGGAGACTCAGCTCCCATTAGCATGTGTGCAGTTGGAGAAGTACAGAGTACCCAGTGCTGTTATAGAAATCTTTACTGAGAAATTTCTTCATACTGGGTTGAAAGTCTGCCTTTTCTCAGTTTACCAATTTATCCTTATAAGGTTGCCTTAAGCAACTCAGATAACAGAGAGTAAGTATTTTATATGACAGTTCTTGAAATATTTGAAATAGCTACTATGTTAACCTTTTTTTCTATCCTAATAAATATACATTGAATTCCATCATTTTCAGGCCAGATAATCTGTTAAATTAGTTAATGCTAAAAACAATATCAACAGCAACAAAAACCTGGGCAGGTACAGTGAATCATGCCTATATATTCCCAGCATTCAGGACATTAACGTAGTATTGTCATTAATTCTAGTCAAAAGCTACAGTGCAAGGAGACTGTCTCAAAAACAACAAAATTCCATGATCATGAATTTACCTCAAAGAATGAATAGCCTTGTGAAGAGATCATTAGAGAGACAGATGGAATTTCCCTATATGAATCTATCTTTTATATCTTTGCCTATGGAAATTCAAGCATAATTTGCTGGGTGGTGCCTGAAACTACATAGCCAAATCACAACTAATGTATTTATAGAAGGTACATTCTAATTATTTTGTCCTAGTGTATCTTAAGAGCCTTTGCCTCTGTTACACTGTCTTCCTTCCCACCCCCAGTACAGGGGATTGAACCCAAGACTCTAGCAATGCTCTGCCTGAGCTATATCTTTCTTGCTTTTCCACTTTAATCCCATAGGTAGCAGGCCAGACTGCAACCCTGTAGATGAGTGGAGGCAATCGGTCTTTTTAAGGTGTTTGGTGAAAGCTAGTGGCTTAAGGGGGGGTGAGAGGAATTACACACACACAAACACAGTCTCTATCATCGCACCCATATACATCATACCATATATATATGGTCAGAATATTTTAGAGATCTCAGCAAATAATGAGAGGAATAAGCTTCTAAAGAGAGGGAAGGAAAATAGACCATAGATATGTGAACTTCAGCAGGAGGTGCTTCGTGGAGTCTAGGACTGTAATGCTGTGAAAAGGAGAGAAATCTCTACCTCCAAGTAGAGGATGAATTCAGATGAAGGGAAAAAGGGAAAAGCTGGAATCTTACTATAGAAATAGCTGGTAGCAGAAAGTCAAAACACTGCATAGTATAAACTTCCAGTCCTGGGACAAGAAACCATAGTAGTTGAGGTGGTTTCTGCTAATATACATTGAGAAAATAAAATGGTTTCCTTTCTTCACTCCAGAGGTTCTTTTCTCCTCACAGTAAATTCTGTGATATTAGGTAAGAATTATAAAGTGTATGATAATACCTCCTTTAAAACTGAAACATAGGTTGCTGCTAGTGTCTGTGGGATAGGAAGGTTGAGAAGTATTTTTGCACAACCTTACCCCCATGTTAGCAGTTCAAGAAATGTTGCTTCCAATTTTCTATTGAAGAAGAGAAAAAAAAGATTTGATTACTCTCCTATCTCATCTGTCCCCTAAAAGAGAAAAGGATTTAGAATATCTCTTTGTACTTGCAGTGACCTGCACATTAACACTGACCCAAAGCCTTAGAACTCCCTGTGGAGGCAACTTCCTGATTTCATCAGCTTCCTGATGAGGGTTCTCTGAGCAGAGTGAGAGCCTGCATTTCAGCCAGAATACAAGCAATTTCTGCTCGACTTCTCTGGGTTAAAGAAACTAGCAGAGTAACATAATCTGGGACAAATTTTAACAGCTCATGCTTAAGCCCTGGACTTCTCTTTCCATTTAGAATGCCTTCAGAGGAAGCTCTTCAGATGGGCTTCGGTGATGCTGGCCTGGGTCTCTTGATGTGGCTAGAGCAGCACAGCCAGCCTGGAGTATCAGTAAAGGCTGTCCCCTGGGAATCCCCCTCCCGCCCCTTGCCCCTTGCCATCCCTCCCACCAGTGTGTGCGGTGGAATCAGTTGTGCTTTGATAGCAGAGCTCTGCACCTTCTGGATCACTCCTGGTCATAGTAAATATGTGACTGTCAAGTCTTGTAGCTCAGTATCATCATGGCCCATCCTTCTCTCCCTTGCTCTCAGCTGTTGATGTGCCTCTCATTGACTCTCAGTTTTTGAAATGAAGATAAAAACAAAACTGAAAATACCCTGGAGCAGTCATGCTGCCTCCTGCTGTTTCCATTTGCTTCCTCTGATAGTCACTGGTCTGGGGAGACTTCCCTTTCCTGCTCCAGGCAGTGGGCCTGTGCACAATAGCCCCTGGCCTGTCGCCCATCAGATAGCAAGGCTGGTTTTCTGTAGGCCACAGTGTGGATTGGAAAAAGTGAAAGTCTCTGGCTGGAAATAAAAGCTCAGTAAACCTTTGCTCTTACCCCCACCCCCACCCTAGGCCCTCCAGTGTCTGCAGCAGTGGCTTTCTGTGCTAGATTGATCCCAACTACCAAAGCCAGGGGGAATTGGTAAGCTAGTAGGGGAGGGACTGCTTTGGACCAATATCACCAACAAGAAAGAGGTTCTTTTGTTTTTCTAACTAATCACTTATAAGAGACTTTTAAATTTCGTTCTAGATAAAATTATAGTTTCTTATTATTCTAGAGCATCTTGGGTTCAAATGCTAGAAAAGAACCATTGTAACTTCTTTCTTTTTCTTTTTCTTTTCTTTTTTTTTTTTTTTTTTTTTTTTTTTTTTTTTTTTTTTTTTTTTTTTTTTTTTTTTGGTTTTTCAAGACAGGGTTTCTCTGTGTAGCCCTGGCTGTCCTGGAACTCACTCTGTAGACTAGGCTGACCTTGAATTGACAGAGATCCAGAGTACAGGAATTAAAGGCGTGCGCCACCACTGCCTGGCATTTTAGCTGATTTTATTGCTCTGTGAGTTCACAGCAAAATATCCCTAAATTTGGGTCTGGAGAGATGGCTCAGCGGTTAAGAGCACTGACAGCTCTTCCGAAGGTGATGAGTTCAAATCCCAGGAACCACATGGTGGCTTACAACCACCCATAATGAGATCTGACGCCCTCCTCTGGTGCATCTGAAGTCAGCTATAGTGTACTTGTAAATAATAATAAATGAATCCTTGGACCAGAGAGAGCAGGGACTGAGCGAGCGGGACCAACCGGAGCGAGCAGGGTTGACCAGAACAAGGGGGGAAAAAAAAAAACTATTCCTGTCTGACTGAGATGGTCTTCTTGTGGTTTGTGGGGTGACTCCTGAGCCCCAACAGATGCCTCTAGGAATCAATTGAAGTGTTCCCGGTGGTAATTCATCAAATGTCTTCAGTACAACCAAAAGAGCTATGTTTTGAAGCAACTGACTTCATGTGGAAGAATGAAGAACTCAATCTCTTGAACCTGAGAATCATTTAATCTCTTTAGAAGCCGTCCTTTAAGCACTGAATGTGAGACTCCTGTCATCCCAGCACTCAGGAGATGGGAGCAAGAGGATGTGTTCAAATCTGCCTGGAGTATATGGCTCTATCAAAAGCAAACAAAAAACAAAACCTGTTTTTCCCAAGGCATGGTGGTAGTATATGCCTTTAATCCTAGGGCTCGAGAGACAGAAACAGGTTTATCTCTGAGTTCAAGGCCACCCTGGTCTTGCAGGCCAGTCAGAATTATATAGTGAAACCCTGTCTCAAAACAGAACAACAGCGAAAACCCACCATTTTTCAAGCAGTAGCCTATTGCACTTTTTTTCCCAAGTATTTTTCTTCCTTTTGTTGTTCCTTCTTAGTTTAGGAGGAACCTCCCTGACTCAGAAAATTTTGTTGAGGCCCATTTCTTTATGCTCAATATATTTTCTCTGGGTTTTAAAAGCATCTCAGGCAGACTCCTCAGCAGTCTTTACACTATAGACGGACCTGCCATCTAACTGTCCTGCCTGGAGTGCGGGCTGAGTGAGCTATGTACAAGTTAAAACAGTACGTATCCTAAATTTTCCTTCTGAAACTGGTTTCTGTTAGAAAAGAGTGAAGTTGGGATGGCTAGGCACACCTTCCAGAGTAGAATGAGTCAAGCTCTTCCCCACACCTCTAGCTACTAAACTTGTTCTCTTAGGTATTTCCACAGAACATCTTGCCCTCAGAGGTTCTACCCCAGAAAACTCAATTTAATAGCCGTGAAATAATTTGTTAAGTGGTGACACTTTGAAGCCGGGTGTGGTGGCGCACGCCTTTAATCCCAGCACTCGGGAGGCAGAGGCAGGTGGATTTCTGAGTTCGAGGCCAGCCTGGTCTACAAAGTGAGTTCCAGGACAGCCAGGACTACACAGAGAAACCCTGTCTCGAAAAACCAAAGAAAAGGGGGGAGGGGGTGATGACACTTTGCCATTTCTGGTGTCTGGGGATTTCTGGGTTGTAGGAGAGAGGTAGAGGGTATAAAAGAGAAAAGATTCTTAAGTTTCTGGCTTTCTTCATGGTGGAATAGATATGTTCCCCAAACAGGAATCTAGGAGAGCACATCTGAAGGCCAAAAGACAACTTGGTAGACTCAGTTCTCTCTTTAGACCATGTAGGTTCTGATGATTGAACTCATTATTGTGAGGCTTGGTACATGCTCCTTGTACCTTTGCCTGCTGAGCCATCTCATTGGCCTTGTTAGTATTTTTCTTTAACTATCTAAAGATTGTTTTATTCTCAAGTAACAAAATTACCTTGCAGGGTGCCTGCCATTTAGCAGTTAAGCAGAGAATGTTTGCCAAAGTTCTTTTGCAAATTGTTGAAAAATCAAATGAAGTAATTACTATGAATGTCTAACAAAAAGGAAATTTGTAAATAAGGATAACATAAGGTTACTCGCAGTAGTCAGGAAGTGTGGGAGTAAATGGTAAGGACAAGAAGCCTCTTGTCATTGGCCGGAATGCCCTCGCTGAGGCTGATACTGCCTTAGCCTCCGGAGCGCTGGGATTGTAGGCATATGCAACCGGCCTAGCTCAGAGTGTTGATCTATCTGATACAGGTAGAAAACCGGTTAGAGAAGGTACTTGGAGAAACTGGACCACAGGACATGTGCCCAGGTGTATCCAGGTAATTTTTTCCTGGACCCCAGCCTCAAAATGTTAAGGCCAAAGCTCAAAAGAACTCAGCTGATAAACTAATGTACAGGACCTTTTATTTATACTTCTTTTCATAGTTTGAGTCACTACCAGTGACTATTTAGAATTTATGTTTGTTTTATTCATGATGTCTTAAATCTCAGGCTGGCCTTGAACACATTATGTAGCAGAAATGCCTCTACTTAGTAGGTACAAGGAGTATAGGCACATGCCATAAGGTCTGGCTCCATTTTTTTTTTTTTTAAGTTATACTTGTGCCTAGGTTGACTTCAAATTCAAATGATCTTCCTACCTCAGCTCCATAAACTCTACGTCTAGCTCAGTCAGAAAATTTTGTTTATTATTATACATTATGTAGCTGTCTTCAGATGCATCAGAAGAGGGCATCAGATCTCGTTATAGGTGGTTATGAGTCACCACGTGGTTGCTGGGATTTGAACTCAGGACCTTTTGAAGGGCAGTCAGTGCTCTTACCTGCTGAGCCATCTTACCAGCCCCAGAAAATTTTAAATGAAGAAATCAGGATGGGGTATGGTGGTACACACCTTTAATCCCGGGACCTGGAGGCAGGTCTCTGAGTTTGAGGCCAGCTTGGTCTACAGAGTGAGTTCCAGGACAGCCAGGGCTACATATTGAGACCCTCTTTCAAAAATACCAAAAGGAAAAAGAAGAGAAATCAGAAGTACACAGTTTCTTGATTACTTTTCTACCGCTGTGAAAAGACATCATGACCAAGGCAATTGGGCATCATGGTGGGAAACAAGGTGGCAGGCAGGCATGGCATTAGAGCAGTAGCTGGGAGCTTACATTTGACCCATAAGCACGAGGCAGGGAGAGACTAGACTTGGGTGGGCTTGAAAACCTTTTTATTTTTCAAGACAGGGTTTCTCTGTGTAGCTCTGGCTGTCTTGAAACTCACTATGCAGACCCAGCTGGCCTTGAACTCAGAGATCCACCTGCCTCTGCCTCCTGTGTGCTGGGATTAAAGACATAAGACACCACTGCCTGACTTGTTTTCTTTTTAAGGTGTATTGCATTTCATTGTATGGATGTGTGTATGTGTGTGCCAGTGCCAGAAGCATCAGATTCCCCTGGTTGGAGCAACAGGCAGTTCTGAGCTACCTAGTAGGGACGCTGGGAATCCAGCTCTGATCCTTTGCAAGAGCAGTGTGGATTCTTAACTGCTGAGCCATTTCTCCAGGCCCAACAATACATTTTAAATTGTGCTTTACTCTGAATGTCATGATAAAATCTCAACCACTGTACGTGGAATGTGAGTTATGCCTTTGTCCAATGTACCCATGATAGGTTTGCTACTGGTGCATTGTGAGTTATGCCTTTGTCCAATGTACCCATGATAGGTTTGCTACTGGTGCATTGCCATCTCAAGGTTCTAAGCATTTTTTAAAGCTGGCTAACTCACATCCAGCTTACACAGATTGTCACAGAGTTAGTTATGGTTCATGTTTTATGTCATGGTTCTTAATTATATATGTTCTAGTGCCGCTCCATCTCTGAAAGTTCCTTGTCAAGGAAGGGATGGTGTTTGCTTCCTCAAGCTGAACATGCTGAATTGCATGACCATCTAAATTGCATCCCTGACCTCTTGGGATCAGTATTCTCTCTGGCCCTGCTCTTCTGTGCCACATCTTGGCTCTGTTGTTAAAGGGTCTTCTTTCTGTGCTCTAGGCTCCCAGAACCCTGGCCGAAGCTCTCCTCCCCCTGGTTATGTACCTGAGCGGCAACAGCACATTGCCCGGCAAGGATCATATACAAGCATCAACAGTGAAGGTGAATTCATCCCAGAGACCAGCGAGCAGTGTGTGAGTATGAGGATGTGGAGATGGGGTGTCAGAGTATACCATGACCTGTGTCAGACCAAGACTGTGATGGAACTCTCAGTGATCCCATTACAGATCTGAGGCGTTTGATGCCATCCCATAATGCTTTGAGAACCATTTCTGCCCCAAGATGGATTATTCCTTTGAAGGGCCGAAGGTCAGTTCTTTTTAAAGATGAGATCTAAACCTCTTAACCTCACTAGTGTTAGGTGAGCACTTAGTGATAATTCACCTTTGGGGTCTCTCACTAGGCCCCTTGCAGAGCAAGTGTGCTGAACTCTTTGTGTACTTTATTCAGCAGTTTTAACTATAAACAGCCTCAAACTGACAGATTATATTTTTCATTGGCCATATTTTAGTTTTGCTATTTAGTTTTACCTGTGAACAGTCCTAACCTGACAGATTATGTTTTTCATTGGCTACATTTTAGTTTTGCTATTTCTTGGTGAAAGTGAGGAGGGGGTTATAAATTAGACTGTAGGACCAGTAAAATAACATGATTTTGCCAATTGCTGTATTACCATCTATTGTTACATAACAATTTGCTACAGATTTGGTATTAAAACAGTATACCTTTATTATTTTAGTGTCTTTAGATTGCAAGTCCAAACATGACTACAGTGTTTGTTTGTTTTTTCCTCATGGTCTCACAGGGCTACACTCAAGCCACTATGCAAGCTTTCCTGGGCTTGAGGTTCTTAGCACTCTTTAGTTCCTTGTGTTTGGTAGGACTGTAGCCCTTTTCTTTGTTAGAGGTTGTTCAAGAAGTTCCTCAGATTCTAGAGGCTACCTACAATTCTTTATTATTTATTCCTCTCATAGCATGGCCTTCTTCAAGGCTGGTCTGACTCTGTTGTTCCAATCTACAAAGATGGAGTCTTCATAACATAATGAGTAGCATTCCTGTCCTCTTGGCCTTAGCTCATTGGCTAGAACTAAGTCCCAGTTCTCCTTGCACTCAAGGGAAGGGTAACTCATTGGTCACCTAATAAAGTGTTCACCACAATGGCTTAACCCATTTTGATGGCTAGTCTTTTAACCAGTAGCTTACTTAATAAAAAATTATACTTTGGAATAATTAACTGAGTAAGGGCAAGAACTCTGTTTTTTTCCCTCCCTTCAGTGATCTTGCCTTTACTGCAACGAGTTAAGTTGTTTCAAGTTTCTGAGATTTAGCTTAAGAAGGGAAATTTTCCTCGGGAAGCAGAGGCAGGAGGATTTCTGAGTTCAAGGCCAGCCTGGTCTACAAAGTAAGTTCCAGGACAGCCAGGGCTATACAGAAAAACCCTGTCTCGAAAAACAAACAAACACACACAAAAAAAAGAAGGGAAATTTTCTAAATTTTCTAATAGATAAAATAGCCACAGAAGGCTCAAGGAATTGAGTTTGATTACCAGTACCCATGTCAGACAGATCACAGCTGCCTGTAATTCCAGCTGCAGGAGATCTGACATTGTCTCTGGCCTTTGTGGGTACTTGCATATTTCCCATCTACACACAGATATATACATACATACACATAAACAAAAATAAAAAATAAATATTTAAAAGGGAGGTGGGCTGGGAAGATGGTATATCAGTTAAGAGTTCTTGATGCTCTTGAAGAAAATCCAAATTTGGTTTCTATCACCTATACTGGCTGGCTTAAAATTGCCTATAATTTCATTGGGATATCTGGCATCTCTTCTAGGCTCAGTGGGCTCCTCTACTCATATGTGCAAGCACTGCACACACAATTTAATACCAGTATATGTGGGATTGTACAGAAGCAAATTCCCATACCTTTAATTATTCAAACTATAAAGGATGTGAGAAGCCTTTTAAACGCTTTGTTTCTTCTGTATGTACACTTTCCAGGTAATTTTAAGTTTAGAGCAGTAAGCTGGACTGCTTTTAGCTGCAGATTTCTTCCCTGGGTTTTTTACTGACCATCCATCTGTATTGAGCATGGAGACGTTTCTTTATCATCCCCTAAACAATACAATTTAACAACTTTCCACAGCATTTATGTTATATTATTATGTATAAGTAATCATGATGATGTAAAGTATACAGAAAGGTGTGTATGTATATGTGTGGTTTACCTACAAATACTGTATTAGTTTATATAAGGGTGTGTGTGTGTGTGTGTATGCACACATACATATAAATAATATCTTACTATAAGGGACTCTGATATCAGTAGGAGTCCTGGAACTAGCTCCCATGAATATAGAGTATTGACTGCTTTCTGAATTTGAAGGCTGTAGTCCCATCTTTACCACGTCTACGTCTGGGAGAGAGAGAGAAAAAAAATGAAGCCTTTAGGAGATTGGTTAGGAAAAAAAAAAATCTATTCTGAAGGTTTTTTGTTATTGCGTTTGACTATAAGCTAGAAAAACATTCCTACCTCTGCTTTAGAGCCAGGGGCTGGGAGTTTGTCTTTCTGGCACCAGCTGTGCACTAACCATGTTTTTAGTTTGCATATGACTCCTCACCTTTCTTGGTCTGCAATGTTCATTGTGAAATGAGGTAATGCTTATCTGTATAAACTGTGAATTATAGAGTATGAACAGAAGCAGTAATGTCCCACCCAAACTCCACTGGAAACCTAAGCAGGCCAATACCACATCAAGTGCCAGGCACTAATTGTGATGGGCCAAGAAAGTGCCAACAAGAGAAACAGTACCTCTGCTTTGCTCTGTTGGCAGAGCCCTAAGGAAGCCAGCCAAACATTTTCTTCATCTTAGAAGCTTGCCTTTCAAACAAAGGGAGAATGGTACCCTATAACCCTTCCTCCACTACATGGGGAAACAAAGACACCTCCATATTGTGACAAAAAGGAGCACATGCTAGCTCTACCTGGGTCAGATGGCTGGGATTTGAGTCAAACTGTGGTTTCATTGTGTGACTTGCCTTACAGATGCTAGATCCCCTCAGCAGTGCCGAAAATTCCTTGTCAGGAAGCTGTCAATCCTTGGACAGGTCAGCAGACAGGTATGGAGCTGTGATGGTTTGGGTTAATAAGTAGGCGTTTTTGGAACGGTTTTAAGAGTAGAATTGGCCAGTCTGTATCTCTGATACAGCCACAGGCCCAGGATTAAAACAGTGTGCTTCTTAGAGAACCCCTCAATTTCCCAACACTCTGAGAATGTTTAGGTACACAGTAAAATAAACAGTAATAGTTTAGAAGAACAGCTCACTTATTGTTGGCTGTGCTGTTCCCAGTCCTTTATGTGGTTTGACTCTACACGTACTATAGTCTGCCTATTTTTAACCTCGTTACTGTGATTTGGATTGAGAAGCAATGGCTTGTTGAAATTTGAAAGAAACGGGGATTCTCACACATAGATTGGTCTGTCCATTTTCTTTCTTCAAATGTTTCTATTTTAATAAGAAGCTAATTAGAAGATAATTAGAAAACATAATATCTAGTCTGCCTAGCTTTTACCTCTTGGTGTAAAATATTTATTCTAACACTGGTAGAAGTCAGTGCTATGCTTTATATAGCCAAATGGCTATATGGTTCACCTAGTGGTATCAAGGGTTTGTTTTGTTATTTTGTTTTGTTGAGATAAGTTCTCACTAGATAGTTGGTCTGGAACTCACAGTCTTCGTACATCAGTTTCCTATGTGCCAAAACCTGTCTTGAAAGGGTCTTTAGAGTGGGCTGTCACCCCTTTATGCTAAGGACTCATTGATTAGGTCCAGGGCTAGGAAACAGGAATAGCTTCCTTTTTAACTATGTGATCAGTTGTCCATGAAAGTGTCCTAGATGTCACAGAATACATCCATAGTTATTAGTATATTAAGTTCTTTGGGGCTTGCTCTCCAATTAGGGAGCAAAAAGGCACAAGTGAACATAGCAAGAGGTGCTACCACAAGACAAGGTCTCAGCCAGGACAGTTGCTGATCTAGCTTGGACTATCCTAAACTTTGGGGTGTCAAAGGAGGATGGTAGTCTAGTTGTTTGAAAGTAGAGGGCAGCCCTCTGAAACTCTCTGGACAGTTTCTGACCTGTGACCCTCAAAAGATACTTGGAGGACTAGGAAGATGGCTTGGTTAGTAAAGTGCTTGATGTACAAGCATGTGAACCTGAGTTTAATCTACCAGATGTCAAGTGAAAAGCTGGATTCAGCAGTGCACATGTGTAACCAGTGCTGGGGAGGTGGAGACAGGAGGATAAGTGAGGCTTACTAGCCAGCCAGTCTAGCTGCTAAAAGTTCAAGGTTCACTGAGAAACCCTGCCTCTAAAAATAAGGAGGAGAACAATTGGGAAAGATACCAGATGTCAATCTTTGGCCTTTACCACATACACAAGGTACTTGCATGTCAAAGGTCCATTCAGATTTAACTGGATGTTGAAAAAGATAGCTTAATTTACCCACTTTCCTCTTGGTTCTTGGTTTCTCCATCTCTAAAAGGAGATGGTAGTCTAAAAGGAGGATGTCTGATATAGAAACAGACTGGAGTTGCATACCAGGTTTTAAGATTGACTCTTGCAGCCGGGCGTGGTGGTGCACGCCTTTAATCCCAGCACTCCAGAGGCAGAGGCAGAGGCAGAGGCAGGCAAATTTCTGAGTTCGAGGCCAGCCTGGTCTACAGAGTGAGTTCCAGGACAGCCAAGGCTACACAGAGAAACCCTGTCTCAAAAAAAAAAAAAAAAAAAAAAAAAAAAAAAAAAAAGATTGACTCTTGCTTCCTGGCTATCTTTGAGCATATAGAGAGAGGTGTTATATTTAACCTGTAGGTTATCAACTAGTAATAACACAGCAGTTGCTCTATAATTGGTACCTGTATTACTTTTATTATTTGTCCTACGTTACAGAGGTATGAGGATTAAATGAGGAGAAGCTCACTCTGTAAAATAAAAAAAGCATTCTTTGCCAGGCAGTGGTGCCACACACCTTTAATCTCAGCACTCAGGGCTCTGTGAGTTCAAGGTCAGCCTGATCTATAAAGTTGAGTTCTAGAATAGCCAGGGCTACATAGAGAAACATTGCTTCAAACAAAGCGTTCTTTAAACTGCAGTGTTTTCATTATTACTGCCTAGGCCAAGTTGGTTTGTTGTTGTGGTTTGGTTTGGTTTGGTTTGGTTTGGTTTTTGCAGCTTTCTGCTATAGAGATTAGAGATTAGAAAAAAGGCCAAAAATGGGAAGGGGCAAACAGCCAGGGTAGAGTTCAGTAGCATAGGTAGAGGTATTCCCTCCTGATTTTTGGCCTCAGGCTAATGAAGTTTTGTGGCAGTGAGCACCAGACACTAAGCTCCAGGGAAAGCTGCTCTTCTCTACCTCTTTTTCTGAACATCATTTGGAAGGGAGACCACTTCACACACCCTTCCTCTGCCCTCTGGGCTACTCTAGACAGGCACTGAAGTTTATTTTATAGTCTTTGTTTTTTTTCTAGCCCATCCTTCAGGAAATCACAAATGTCCCGAGCCCGGAGCTTCCCAGACAACAGAAAGGAATGCTCAGGTAAGTTCTGCAGAATCTAGGCGGGCACTGCACGGGTTGGGGAAGTGTCTTGTTGGAACCATAGATGCCTCTAAATTGGAAAGCCAAAATGATATAATAATTTTCCTGAAAATTGTAAAGTCTCAGGAGGCCTTAGGAGCTCAAGTGAGTCATCCATTTTGATTCCCCCTGGATCTAGTAACGGACTGTCCTGTCTTCCTCAGATCGGGAGACCCAGCTCTATGATAAAGGCGTCAAAGGCGGAACCTATCCCAGGCGCTACCATGTGTCTATGCATCACAAAGACTACAGTGATGGTAAGTGCTCTGCACTGGCCCTTGCTGGGTTGGCTGGTCAAAGACCAAACTTTGCCTGGAAAAAACACCACAAAGGGAGAGTTTAGGGGTGGATGGAAAGGAAATCAATTGCTCTAGCCTCTGCATTTTCTCTTATTCCTGAGGCATTGTGCCCTAGGCTTTAGGCAAAAAATACAAGGAACTAACCAGATTTGGGGGTGGGGGGGTTGGTCCATGAAAATGCTGCCACTGGGAATGATGTCCTTTGAGTAGTACATGTATGCTCCACGGTTCCACCTTTTTGATGTCATCTTCTGTGGCAGCAACAAATAGACTAAAGCTGTGGCTGAGGGCTCAGGAGCGGAAGGCTGAGCAGGTCACTTGAGCTGTGGTTAGCCTCTTTGTAGGGCCTGAGGATCAGTCTTATGCCTTCCCTGTGGTCAGGGCTTCTTGAACCAAACAACTTCCGAATTTCTGCTTTTGTGTTGATCTTAGGGGCTGGGACAGCCTTTCTGGCATGAATATGGGGGTTGGGGTGAGGGCAGGTGGGATGCACCTGAGCTAGTTGTCACTGTCCTCTTTTTCATATCTGGGTTTGTGGCCAGGCTCTGACTTGCTCTGCCCTCACTCTTGTACCCTTTCAGGCAGAAGAACATTTCCCCGAATACGACGGCATCAAGGCAACCTATTCACTCTGGTGCCCTCAAGTCGCTCCATGAGCACAAATGGCGAGAACATGGGTGTAGCTGTGCAATACCTGGACCCCCGTGGGCGCCTACGGAGTGCAGACAGCGAGAATGCCCTCACTGTGCAGGAAAGGAATGTGCCAACCAAATGTGAGAAGTATCCCTGACTAGGAAGGGGATATGGGTGCTGACAAGCTGCAGGGGCAAGAGCTCAACTGTGGTA
Organism: Mus minutoides; assembly: GCA_902729485.2. Lineage (NCBI taxonomy): Eukaryota > Metazoa > Chordata > Mammalia > Rodentia > Muridae > Mus > Mus minutoides. The sequence continues at coordinate 748,164 of LR749527.1, forward strand.
CACTGCTCTGGCGCATCCTTCCCACTCTTGAGAGAATTTTGGAAGAGGTACCACACCCTAGAATATAGGCCTGATCCCATGGCGGTATGATAAGCCATTTCTTCATCTTTAGTTTTCCCATGTTTAAGCTAAAGAATATATTCTTAATCCTTGCTATATCAGATATTTAGGAGCGAGTTAGGCACAATGATACATGCCTGTAATCTCAGCACTCAAGACAATGAGTCAGAAAGATCTAAAGTTTGAAAAGCAGCTTGAGTTATATCATGAGTTCAAGGCCAGTCTGTGTTATACACCAAGGCCTTATCTAAAAATCATAATGAACAGAAGAAAAACCTGCATAGGAACTTTGAAAATCAGGTTAGTTGATGAGCACAGAATGCTATTTCACTAGTCTTGTGTTTGTCAGGACTCTGTCCTTAAGGTCCTGTTGACAAGGGCTTGGGCCTACAAGAGAAGGAAGGGGTAGATGGTGCTGGGTCCAAATACCGAAAGTTAATGCTCTAACGTTCTCCTGCTGCTCTCCGTAGCTCCTAGTGCTCCCATCAATTGGCGTCGGGGGAAGCTCCTGGGCCAAGGTGCCTTCGGCAGGGTCTACTTGTGCTATGATGTGGACACAGGACGTGAACTGGCTTCTAAGCAGGTCCAGTTTGACCCAGATAGTCCTGAGACAAGCAAGGTATGCCCTTCCCTGTGCACCAACCTCCAGCCAAAACACCTATTGAGTACTTGCTAAAGTGATACAAGTTACTTCCCCATAACTTCTCAAGTACCCTTGCTGTTCATCTTAGCTCTAGCCAAGGGGTGAAGGGTCAGTGTGGCTGGAGCCCATGGGAAGACTGCCTCCATACTAAAGTCCCTAGGAACCCAAACTGAGATGTGATGACCACTTCCCCAAAGGACACTCTTTGAATCCATTCCCCAAACAGTGCCTTGGACCAGGAGGAAGCTGTGGAACTCACTCATTTGTTCTCAATTTGAATAGGCAAATAAAGTAGTTACTTTAACTAGGCTTCTATAGCCCCTCCTCCTTCCTTCCTCTTCGTAAGGAGTACTACATCCCAAGGGCTACTGAGCATTGTGGCCAAGTGCTAGACAGTTGAGTTTGCTATTCCCTAGCTGATGTTCCCAAAGCAGATCCTTGTGAAACAACAAGATAAGCTGACCCTAGGTGGGCAGAACTGGACCCTGAGTACCTAGGTAGGTGACCACTGGTCCCTCTCTAGGAGGTGAGTGCTCTGGAGTGTGAGATCCAGTTGCTGAAGAACCTGCAGCATGAGCGCATTGTGCAGTACTACGGCTGCCTGCGGGACCGTGCGGAGAAGATCCTCACCATCTTTATGGAGTATATGCCAGGGGTATGTGCCCTTGGATGCATGTGAAATTCACATAAGAGGCTTGACCTAGGGCTAGTGGCTGTGGGTATGAGTCACTCTTGACCTGAGTCTGATCCCATGAGCTGGGAAACCATGTGTAGTGATAGCAGGATTTGATGTCAGGAGGGCCCTTCCTGTGGCTACAGAGAGGGTGTGAAATGAAAAATGGCCCAGGTTCCATCTAACTTGAGAGTCCTGAAAGGCTGGCCCATGTCAAGTAAGCACAGCCTTTCCCTAGAGTAGTGGAGCCCTTCAACCTGGACTTTGTACCACTTGCTTGCAGTAAGGACTGTTTGATGCTTTCCCTAGCTGTCTGACAGCTGACAAAAGTGGCTCATACATGCTAATGAGACCCAAATGAATCCCTGCTTTACCACAGTCCTGGGGACTGGAAATAACTTTGTCTCCTCTCAAGCCAGCCCTCAAGGGGACTCTTTTGACTCCTTGTGCTCTATTAGGGCTCTGTAAAAGACCAGTTGAAGGCCTACGGAGCTCTGACAGAGAGTGTGACCCGCAAGTATACCCGGCAGATTCTGGAGGGCATGTCATACCTGCACAGCAACATGATTGTGCATCGGGACATCAAGGGTGAGTGGAGAGAAAGCTGTGGCAGAGGCATCAAGACCTAGGCTCAGCCAGGCATAGCGGTGTAAACCTTCTACCCCAGGCAGAGCCCTGTGCACTGCGAGGGCAGCTGGTCAGCATAGTGAGTTCTAGGTCTGACAAGCCTACATAGTGAGACCTAGGTTCAAGGCTACCATTCAGTTAGCAGTAGACCAATCACTACTAACCACTCTGAGCTTTCTGAATGAATAGGACCCCAATTACTTCCTTAATTGGAGAAGAGTGTACAAATTGGTTAAACAGTATGAGGAAAATAATCCAAAATGCAAATCTAGACTATGGAGCTGATCCTTATACTGTGAAGCTTCCTGCAGCTCATGTCTAAGTCAGTGGTGGGTCTGGCCTTCCTAAAGTTTTCAGGCACCTGGAAGGGGAGATAACAGGAAAATAGAAGAGGGTGCAAACTGGTAGCCTCTGCCCTTTTGTGCCTTAGGAGCCAATATCCTCCGAGACTCAGCTGGGAATGTGAAGCTTGGGGATTTTGGGGCCAGCAAACGCCTACAGACCATCTGCATGTCAGGGACAGGCATGCGCTCTGTCACGGGCACACCCTACTGGATGAGTCCTGAAGTCATCAGTGGCGAGGGCTATGGAAGAAAGGCAGATGTGTGGTGAGTACTGCTTATGTTATCTAGCTCCCTGACTGACTGAGGCTGAAGGATCTTCTCTAAATCAGACATGAACTTGGAGGCTTGACAGTATGAGAGAGAGATGCTGAGGACCTTCTCTTGCTGGCTGGTACACCCAGGGATTGATTCTTTAGCGGAGTGAGGGGATAGATACAGGGCACATTGATAAATGGAGTGAACTTTTATGCCAAACAACTAAGGGTTATTGCTAAGGACTTAAGCCACGGGAGTCAAAATCCCTCATGTTTGATGGATCTCTTTAAGAAGCGGGTTTGGGGTTGGGCCTAGTGGTTAACTCCTTTAATCCCAGCACTGGGGAGACAGAGGCAGTCAGATCTCTGTGAGTTCAAGGCCAGCCTGGTCTACATAGTGAGTTTCAAGCTAACCAGGAACATACTGAGACTATATGAGAAAGGAAGAAGGGAGAGTAGGAAGAAAGGAAGAAGGAAAGAAAAAAGAAAAGAAAAGGTAGGTTCTAGAGCTAGGGAGGATGGCTTGATGGGTAAGAATACTTGCTGTACAAAGTACAAGGACCTAAGTTAAAATCCCTAGCTCCCACATAAAAGCCAGGCATGCCTGTAACTCCAGCACTGGGAGGCAGACAGGTGGATCCAGAGAGGTCTCTGACCAGTCAGTCTAACCAAAAAAGTAACTTTCCATTTTAGTGAGAGACACTTGTCCTGCTTGCTTCTGCATGTACAAATACAGACATGATCAAATGCATATAACACACACACACACACACACACAGAGCACAGGATCTATTCTGAAGGCCTGGATTTGTCTCTAAACAAGTAAACTCAGTCCCTTCTTGTGCCTAAATGGCTTGCATTTGACTTACTTAACTTTATATCTGACTTCAGAAAGAATCTGAGAATTACAAGAACAACTCTCCTTAGAAAGTTACCATGGGTCATCCACCAAAGGTGTCTAAATCCTAACTGTCAAAATCTATAAATTTTCCTATATGGCAACAGGGCTTCTGTAACTGTGAGGCACTATCTTAAAGTATCTGGGTCCCTATAAAAGAAAGGCAGGTCAGAGTGGGTAGTGGGAGATGTGGCAGAGGGTGCACCGGTTAGAGTGACTTAGTCAAGGAGTGGGGAACCAGAAGCCAAGAAACACAAACAAATGGCTTGGGGAAGTTATTGCTTCTGAGAAAGATACCTCCTTCCAACAGTGCATAGAATGGCTGAGAGCCTAAAGCTGGCTGACAAATGACATAAGGGTCTCTCTTCCAGGAGCCTGGGCTGTACTGTGGTTGAAATGCTGACAGAGAAACCACCTTGGGCAGAGTATGAAGCTATGGCTGCCATTTTCAAGATTGCCACCCAGCCTACCAATCCTCAGCTGCCCTCTCACATCTCAGAACACGGCAGGGACTTCCTGAGGCGCATATTTGTGGAAGCTCGTCAGAGACCCTCAGCTGAGGAGCTGCTCACACACCACTTTGCACAGCTAGTGTACTGAGCTCTCAAGGCTATGCAGCTGCCAGCTACCACCTGCCGAGCAGGCAAGGGGCTGCTGTCAGGCTCAGTGAAGTTGCTGCTTCTTCCAGGCAAGGCTATGACCAGTGGAGCATCGGTCCAGCCATTGTTTGTCTGTGCCCCATCTGCCACTGGGACTCAAAGCCAGGATGGGATAGCTCTGGCATCAAGACTGGGAGCTCCAGCCTGTAAGACCCAAGAGCTTTAGCATCTTAAGCTCAGTATGGCGGGAAGGGCTGGGAACAGTATGCAAGACTGCCGTGGGTCCTGCCTGCCCTCAGATGTGTCCTAACACTGCAGACAGCACTGAAGTCAAGAGGGACTGGGGCACAGGACGTCCTCAAGGGTATGAATAGTGTTACTTCATTCAGAGTGTTATTTTGTTTCTCTCCCAATGTTTGGAGACCACCAGCTATCTCTGGGCTGCATGAGCCCAGCAAGCCTGAGGTAAAGCCCAGTATCCCCCAGCCAACAGAAGGTAGAGGTTTGGGTTGCCCCACTAAGAGCTTCCAGGTATGTGGTGTCAGTCCTGTCTTACCAAAGATGAATGAAGCAAATGTTATGCTGCCTTATTCTGGGAAGGAGGAGCTACCCCGATAAGCAGGGCCTGAGAAATGGAGCTGCCTCCAGAAACTGGGGAGACCCAGTCTTGTCAATGCAATTGTCTCTGTTTTACAAGTTGGAGTCACTCTTATGCTGTTCCCAGTTTTAAAACTGGAGACTTTGCCCTCTGAGCTCTGGAGACCCATGTGGGCTTAGGCCTTGGACTGGATGGGAGAGCTGATGGCCTCCACCCCTGGCCTGCCCTCTGTTCCCTCACTGGAGCAGAGAAAGTAGACAACACCGGTCAGAGCACCTGGTTCTTGGCAGCTCAGCAAAGTGCAGGGGGTTGTCTCAGGCTGTCTGCATCTCAAACCTGTAAGCCCTGAGCCCACTCCATGGGACAGAAAGTCCTTGTGCTGCCACAACCATGTCTAAAGCCATCAGCTGTGTTCCTCAGCCCGCCCTGTCCACTTGTCATCAGCCTCATTCCCTTCTTGTTCCTCCTACAAAGGAGGATGCCAGTAGGGGTTAGGGAAAGAATTATCTCCAAGCAGCTTAGAGTTGGCCATATTTACCTCAGCCTGGGTGCTGGTCCTTTCTTCCAGCCCCTTTCTTCCCCTCCAAATGTGCCTATTTCTAGAGCTCCTCCCTCCCAACTCCCAAATTTTTGGGAGTTATCATTAAAGGAAAGAAGGAAAAAAAAAAAAAAAAAAAAAGAAGCCAGTGCCCAGGGATGGGCATCTCCAGGGAGCTGGGGATTAGTGCCAGGCAGCTCTTTGCCAGCCATGCCCACTTCCCCATGGGCACAGAACAAGCCAAAGCCTTCGTTGTATGTTGACGATGCACTTTTATGAATGTAGTTTCTATCGCTGTTTTTAGCCTTTTCACATCATGTAATGTGAGGCCTTGTACTTGTTAATTTATATCTCAGATCCATATTTGATGGTTTTTATATATATATCAATTCTAGACTGTTACTGGTGATGGACTCCTGAAGAGAGAACAGAAATTGAAAGCAGCTGGTTTTGCAGATATGCGTGTTGCACGGTGCCAATTGGGCCTGGGCCCCTGTTTTATTTCCTTTCCCTTGGGGGTCTGTCAGGCCACTCTCTAACTGCTCTGAAGCCAGTGAGTAAAGTCCTGCTTCCACCTCAGCCTTTGCCCAAAATAGGGACTGGCCCCTCTTCTAGACCAAAGCTGCCAAAAGGCAGCTGGGCCTCTCCATGACCCCATCCTGATGGCTATATAGCACCCCTTAGCCTATCCCTATCCACACCCCAAACCCAGAGGAGATAGAGATTGGTGGGCTGACAAGATGTTAGATGAGACAACTCTGCTTGTCACAGGTTCAGGCTCTCACGGCGCTCCCCCCATATCCCCACGGGGGGGAGTGTATTACCTCATAGGCAATGTTTCTAAAATGAACTTAAAAGTAAGCCAACAAATTCTGCACTCCAAAGGGGGAAAAAAAAAAGACACCTTTTTTTTGTGCCAAAAACTGTGGACATGCTGGTTCAGCATCCTCAGGACCAAGCTATTAATTTATTTTTTTTCTTATTAACAAATCCAAATGACAAGTTGTGGGCCTCCAGGGTGGCCTGGGCCCAAAGGTTATGAAGGAAGGTTTCCTAGCAGCCCTTGGCCTGCTGTGCAGAGATGCTCTGCCACCTTCACTTGTTCTTCATTCCATGGGGTTTATCTGCCTTCACCAATCCCACATGGAAGGGCCAGGCCTGGGTCAGCTGCAAGCTGCCACCCTCCTGCCCCTCCCACTCGCCCAGCTCTGTGTCTGAATTGTGGAATGTGCAGAAGAACCTGCAGCCATAGTTATTGACTATATCTTGACTGAGGGCTTGCAGTGCAAAGCCAGGCCAGTGCATTACTTACAATAAAAGGGATCATTTATATCAGAAGGGTCCTGTGACCATGCTTTCGCTTGAAGGTGGTGGAGGGAATTTTTACAGGGATGGATTGGGTACAATGCCTAACACCAAGTTTAGGCCTCTTAAATAGAACTTGAAATGGCTGCCAAAAGCAGCCTGTGGGCCAAGGTGGCCCCTCTCCTTCCCTCTTACACAGCACTGGTCATCCATCTGAGCCGAATCTATCAATAGCTGAATTCCTAGGATCATTCATGGCATTTTGTAGTCTTCCTGGCCAAGGGGCTTCCCTTGGTCCCTTACAGAACATCAGTCAGAGGCAAGGTCTCACTATGTAGCTCTGCTGTCCTGGAACTCACTATATAGAACAGGCTGGTCTTGAATGCACAGAGACCCACCTGCCTCTGCCTCTGCCTCCTGAGTGCTGGTATTAAAAGCATGTGTTACAGCCCCCAGCCCCCGCCACTGTTTCTTTACTGCAGCAAGAGACCATCCTTGTCCCATAAATCCAAGGCTTTGCCGTGCCTGCTTCCCAGATGCCCACCTGAAGTGGGCAGTCTACAGTGATTCACCCATCAGCAAGACCAGAGGCCAGGCTGTTCCATAAGGCAGTTTGCGGAAGCCAGGACAATAGGTCTTGGGGTGAGACAACTCAGACTTCTACTCAGGGAGCATCTTCACATTTGCCTTGTGCCTCTGCTGTGAGCTGTCATCCCTCAGTGTGCATGAACTCTGAGAGGCGCAAAGTTTGCCCCTGGAGGTCCTGGCACAGTAGCTGTGACATCCCACTTCATATAAGAGGCTCTAGGAAGAGGACAGTCATGAGAAGAGAAGGTGGAAGATGCTGGACTGGCAGCACTTGATAGGCTGTGGATTCCTACCATTCTTTGCAGATTTCTAGGGCAAAGGGCTAGGAGGAAACTGGACAGCTGGGATCAGATAGCAGAAAGCGGACACCAAGGTCTTGGCCAAGTCAGAAAGCTTCTGTTCTGCACTCCACTGTACTCAAGTGTAGTGAATTAACCTCTGAAGAACCGAAGCCAGGCATGGATGACACAGGCCTTTAATCCCAGCACTTTGGAAGCAGAAGCAGGCAGATCTCTGTATTCTAGGCCAATCAGAGCTACAGTGAGGCCTTGTCTCAAAAACCCAAAACAGTTCTGGTTGCAAGTCAGTGTGCCTGGATTTCAGGTTTGACAGCTAAACGCCCCAAGGTGGCACAGACCACCAGCTCCTAGCCCCTTTAAGGCCAGGAGTATTCTGGGCTGGCCTTAGTTCCCCTGTGATGAGTCTGCTGCGTACCTGCCACAAAGCCCCCCCCCCTTCAAAAAATCAGGCCACATAATAGAGTCAAGATCTGTTTAAATGTTTTTAAAACAGGGTTGATCACAACAGTCAGAACAGCACAACAGAGGGGGAGCATAGCTACTGCCGACCCTGTCAGCTGAGGCTCTAGCAAGAGCTTTAGCTTTGTGGTGTGAGGGACCCCCAGACCCTGAAGGCTGCAGGCTGTCTTGCCTCTTTCCCAGCCCTCTCCCCCACCACCAGCAAGGTGGCATCTATGAGGCCCAGCAGATGGCACTCTCCCTCTTCCAGTCTCTGTGGCTCATTACCAGGCTAAGGGGCAGAGGTAGATGGGGAGAAAAGGGGGTACACAAGGCCCAGGTGGCAGTGAGGGAGCTTGGGACCCTGAGGAGAGCATGCTGACTCCTTGCTGGAGAAAAGGCACCTAAATAGGGAAGCTGGGCTTGTGCGCCTCCCGGGGAGCCGTGGGGTGAGATGGGGGTGGGCTAAAGGACACAGTATGGTGAAAATTCCAATTCTGGTTCCCAACGCCAACCTCCCATGGGAAAAGTAAGGAATCCTGGGGCAGAGCCTTATGCCTGAAGCCTGTGTGAGGGAGCCTCATCCTCTCCCACCCCGCGCCCCAAAGCCCAGGTTAACCTCCTTTCCACTGCCCAGCGGGAGGCCGTGTGCTGGGAGGGAATGGGTGTTAAAGGGGTCTCAGGCTGACTTGGTGCCCGAGTCCACCTCCTTGTGGGCCCAGAGCTCCTTGTGCTGTTTACGACCAAACCCTTCATCGTAGTTGCCTTTGCTCTTGAACAGCTGCTGAAAGTGAGGTCTGCAGTAAAATTCACCGTGCATCGCAGCATAACTGCCCAGGCTGTGGAAGCAGAGAAGGTCTGGGTCAGTCTGGGTCAGTCTGGGTCAGGGCGGGAAGGCAGCGTAGGGTGGGCAGGCAGGTGGGCGGGCCGGAACAGGGCAGGAGCGCACCTGAGTTTGGTGTGGCAGTGTTTGCAACAGAAACAAGAGTTGTGGAAAATGAGCTTGTCTGCCACCAGCCGCTCCATAGGGTACACAGTCTTCTGGCAGGCTGCACAGGTCTCCTTCACCTGAGCCCGCAAGCTAAAGGACTGTGGAGTAGGAGCAAAGTACACTTAGCAAGAGGCCGGGTCAGCACCGACCCTTTCCTCCACCCACACCCACCCTCAGGACCCCCTACCTTAGACCGCTGTACCGTGCTGCTGCCACTGCTGCCTTTGGCTTCCTGGGGAAGAGGAGCAGTAGAAGGGGTCAGCTCTCCGGTGGCCCAGCCCACATCCCAGGGGCACTCGAGGTGGCACAAGGTGCCAAGCAAACAAGCTGCTCCTGTCCCCTTTACCCCTCCCCACCTGACTGGACACCTACATGAGAGGGGGTGGCCTGGGCGGCTCCGGCAGCTTGGAACATGGCTCTTCAGAGGTGCTTGGTGGCCCTGGAGGAGATGCCGAGCCAAGAGGGTTCTGCAAGGGGAAGTCAGTCAGTGGGGCCCCATGAGCCCTCCCCCACCCTGCAGGCTAGGGTGTTTTTTAGGCAGGGGGTTGGGGGGCTGCGGTTGGGACTTTCCCTAAGTCATTTCCTGTTGCTCTGGGTCTTGCTACTTCCGCCCCTCACCCACCCCCAACAGCCTGCCCGCCCCTCATTCAGCCCCCAAGGGTTAGGGGGTCCCTGAGTGGAAACATATGTGGAGACAGAACAAAGTTAGCGAGAGTGGCCGGGGACAGGGGCTCCACGGTCTCTGCCTCTGGGAAGCACAGGCAGAGACCCCGCCTGGGATGAAGGGAGGTCGGCAGAGGTCTGAGCAGGGTACCGCCAGATCCGCGCTCCCCCTCACCGGGTTTAGACGTCCAGCCCTGGACAGTGCTGGGCCCGACCTCCTGCCTGGCCAGGCTGCGCTGCCTCCAGCGCCCGCTCTTCGGGACCCCAGACCCCGAAACCCCACCCCACCACGGGCCGGCCCTGCGGGACCGACGCGAGCCTCGGGATCGCCGCGAGCACAACGCGCGAACCGCCAGGCGGCGTCGGCCCCCGCAACGCTCCGCGCCCCTCCCCCCGGCCGCCGTGGGTCTCACCGGGCCCGGCCTGCGCCGCGGGGCGGGGGTCGGTCGCTGGGGGACCGCCTCGGGTGCAAGTGGCGCGGGCGCGAGCTGCCGCCGCTGCCAGTGGTCCCCGAGCGGCAGCCGCCGCCTCACCGCGGCGCCGCCCCCGCCGGCCCCCGCCCCGCGCCCGCCCATTGGCTCCGCGCGCCCGGGGCCGCCTCCGGGAGAAGCCGCCGCCGACCCCCCTCTGTGCTTTGTCTTTCCCTTGCTCGCCGTCCCCCCCTCCCCGCCTTTGTCTGCCCCCCACACCGCTTTCACAGCCCGCGCTCTCCCGCCTCCCGGAGCCAACCTCCTCTGCCGCTCGTAGAGAAGGGACGACGGCGGGGACCGAATCGCAGATCTCGAGAGGAGAGTTGTTCAGCCTGCGGTCGCCACGCAAGGCTCTTCCGGCGCGGACCTTCAGAAATGGCCTGGGCCTTTACTGCCTCGGTTTACCGGTTTACCCGTTAGCCGGTGTGAACGCAGAGTCCCATTAGCTCCGCCCCCTTCTTGCGCTCTTTAAGACCCAGTAGTTTGGGGTACGCCACTATGGGGACTCCGGAGGCAGGTTCACTGGCAGCCACGGAGTCCTACGGAGGAAGATGGAGGCTCGTAGTCCCTTCGCATACCCCGATGTTAGGCCAAGGCGGCGGTGGGCCCATGTCACTACATGAAGGGGTGTGACAGATCCGCTATCCGAGAACTGCAGCCCTGTGGTTTCCGAAATCACCAGCCCCCTTAAACTCATCCTAAATGGTTTCTGTGACCAGATTTTGTGGGATTAGTAACCTCTGGCCTTGCCATGGCCCAGGTCAAGCCCTTATCTGAACGGACCCGCTTCCTTACATCAAGCACACCTTGTACCACTGAAGGGAGCAGAGAGCCATTTAGACTGGAGTTGTTTAGAGAACAAAGTGCAACAAGAGCTGCTCTTGCCGCTCCACCCCAGCCCACTGCACAGCAGGCTTGAGGACAGCACTGGAAGGAACAGCAGCAACTAGGGCACGGACCTCTGCTGGGGGCTCTGCCTGAAGCCCAGCTGGAGCCTGTTTTCACGAAGCACACAGCAACATACATCCACACCCCTGTAACAGGAATAGAACTGGTGGCTCTAGCGCAGGCCCACGCGTGTCAGGGAACAGAACAACTTACCACCTCCTGCCTGGCAGGGGAACTGGGAGGCAGCAGGCAGTATCACCCATCCCCACCCGCACCCCACTGTGGTGCTAATGCACCCACGCTGAGCTTTGCTTTTCTCCCTCAGCCTCAGGTTGCCTCAGGTTTGCCTGCACTGAGGCTCAGCCCTGGACTTCGTAATGGGTGTTCCTCCACAACTAGGGGTGACTTCCTAGGGAAAATTGTGCACACCTATCATCAGATTCTCCAAGGGAGCTGTTTTGTACAAAAAGAGTAAAGCCCTTAGGGACACCAGGCGGCTGCTCAGACGCACTGACTGGCAGCCCGCCCTGCTGGGACCATCTGTGGGCAGAGCTACCACAGTCAGCAGTTAACTAGGAGGAGGAAGGTAGTGCGGAAGGATCGAAAGCAGCTAACTGTGGGCCCACGCCAGCATCTGAGTTCAAAGCCACCCAGGGCTACAAGTCATATCCTGGTACACATGGGCACACACATAAAAAAAATTTTTTTTTAAGTATCTGAGAACAAGTTGGGCAGGGGCTAGAAATGCTGGAGTGTCACATGAGCCTTTGTCACATGCCATTTCATGTCCCCTAGCCTACCTCCAGTAGGAAAATTTTTTTAAAAGTTTCTTTAAATGTTCTGTAGTTGTTAGACAAGGTCTGTTGCCCAGGCTGGACTCAAACCAGCTATGTAGCAAAGGGTGATGTTCAATGCCCATCCTCTTGCCTCTACCCCCGAGTGCTAGGTTTATAAAGTACCCTGTGCCATGTCCAGTATATAAAGTGCTGAGGAGCTGATGATCAAAATATGGTGCTTGCCAGGAGGTGGTGGTACACACCTTTAATCCCAGCACTTGGGGGGCAGAGGCAAGTGGATTTCTGAGTTTGAGGACAGCCAGGGCTACACAAAGAAACCCTGTCTAAAACAAAACAAAACCAACAACCAAGCAGGGCACTTCAGGTTTGCTGTGTGAATACTCTGCCAACCAAGCTGGACTTCCAGCCTCAACTGTAAAACTTCCTGAGAAAATGTTTTCTTAGGGGAGCATTTGATGGTCTGAGAATCCTCAGAAAAAGGAGTGTAGGACCTCACCCAGGGGCCTGGCAAGGTGGAAAGTGCTAGGCTGGGGTTGTACACGTGGGCATGCACAGGAACAAGGTCAGAACAGGTCCCCTTGCTCCTAGTCTCTGGCTGCCAGCCAGGACGACAGGTTCTTGGGTTACACTTGCTGGGTATTAGTACCAACCATAAGAAGACAAACATCAGGTTACAAGACAAAATCTTCCACCCTTTGCTGCCCAGAGGTGGGCTTGGCTAGTTGCCAGTACTGGTACCCTTTCTGATAATTTTGCCAAGGCAAAATTTAATACTCGGGCTGGCAAGATGGCTCAGTAGACAACCGCTCTTCCGAAGGTCCTGAGTTCAAACCCCACCAACCACCCGTAATGAGATCTGAACCCCTCTTCTGGTGTGTCTGGTGTACTTATATATAATAATAAATTTTTGGGCGGGAGCAAGCAGGGATTGAGCAAGGGGAGTTGACCCAAGTGAGCGGGGCTGACCACAGCGAGCAGAGGTCCTACACCACATGAAGGCTCACAACCATCTGTACAGCTACAGTGTACTCACATAAAATAAATAAATCTTTTAAAAAAATTAATACTCAAACTCTAGGGAACTAAGAGACCATGGCTGTTTCTTCTAAGACCAGTTTTCTATGAAACTGGTATGTATGCTTATGAAAGAAAACACTGCCAGGCCGGCAGCACACCCACTTAGCCCACTCTGGAAGAACCAGTGACCGGCAGCTGATCCAGCCTGGCAATCCCAGAAGCCAGCACACAGGCTCTGAACACAAGGAAACACTGACGCCATTCCCAACGTTCTCTAAAAATTTTAATTTGTTCTAACAATGAAACTAATACAACTTAAGGACTCATAAGCCCTCAGATGAGGCAAGACATATATGGCCCTTGGAGGAGGCACCAGGGCAGCCGCTGGCAGGAGGCAGTAAGATGGACTCTTGGGAAAGGAGTGAATAAATGAGCTAAGATGGTTTCAGGTGTCAGGGCCCACGAGAGGTGGAGATGAGGATGGCCAGTCCCAGCCTTAACTGACGTGGTGCTCAGTAACGGGGGGAGATGCCTGAGGGATGGGCAGGCCAGACTGTTTAGGACTTGTCTGTCCCCTTTCAGCCCTTCAGGACCTGGGAGCAGAGGGAAGAGGGATGGGCTAACTGAGAGCAAGTGTTGGGGAAAGGATGTGAAGGTCCCTGGGTCCAGAGTTACTCTGGGCTTGGCCGTGATCCTCAGGGCCCATGCTGCACTTCATCCTTCTAAGGAGGTCCCCTGAGCTCACACAACAGGATGTCAGCTTTCCGGCCTCTCCAAGTCCCTGGTGACTGGGATTCCCTGGGTCTCAAAAGCCACAAAAACAGTGAAGTCCCTTCTAGAATGTCCTTTCAAGTAGCCAGCAGCCAGCTCTGCAGGCAGAATATCCCTTGAACCCAGTCTGCGGCCAGAGGCAGATGCTAGTCCTCAAGGTGGCCCTGGGCTCACACCCCACGCCAGCTGGAGGGCAGGCTGCAGAGACTCAGAATTCCCAGTCATCCACCTCCAGGTCCTCCAGGTTTGTCACCAGGCCGAAGATTCCACTGTGATCCTGACACTGGCTGCCCTCGAAGTTGGTGATGGGAGTGACTGGGCGGAGCAACTCAGGCAAAGCCTCGGAAGCACGCCGCTTGATCTGAGGGAGAGACAAGGTGGGTATGGACCCTACAACTCAGGTCTCAGGAGCCAAAGCTCCTGCCCTGTGGTGTTCTGGAGCCAAAAAGGAAAGGAGGGAGAGAGAGTGCCTCAGAAGCATGGTCATCCCACTAGTTCAAACAAGCAGAGGAAGAATACCTAACCACCCAGGGGGTTCAGTGGCTCAAGTTACAGGGAGCAGCAGCAGGGAGCCAGGGAGCTACCTTACCTGCTTGAAGAAGGAGTGGTTCAGCAGGGTGCTGGCGTTTGGCCTGGAGAGAAAGGGGACGAGACCCATATGACTCCTGGGCTCAGCTATCCAAACCCAGACCCTCACCCTCTCCTCCAGACCCTCTCCTGTTTCTCTGGCCCTCCCAGTAACTAGCCCAAGCTACCCTCGCTAGTTTCTTAACAGGAAGCCAATTCTTCTTGCTGAGTTTCCAGAGATCCATGTAAGTCACAGCCTCTGGAATACTGGCTACAGCCCCTAGGCTCCCTCTGCTCCCTGAAGCCCACCCGATGGCCAGCAGGGTACCTTGCATCAGGGTTGCGCTGAAGGCACTGTTCCACGAAGTTGTGGAAGTGAGGTGAGAAGGTTCGGTGGTAGGGGTGGGAAGGCGAGTCGCCATTGGAAGGCCGGAGGCTACCAGCGACTAGGCTGTCATTCAGGCCAGGGTTGGCAATGGAGCGGGAGGGACTCATGGTCAGCTCCTCGGCAGGGATGGTGCTGGTGTCCAGCAGGCAGGGCACTGTGCCATTAAGTTTCTCTAGCAGCATCTAGGAAAGAGAGATGGGCCTGGGTGAGAGGCCCAGGAGGGCCAGGAGTCTCCTCAAAAATGTCCTCCTCCCTTGAACAAATGGGATCTCTGGCAGAGGAGACGGATGTTGGACGTGCTGGCTAGGTTTATGTAGATTTGACACAAAGCAGAGTCATCTGAGAAAAACACCTCCACATGAACGGGCAATAGGCAGGCTGTTAGAGTATTTTCTAAGTTAGTGACTGATGGGGAAGGGCCCAGCCCACTTGGTACACCCTTAGGCTGGTGGTCCTGTGTTCTATAGTAAAACAGGCTGAGGAAGTCCCGAGGAGCAAGGCAACCATTAAGCAGCACCCCTCCTGGCTTCTTCTGCTTGAGTCCCTACCCTGTTTCCTACAAGTATACGCCAAGTGCATTTTTCTTTCCCAACTTACTTGGGGTCATGGTGTTTCACCACAGTAGTAAAAATCCTAAAACAGCTGGGCGTGGTGGCACACACCTTTAATCCCAGCCCTCGGGAGGCAGAGGCAAGCAGATTTCTGAGTTCGAGGCCAGCCTGGTCTACAAAGAGAGTTCCAGGACAGCCAGGGCTAGACAGAGAAACCCTGTCTCAAAACAAAACAAAACAAAACCCTAAGACATCATGTAAATCTGGCTTTTGCAGACGAACTCTAGCTACTGGCTGGCAGTGAAGGCAGATGGGAAAGAATGGGTTGGTCTGAAGGGCCTAGCGTCCTCCCTCCCTTCTCGAGGTAACTGCCGTAACTAGAGCCCTCTCTCCAGAAGAGAAACAGACTGGCATCAGTCTCTGTGCTCCCAGCTCCGCTCTGCCAGGGCAGGTGGGTCCAGTGGGGCCCACAGTGGAGCATCTGCCACACAGCACTCTGGGTTGACGGGCATGCTGCACCAGGAGCCCAACGCCTTCAAACTTGTCACATACAAAACAAGCCACACCTTGAAGATAGCTGTCTCTAAAGGTGAGCTCATGAACCAGCAGAGCAATCTGAACTTGGAGAGGTCTCTAGGGCTGTGCTAATGTGGAAGCCTATAACCACATGTGACTATATTTACATTAGCCTTAAAATTCAACCCCTCTGACTCAGTGGCCACAGTTTAAGTAATCAACATAACAAGTGACCAGTGCAGGGCAGTGCT
This sequence comes from Mus minutoides, assembly GCA_902729485.2. Lineage (NCBI taxonomy): Eukaryota > Metazoa > Chordata > Mammalia > Rodentia > Muridae > Mus > Mus minutoides. The sequence goes on from LR749527.1 coordinate 763,898, forward strand.
CCCTTACTGTGAGCAGTGCAGGGCAGACAAAGTGTTACTGGACAATGTTGCTTCTGGATATGAACCTAATGTTCACACAAGCTAGGTTCACACTAACTAGGCTCAATCTAAGGAAGTCCACACTAATTAGGCTCATGCTAACTAGATCCATACTAACTAACCATCTAACTCCTTTCTGAGCATGTCCTGTTTCTTATTTTTCTTACACATTTCTATTTATTTATTTACTTATTTATTTATTTAATGTAAGTTCACTATAGCTGTCTTCAGACACTCCAGAAGAGGGCATCAGATTTCGTTATGGATGGTTGTGAGCCACCATGTGGTTGCTGGGATTTGAACTCGGGGACCTTTGGAAGAGCAGTCGG
>LR749527.1:764365-878550 GCA_902729485.2 Mus minutoides
AGCCCCCACATTTCTTACTGTAGGCTCAGCAACCTAATTATTCTATCAGCTAAGTTAAGCTAAGAACTAGAATTGATAGATTTGAACCACCTTTCAGATAGACGGATAATCTGATATTACCCCTACACTTATATCTTCAGTACTTCTCTATTCACTGGGACATGAACCAAACGCCCTAGGGAACATATGTGGGATGTCCTGCCTCCTTCTCCAGCCCAGCACACCCTGGAATGCCTGGACCCAATTTACAATTCAGATCTAGTTGTTAGTTCTGAGTCTTAAAGTCTCTCTCTCTCTCTCTCTCTCTCTCTCTCTCTCTCTCTCTCTCTCTCTCTCTCCTCCTCCTCCTCCTCCTCCTCTGTGTGTGTGTGTGCACACTTGTGCATACTTGTGCACTGCTGAAAACAACTCCGGACTCAGCACATCTCAGGCAAGTATTCTACCACTTCCAGTCCAAGAATAAGCTTCTGTTCCCACTCTTCATATGGTCAGCTGCTATTACCTTTTAAGGCTAGACCAGGGGCTAGAGAGAGCTCAATGGTTAAGGAAGCTTGCTGCTCTTACAGAAGACCAGAGTTTGGTTCCTAGCAACCATGTCAAGTGGCTTACAACTTTCTATGACTCCAGTTCCAGGAGCTCTGATGCCCTCTTCTGATCTCCTTAGACAATTACATACATGGAGTGCATATGCGTGCACTTGTATGCACACATGCAAGAATGCACACACACATCAGTTTTTTTCTTTAAAAAGTCTTAGACCAGCCGGGCGTGGTGGCGCACACCTTTAATCCTAGCACTCGGGAGGCAGAGGCAGGCGGATTTCTGAGTTCGAGGCCAGCCTGGTCTACAGAGTGAGTTCCAGGACAGCCAGGGCTACACAGAGAAACCCTGTCTCGAAAAACCAAAAAAAAAAAAAAAAAGTCTTAGACCAAATATTATTGTGCCCTAGAAGTTGCATTGGTCTCTGCTCCAGGTAGTAAGTAGTACTCTAGCTCCAATCTGTGATCCAAGGTGTGAGCCTGAGAGGGGCCGTCTGTGAGCCCGAGGGAAGGCCATGCTCAGTTTCTTGCTTCCTCTCTGGTTCTAGATTTTGCTCTAGGTACCTGAGACCCAGGAAACACTTACCCAAACAATCCCAACTTCATTTCCTGGTATGATGGGGCCTGATTAAGTTTCTCTGGGTCTATCTGTCCAACAAGAGCAAACTACACCCTGGTCTAAATTGTGGTCACAAGGCAGGCACATGCAGGAACATGAGTTTTTACTGAGCTTACAGGATGCAGGTTCTGAAAGTGTGTGCTAGAATATGGTGGCACAAAACTCAGAGATGCTGGAGAATTTGTTTTTTGTTTGTTTGTTTGGTTGGTTTGGTTTGGTTTGGTTTTTTGTTTTGTTTTTTTTTTTCAAGACAGGGTTTCTCTGTATAGCCCTGGCTGTCCTGGAACTCACTCTGTAGACCAGGCTGGCCTCGAACTCAGAAATCCGCCTGCCTCTGCCTCCCGAGTGCTGGGATTAAAGGCGTGCGCCACCACCGACCGGCGAGAATTTGTATCCACTCATCAAAGGAGGAAGGAAGATTAGGGCTGCTTAGCGAGGCGTGGTGGTACATGCCTGTAATCACAAATCTTGGAAGCTGAGGTGGAATTGCTTGATACTAGCCTGAACTACACAAAGAGACTATTTCACAAAACAAAGCATAACAAAGTTGGTTCCTGTGGTTTACCCAGTTTGCATAGCCATGTGGTATCTGTTATGTGGCCTCTCTCTGCACTGCAGCCCTACTTGCCCCACCCTTGGGCTGGGTTCCTGACCACATTTATCAACAGAGAAGGGAACAAAGAATTGCACAAGCACCCTGTATCAAGGGTGGAAAGCTTGAAGAAAAAAGTGACTTTCTTTCATGTCAGTGTCCAAATACAGCAGGAAGCAGCAGACACGTGTGGAAGGCTGGCAGGGAGAGAGAAGGGAGCACTGACTGCAGGCTTACCTGAGTGGCAGGCATATCTTTGAAGGGGACATGGCCATTGGCTAGTTCACATGCTGTGATTCCCACACTGTAGATATCGGACTTGGCGTCATAACCCTGAAGATTCTAAGTCAGAAGAAAAGCCACAGATGACTCCATTTGCAGCCTTGGGTTTTCTTAAGTAGGAAGGAACAAAAACAAAGACTGCCATCCCACAGTCAGGGCCATACTCAGACCACGCTTGTCCCCTAACTGCCGTGTAAGGATAGCCAGTGTCTGGTGCTGCTATGAAATAAGCAGGCACACTGAGATGGAGGTGCCTGTTCAGCACCAAGTACTTCCAGAATGTTCTCTATCCATAGGATGGGCAGTATTTCTGAGACAAACACAATAGTGTCAGGTATAGCTGGGGACCTTGCACGTCCGAAGCAGGCAGGTAATGCTCATACTGTGTGCTTACAGCACACCTGGCCAACAAGGACTCTTCCTTCTAGACACCTCTTACCCAAAACAGGAGCAGCCCCACCCAGCACACTCCTGCATTTCCCTGGGGAATCAAGGGGCTCCCTGCATCCAAGGACACAGACCTGCTGGAGGACTTCTGGGCTGAGCCAAGGCAGGACCTTGATACTATATTTGGGGAAATCGTGGACTGCACGCTGCCGCTGCCCGTGACTAATCATGCTAAGGTTGCTGCGTAAACCAGACAGGTAGACCTTCCCATCCGTGGAGATCAGAATGTGGCTGGCCTTGACACTCCTGTGGGGAAGTAAAGACAGTATCATGGGCATGTCCCAATGTTATAGAAGTGCAAGCTTCACATAGTAGATATTGCTAGCTCTCTCCTATGGGTATATCACATGTATGTAACTGCATCTCATACATACATAAATGAATTTATAAACATTTTCAAACATGTCTGAAAATGAAAAAATAACATGGCCCCATTTATGTAGTTTTTATTCTTATTTATTTTGTGCAGTAGGGTCTTTTTCTGTAACCCTGACTATCCTGGAAGTCCTCTGTAGACCAGGCTGGTCTTGAACTTATAGAGATCCACCTGCCTGGAAGGTTTTTTAAAAAAATAATTACTTGCCAGGCGTGGTGGCGCATGCCTTTAATCCCAGCACTTGGGAGGCAGAGGCAGGCGGATTGCTGAGTTCCAGGCCAGCCTGGTCTACAGAATGAGTTCCAGGACAGCCAGGGCTGTACAGAGAAACCCTGTCTCGAAAAAAAAAAAATAATTACTCATTTATTATATGTCTGTAAATAGACTATATAGTTACTCTCTTCAGACACACAAGAAGAGAGCATTAGATCCCATTACAGATGGTTGAGAGCCACCAGTGGGTTGCTGGGATTTGAACTCAGGACCTCTAGAAAAGTAATCAGTGCTCTTAATTGCTGAGCCATCTCTCCAGCCCCTAAATCTGTATCTTCACACCCACAGATTAGTGCATCTCTCAACCTTCTTCAGAAGTTTTGTGCCATAGATGGTGATCAGTGCAGAAACTCACAACTGGCTGAAATGCATCTGTGTCTGTCAGTGGTCAGCCATAAATGGCACATTTAAATCGCTGTCTTCCTATCAAGGCTCAAGGACCATTGCAAACGAAGGGATAGAAAGACTAAGAATCAGAGGTAGGAGGATCTGACCAAAACGGATTTTTCTGGACCCAGCAGGACCACTGCACCCATGAACGCACAGAAAGTGCGGGTGCCTGCAGAAGGCCGAAGAAAACCAAGCAGTCAGCATTGTAGCAGGGAGGAGAGAGAGGCTCAAGAGCCTCCGCCCCTAACTGACAGGTTGATGGCTGCTGGGGAGGAGAATCCGTTTTCTTTAACAGTGTGGCCCCTGGTGTGTTGACCGTAGCAGGTAGCAGGCCCAAGATAGCCTGGAACTCAGGTACTCAAGTAACCTAGGCTGGCCCCAACTCTTTTTTTTTTTTAGATTTATTTATTTTTATATGAGTACACTGTCACTGCCTTCAGACACACCAAAAGAAGGCATTGGATCCCATTACAGGTGGTTGTGAGCCACCATATGGTTGCTGGGAATTGAACTCAGGACCTCTGGAAGAGCAGTCAGTGCTCTTAACTGCTGAGCCATCTCTCCAGCCGCCCCCCCCCCCCGCCCCAATTCTGAATGCTTTGACCTCTGCCTCTCATACAGGCATGCACCACCATGCCAGGTAGACTAATGGTTTCTGTTTGATTTTGAAAACAGGATCACTTTATATAACCCTTGCATGGCCTGGAACTCACTATGTCAACTAGCCTGGCCTTGATCTCTTGACCTCAAAGATCTGCCATGCATGCTCCTGCCTAGCTCCTACTAATACTTTTTTCTTTCTTCCTTTTTTTTTTTTTTTTTAAGAGACAGGGTTTCTCTGTGTAGCCCTGGAACTCACTTTGTAGACCAGGCTGGCCTCAAACTCAGAAATCCGCCTGCCTCTGCCTCCTGAGTGCTGGGATTAAAGGCGTGTGCCACCACACACGGCTAATAATTTTTTCTTTCTTTTTTTTTTTTTGTTTTTTGTTTTTGTTTTTTAAGATAGGGTTTCTCTTTGTAGCCCTGGCTGTCCTGGAACTCACTTTGTAGACCAGTCTGGCCTTGTTCTCAGAAATCCACCTGCCTCTGCTTCCCTAGTGCTGAGATTAAAGGAATGGGCCACCACACCTGGCTAATACTTTTAATCTTCACTTTTGTTCTTGAGTATTCTTGGCAAGTGCAAGATTACCTAATCATTTTATGTCAAGCAACTCCCCTCTCAGTGCTGAACAAGACTTGTCTTCACTGCTACCTGTATATATTCAATTCTTGCTTCTGATTGGCATCTCTAATCCAGGGATCTAACATTTACCCATTCTCCAGGAAGAGACACTCAAGGTACTTCCAACTTAGTGCAAATGTCACAGATGTCAGCATGCAGGCCCACTGACGGGAACACAGCCAGACCTGATGATGAGCCTGGGTCCCATCAGCTCCTAACCACCTCCAGGTATGTGTACAATGTGACATCTTATCTTCATCTGAGATCTCTGATGGCTGAGGAGTGTCTGTGGATGACTGCTAGGGCCTGCTCTGCAGTAACTTCCCATCCTGACATTCTGCTGTCTTTTCCCTGTTTTGACGATCCTCTTGTTGCTTATGTGTGTTCAGACAAAGCTAATATCTGTCACTCTGGTATACATTACTTTACTTATAGTGTCATTTATAAAATAAAGATCATTAAACCTGCCGAGCGTGGTGGCGCACACCTTTAATCCCAGCACTCAGGAGGCAGAGGCAGGCGGATTTCTGAATTTGAGGCTACACAGTGAGTTCCAGGACAGCCAGGGCTATACAGAGAAACCCTGTCTCAAAAAACAAAAAACAAACAAACAAAAAAATCTTTAAACCTGATATAATCAAATCTATCATTTTCTTGCTCTATGCTTCTTAAATGACTTAAATTGTGTGTCTCAGGTCCAAAAGCTATCCCTCACAGTTGACTTCTACTTAAGTTTGCAGTTTGGGGTTTGAAATATGGCTCAGTGGGTAAAGGCACTTGCTGCCAAGCCTGACTACCTGAGTTTGATCCCTGAAACCTACAAGGTGGAAAAGAGGCTCCAGTTCCATTATCTTCCCCACTAGGAGTTAACTAATAAGCAAACTGTTTTTGCCCTGGCCATGGGCCTGCTCTGAAGCACACAGGAGTAAGGCAGGGTCAGGGGTGAGGAGAGCAGTGGTCCACAACAGATGTCCCTCACACAATAAAGATCATATGACTTCAGCACCAACTAGCTAGACTGTCCCCAGGTGGCAAGCTTACAATCCAGATCCTTGACTATGAACTCTAGCTTGGCTTGTAAAGGGTTAAGCGGCTTGGAACACACCTGTGCACATAGCCCATGTGATGGATGTAGTCTAAGGCCTTTAGCACCCCCTGCAGGATGTATGCAATCGCCAGTTCATTCATGCCATCCATGAAGTGTGTGCCAATGAGATCCTTTGCAGAGCCTGAAAAGGACGTCAGGAATAACAGGAGAAAGCAACAGCACAGAACCCACCAACAGCTCTGCAAGCCTTCGCACTCACCATACGCCATAAATGATGTGACGACCCACAGCTCATTGTCTGCGATGAAGGTGGCTCGATACGGCACTATATTGGGATGGCTGAAGAGTTTAGAGACATGAAGCTCCCCCTGAAAGCAACGGCAAAGCTGAGATCACAGTCAAGAATGTGGCCAGCTTGAAGATGGCAGTAGTGTAGGAACCTACTACCTTACGATGCTCTCCTTGGAATCCTTCCAGAGCAGGAAGGCCCACCATACTTGAGGAAAGCCACCTTATTTGCCCACTTAGGCCTCTTGGTGGCCCTGCCAGCCACCAACACCCAAGAGCCTTAAAAAAACAACCCTCACCATGCAGGGTCACTGCTGTCAACACAGTGAGAGTTAACCACCGCAGAGAAGACAAAAATAAAACAGTGTCTGACATGGGGTGTGAGTCACTTAATTAAATCCCAAAGGCCAAGGTATAGTCCTCTTTAAGTCAAGAGTAAGATCCCAGCTTGGGCACTGAGGCAGGAGGACTGTAAGCTTGAGATCAGGCTGGGTAACAGAGCAAGATGCTATCTAAAAATGAACAACAAAAAAATACTTTCACACTATACAGCAAAGTATAAGAGTTAACAAAATTAACGGACAAATGACAAGTATGGACTGCAAGGAAGCACCCCAGCACTGACTGGGGCTCCTTCCTGCCCCCCCAGAGCTCCTTCCTGCCCCCCCAGCACTGACTGGGGCTCTTTTCCTGAAAGCAGGTACATGAAACACTTGAAAAAAAAATCAAGGGCTGGAGAGATGGCTCAGTGATTAAAAGCACTGACTGGTCTTCCAGAGGTCCTGAGTTCAATTCCCAGCACCCTATATGCACACATACAATTTTATGTGAGTACACTGTTGCTGTCTTCAGATCTTCAGATACACCAGAAAAGGACATCAGATCTCATTACAGATGGTTGTGAGCCACCATGTGGTTGCTGGGAATTAAACTCAGGACCTCTGGAAGAGCAGCCAGTGCTCTTAACCACCGAGCCATCTCTCCAGCCTAAATAATTCTTAAAAAAAAAAAAAGAAGTTCGAAGGCACCTCACACAGGCCGGGTAGTTTTATCTGTTATGCCAGTGCTTAGAGCAGTGTTTCCTCAGCCTTCCTAATGCTTCAACCTTCAATATAGTTCCTTATGCTGTGTTGACCCCCAGCCATAACATTTCTTTCTTTGCTACTCCATAACTGCAATTTTGTTATGAATTGTAATGTAAATATCTGATAAACAAGATATCTGATATGACAGGCTGAGAGCCATGGGATTAGAGTGCTGGGACAGCAGGACTCATGAGTTTGTTCTAGACCAGCCCGACTATGAGACCCTATCTCAAAAGAAACTAAAAGTAAAAATTACAGAAATTTCAGGTTCTGGTACTGGTCCCATCTAGTGACTATGAACAGAAGAAGTTGGGCAGCACGGTCAGGTGAGCATCACTTGAGGAAAACAGAACAGGTAAGGAAGGGCGGGAGCTGCACACTGAATCCACACTGCTCTGGATGCTACACAGACTGGTATCATAGGACCAGGAGGAATCTCACCCCACTCAGTTCCCACACCAGTTTAAAAGAGGGAGGCTCCTTGCTTGTCGAAATGAAAGGCACCTGCAGCAAACAGAATGCTCAGGGCCAGAAAATGGCTACTGGTGGCAGAGCAGATGGCTCTGCTGTGACCAAGACTTCCTGGACTGATTCTGTCTCTGCTGCTTTCTGCTGTGCTTGTGGGCAGGCATGCTGCTCAGCCTCTCTGAATAACGCAGAACAAACCAAAGAGCCATATTTAAAGCGGGCCAGCTGGGTGGAGCAGCACCACAGCCAGATCTACTGTCAGATGCTAAGATTCTTCACTCATGCCTCATGACTTCTCACGTGGTCTACCTTAATCTCCTGCAGAAACCCCTAGAGGAATGACCATGTGGCAGGAGCACCCTCACCCACACCCTGCTCCCTCCAAGGCCCACACCCATGCTTCATTACCTGCAAGAACGTCACCATCTCATTGGAACAAGCTTCTAGGTTGATCCTTCGTACTGTCACATACTCTCCCGTTGGTTTGTACCTGGCTAAATTCACTGTCATCAAGTCCTCAAACCCTTTGCCTGAGAGAAAAGAGGAATGACTTACACAAAACCAGCCACAAAGATCTGTCCACTCTAAAGAAAGAGGAACTCCATTTCAGCAGAAAAATCTAGTTACAAAGTTCACTGCTGACACTTCCATACCTGACATTTCTTGGTTTGTCCATCACTCCCTCTCAGCCAATCACTGTAGCAGACTTCCCACAGAAGCCCACTGTCACCATGAACCCTCCCCGATGGCTGAGGGCACTGTAGTGGGAATTACCTATGGCAGTGAGCAGCTCATAACACCCGCCCTCTGGCAGAAAGGTGCTCATGATCTCTGGTTTGGAGAAGGATGCTATGGACTCTGAGCTCGCCTCATTGGCCTAAAGGAAAAGAAAAAAGGGTTAACTGGGAAAACAGAGGAGGAGAGTGGGGCAGAGGCAGTCACAGACGCACGAGGAGCCTCGCCTCTACAACACACAGCAATCCTGATGGCGCCAAAGAAGCACCGCTGGCTCTACCTGAAGAAGAACACAGCATACGGGTGTGTAGTCAACACTCCTGGCAGAACAAGAGTTGTAAGATCTACAAGCAAGGACAACTACCCCAGTCAACTGCCAGTCTGCCTGTCCTCCCCAGGGACTGCTAAAGTCTACCAAATTCTTGGCTGGGGAAGGATGTGTGGAGAAAGACACACCGAAGAAGCAAGCAGGTAGAGAAATACAGGGTTCTATGTCTTCTGCTTCATTAGGGTCCAGTTTTGTTTGTTTGTTTGTTTTGTTTTGTTTTGTTTTTTCAGAGCTGAGGACTGAACCAAGGGCCTTGCGCTTGCTAGGCAAGCGCTCTACCACTGAGCTAAATCCCCAACCTAGGGTTCAATTTTTCGTTGTTTGTTTGTTTGTTTTTGAGACAGGGTTTCTCTGTGTAGCCCTGGCTGTCCTGGAACTTACTCTGTAGACCAGGCTGGCCTCAAACTCAGAAATCCGCCTGCCTCTGCCTCCTGAGTGCTGGGGTTAAAGGCGTGCCCCACCACATCCGGCTAGGGTTCAATTTTTAAAAGCCCAATTGCAAGATTCTAAAAGGTCAGACCCGCAAGCTTGCTCTAGAGCAGTTCTCAACCTGTGGGTCGCGACCCTTTTGAGGGTCAACTGACTCTTTTATAGGGGTTGAATATCCGATTTCTACATTATTATTCATAATGGTAGCAAAGTTACAGTTATGAAGCAGCAACACCATAACTACGGTTGGGACTGGGAGTCACCACGGAAGGAACTGTATTATAGGGTCTCAGCCTTAGGAAGGCAAAGGACCACTAATCTAGAACTTCACTGGTAGAACCCCATTCCTTTAGTAAACCAAGAGCCCAGGCTAGTCATTCCTGAAGTTCCTAAAGTAACAGGAGAGAAACTGACTCCCTAAGCTACAGCCCAGAGTTGGCATGCTCAGCCACCTGGGTCCCTGCCAGCTCAGGCTGGGGATGAAACTGGACACCAGCCATTTGGGCTGTGGACTGACAGCTCTCCTTTCTTTCACAAGCTTGCTTTTCCTTTAGGGCCAAATGCATTCCTATGACTTGGGGAGAGGATTTCTATCTTCAAACTTTCTTCCTTCAGGTGTGTCTAACTGCAGTGGAGAAATCTGAGGCTGGCTCCCTGTGTGGTACACCACGGTTCTAAGCCTGGCTTCAAGGCAGGGGTGCCGGTGCCCACCTGTCATCCTGTACTCAAGAGGAGGAGGCAGAGGGATCAGGAGTTCCAAGGCAGCATCAGCAACAGGAGACCAAGTCTCAAAGAGCCAAATAAAAGAAAACCTGGCCTTGCTTCAGAAGGAAGTGTAAACACACGAAAGTCAGCACTGCCTGTAAAAGCTAAGACTCTTCTGACAGGGTGGTACCTGGATAATCACCAAGGCAGAGAAGCCCCCAAATGCTCGGCATCACTGAAATACCATATACTCTGCAGAGCCAACTTACACTGGATCTGATCCACCTTCCCCACGCATAAATAGGACAGATACATCCCCTTTTTGAGACAAGGTCTTTGTGGACCAGGCTGGCCTTGAATTTACAGATCTGCCTGTCTTTGAACTTCTGAGTGCTGGGGCAGGGCATGTACCACGGTGAGTACCCCTGGCTCCTGGAGTACATGGCAGTCTTCCTGCCTCTGCCTTCTAAGTGCTGAGATTACAGGAGTCCTCCACCACACTAGCCCCATCACTCAACAGCAAAAACAAGGGCCCAGGAGGCAAACAATTGGCTATGTGACAAAGATAAAAACCAGGCCCCTCCCTGCTGATTGTTGTTTTGAGTCCATCTGTCCCGATAAAAAAGCAAAATGGATCTGCCTCCCTTATCACTACGAGTGAACTAAAGCTTAGTGGCCGCCATCTTGATCCCAGCACTGAGTTTGAGGCCAGCCTGATTTACAGATTTAGTTCCAGGATAGCCAGAGCTACATAGTAACACCCTGTCTCAAAACAACAAAGAGAAAGAAAGACACAACAAGAGGACTCTAGTTGAGCAAAATGAATACCGATTAATAAGGTCTATTTTTTTTTTTTTTTGGTTTTTCGAGACAGGGTTTCTCTGTGTAGCCCTGGCTGTCCTGGAACTCACTCTGTAGACCAGGCTGGCCTTGAACTCAGAAATCCGCCTGACTCTGCCTCCCAAGTGCTGGGATTAAAGGCGTGCGCCACCACGCCTGGCAGCCTGGCAATAAAGTCTATTTTTAATTTAAACCATTTGTTATAACCTTTATGGGGAGAAGTGGGAACTGTGACAGGTCACAGGGTTTGCACCGCAGTGCCTTTACCTACCAAGCCCCGTTGCCAGCACACTTGAGGATTCTTGCTCTCAAGGGCATCAGTGTTTGGGTCACAGAAAGCCCATGGCTTGCTATCAGATCTGGCTACCTCACTGACTTCATCTCCCTGACCAGTCTCTTTCCCCACACAAAGCATGTCTTCAACCTTAGTGAACCTGTCAATCACTTCAACTAGAAAACTTTTTCCCCCTTAGGATTTGTTTTTATTTTGTGTCCTGGTTAGTTTCCTGTCCATCTGGACACAAACTCGAGTCATCTGGGAAGAGTGACTCCTGGGTGAGACAAATGGCTCCCTTAGGTTGACTGTAGGCAAGTGTAGGACACTTTCTTGACTAATGACTGCCATAGGAGTACCAAGCCCAGGTACTGAGTACGCTGAGCAAGCCAGTGACCACTGCTCTTGGTTCCCACATCACTGTGAGTAGTAAAATGAAATAAGTGCCACATTTTCTCCCTAATTGCTTTTGGTCATGGCACTAGAAAGCAAACTAAGGCAACGTGTATGGGCGCTTTGTCTGCATGTATGTAAGTACACCAAGTGTGTGCAATGTCTGTAATGGACAGAAGAAGGAGCCATATTCCCGAGAATTGAAGTTTTGAGTCACCACATAGGTGCTGGGAATTGAACCTGGGCCCTCCATAAGCAGCAAGTACTTTTAACCTTTGGGCAGTCTCTCTGGGTTCTTCAACTGCAGCACTCGTACATGGCTACAACTTCTGTCCCCATTGATTTTTGTTGCTGTTGGTTTTGTTTTGTTTTGAGACAGTGTCATAGAGCCCAGGCTAGCCTCAAACTCACTATGTAGCTGAGGCTGCCCCCTTTGGTTATAAAACACACACACACACATTTTCTCATCATGGTCTTTTTTGTTTGTTTGTTTTTTTGAGACAGGGTTTCTCTGTATAGCCCTGGCTGTCCTGGAACTCACTTTGTAGACCAGGCTGGCCTTATACTCAGAAATCCGCCTGTCTCTGCCTCCCAAGTGCTGGAATTAAAGGCGTGCACCGCCACTCCCAGCTTCATCATGGTCTTATCATTTAGGTTTTAGTATAATTTCTCCAGAGATGACCCGCCCAGCAAAGCTGAGTTGGTTCCTATCACTTTATTATGTTATGCTACTTTTATGCTCTTCACACAAGTCACTGCTAAATTTGAGCAATCTATTTCCTGTCTAGTCCACTACAACGTGAGAGGTCTACCTACAATCTTCCCTAGGAAATCAGAGAGTAGGGCGAATGCCAACTCCTCTGAAAAGAGGGCTCAAAGTGATGGGGACACACATGGGTCCTGAAGCACTAAACCTTCCAGCAAGAAAGCATTACTTTGTTTTTTGTTTTGTTTTTGTTTTTGGGTTTTTGTTTTGTTTTGTTTTTCGAGACAGGGTTTTAAGACCAAGTAACATACAGCCTCATGAGAAGTAACTGTTTTGTGTCTAAAGCTTTCTTTGGATTTCCAAACTTCTTAAACTTCCTCTAGCTTGGAAAAAAAATATAAGGAAGAATAATTGAATCCTTGGAGTAAAATATTTACTATAGGCCCTTTTAAAATTTTTATATATTTTAATCAACTCTCTTTGGAAAGGTCCTTTATTACCTGTGTCCCACTTCTTGGCAGGGAGGCATACAAGACACACTACCCACTGAGCACCAACTATGGCATTTCTTGTAGAGCACAGGGAGGGAAAGGCTCAATGAATTTTTTAGGAACTTTGCCAAATCCTTCCAATCTAGTGGTATAGAAAATGACCGGAAAGAGTAACCTTTAGCAACCAGGTTTTTTTGTTTGTTTGTTTTTGTTTTTTTGGAACTAGAAAATGTGGAAGTGCAGGAGAGGAGCTAGCCTAGAGGCCACAGCAGATTCTACCCAGCTTCCTCCTCGGCATACACATTCCCAAAGCAAGCCTTCCTTCCCCTCTGGCTAGTGTACAGTCAGAGCCAGCACACAGAGACAGGGCATGGTTTTGTTTCTTTTCTTTTTCTTTCTTTTTTTTTTTTTTTTTTTTTTCGAGACAGGGTTTCTCTGTGTAGCCCTGGCTGTCCTGGAACTCACTTTGTAGACCAGGCTGGCCTCGAACTCAGAAATCCACCTGCCTCTGCCTCCCAAGTGCTGGGATTAAAGGCGTGTGCCACCACGCCCGGTTCCAGGGCAAGGTTTTGTAAAGAGCACAGAAATACTTTAATGTTCTTTGAGTAACTAAGATTAGTCGTGTCAGTGGTTGCTAGTGACACTTTTCCTTTAGATTACCTGCACAGCTTCACTTCTAAACAGAGACTTGAAATAAATTGTGCATCTGGTTTCCACAGATGGATTTAAAATGCAGAAGGATTTCTGAAACACCTGGTCTGCTAGTGACAAAAGAGATGGGGTGTCCTGATAGGTTTTCTGTCAACTTGACCCAGCTAGAGTTATCTGGAGGAACCTCAGCTGAGGAAACATCTCCATTAGATTGCTGGTAGACAAGTCTGTAGAGTGTTTTCCTGATTAGTGAGCGATGTGGGAGAGCCCAGTCCACTGCGGGCGGCACCACCCATGGGCCATCGGGCTATAACAAGAGGCCTGAGGAAGCCAATAAGCAGCACTCAAGTGCTTGGCTTCGGCCTCACCTCCTGCCTCCAGGCTCCTACCATCAACTTCCTGCCTTGACCCCCGCAGTGGACTGTAGTGACTCAGGATACATAAGCTAAATAAGCCCTTTCCTCCCCAAGCTGCTTTCAGTCATGGTGTTTACCACAGCAATCAAAAGCAAACTAAGAAAGTGATTATCAGGGTCATAGGGACTGCTGTTACAGATATAACCATGTTTGGTGGGAGATTGTGAAAGACTTTGGAGTCTAGGCTGGAAATGCTGTCAACTGTGTGGGAACATGGGAGATAATGCCGAAAGCGGAGCAGATGATAGAGGTCTAGCTTGTGAAGTCTCAGGAAGAAGCAGAGACTGCTGGGGTTGTTCATGTGATATTTTAAACTAAGAATTCTTGTTTTTGTCAGCTAGGCCTGAAGAATTAGCTAGGGTTTCGGAAAGCCCAGAGTCACTGAGTTAAACCCTGTGCTTTATCTGAACAGGGTTAGCTCAGGAAACTCGTCCAGATTTTTAAAGTCAATGTTCAGAGCAAAGGGATGAATTTTTTTTTAGCTCATTCTCCTTAAACACAGCACAGCATAATTAGACCAGTGCAATCTGGAATTTCAAATTGCTCAAGAAAAGACTAATTCTGTTCCTTTCTTCTTTAGGTCTCTGTAACATTAAAAGCGTTTTACTTTTTGGAAACATTTTAAAGACATTAAAAAAAAAAGCCATTGATACCTAGAAATGAACATAAAACAGTAGCACTGTTTAAAATAAAATCCAAAAAAGCATACAAAGACAATATAATATTTACGAAACACTACCAAATGAACGCATTCAACCGGCCACAGATTTCACCAAGGACAGTTTTTGCTAGAACATCAGCAGCTAAGAGCATATGAGAATTATGTAATTAGCATTTTTCTTTCTCTCTCTCTCTCTCTTTTTTTTTTGTTTCCTGAATGAAAACATGTGGGTTTGACAGACTGGTGCTCCCGACAGTGTAAGCTCAAATAAAACTACTGGGAGCATCCATCATTATCACCGATTCAGCCTTGAGCTGCCTACAAAACAACCCATGTGTTCTGCTCTTACATCTCCCAGTTCCCATCCTTCCCCACCTCTCAGGGTCTCAATGTTTAACAACCATGGTTGGCTTCAAACTGGTAATCTCCAGCCTCAGCCTCCTGAGTGCTCGGACCACAGGCATGTGCCACTCTGCCCAGCCACTGTGTGCTGCTCATACACACACACACTCTCTCTCTCTCTCTCTCTCTCTCTCTCTCTCTCTCTCTCTCTCTCTCTCTCTCTCCCTCTCCCGCCAATGACTCATGTTTTCCAAAATAGCTGTGCACATATGGTGTTATTTACTTGGGAAAATAAAGCACAAGTGGAGAGAAGATAGCAAAAAATCTTGCAGCTTGTGCCAGTTTTTTAAAAAAAAGTCCCTGTTTTGTATGGGTTTTGCAGGGAGGGAGAAAGGTTGAGTTTAACATTTTTTTTGGTTTTCTCAATTGTGTGTGTATGTGAGCAGGAATGTATGTGTGTGGAGGTCAGAGGATAACTCTGGGGGGGTCAATCCTTCCACATGTAAATGGGTCCCAGGGCTCACTCAGGCTGGCTCCTCAGTCTGGTGCCCAGGCTTGAACAACCTATGCCTTTCCCAGCTGAGCCATCTCATAGCCCTTGCTTGTCTTTTTTTGGGGGAGGGGGCAGTTCGAGACAGGGTTTCTCTGTGTGGCCCTGGCTGTCCTGGAACTCACTCTGTAGACCAGGCTGGCCTCGAACTCAGAAATCCGCCTGCCTCTGCCTCCGGAATGCTGGGATTAAAGGCATGCGCCACCACGCCCGGCCCTTGCTTGTCTTTTTAAGGCAGGCTTGCCATATAGCTCACGCTGGCTCTGAACATGCCATTGTCTTGCCTCAACCTCACAAGTGATGGGAGTGTAGCCACGTGCCGTCAGGCCTGGCTGTGTCTGTCTGTTGTTTTCTGTCCCGAATGGAGGGTGGCTCTCTGGCCTTATGCGTGCTTGTCATGCACTAGCTCCGGAGCTACACCTCTGCCTCAGTTGTGAGAGGTAGGTGACAGGTGTGGTATACCTAGTCTCTTTTGTACTTTTGAATTTTGTTTTTGTTTTTACAGTAGGAGACCTGAGGTCCTGCCTAGTGAGCCAGAGAGATTTGTGTTTTCTGCAGGGACTGAACTGAACCCTAACTTATGAGGAAGTGCCACTGAGACTGAAGGTTCAAACTGATGAACTTAGAGTGCAAGGCAGGTGGGGAAGGGGGGAAGACTTTAGTCCCCAGATGAGACTTTTCTGCTCTTTAAAATACACAATAAACTTTTTCCAGGGTGAAACCTGAAGCATCACAAGTAAAATAAGAAAAAAGAAAATTAACATTGTACTTCAGTTCAAGCTGCGACAGCAGAACGCAGAAGCAGAGCAGGAGAGCGGCAGAGCACAGGCATCGCTCACGGGCATGCAGCAACCACAGCCAGAGCCCAGAAAGCCACTTACTTTTCTCCGAGTGTCACCCGGAGGCTGCTCTGGGGTAGAGAAATCGATTGTTGGCATTTTGTTGTTAGCGGAAGACATACCCACATTCAGAATAGCAATGATCACACTTAGGACTACAGTTAATAATAAAACCACATATGTCATTACAGTACTATACACATACATAGACCTGCATAGACCTACAGTGAGACTGATGCAGCCTCACAGACGTGAACATCAACCTACTCCACAGTACAGCCCTGAGCACATTTACTTACTTACCATCAGCATAGTACATTGTTTGGAATATGCTGGTTTCTGGGCCTTATACTTTGTGAACCAAAACCCCACTTATCCCCTTCCCCGTGTTCTTTAGTAGGCTGGGCAATTACCTATTCTACTATGTCCCTTGATTTGTTTATTCTGAAATTTTCTTTTAAAACTTTTAGCACTCGTATGTGTGGAGACAAGGACAGCCCGTGGGAAGGCTGCTGCTCCCCTTCCATGGGGTTCCAGGCTTGGCAGCAAGCACCCTCACCCCGAGCCTCTCACTGGTCTTTGTTCCTTTTTTTGAAACAGTACCTTGGCATATCACTCAAACTGGCCTGGAACTTGTAGTAATCCTCCTGCTGCAGCCTCTCACTAGGACTGAGACTACAGTCATGACTCAAGGCACTCGCTATGTCAGGCTCCCAAATTCATTTCAAAGTCACAGGGATGCTGGGCCACTTTTTATTTTTATTTTTGTTTATTTATTTTTATTTAATTAATTAATTTATTTATTTTTTGGTTTTTCAAGACAGGGTTTCTCTGTGTAGCCCTAGCTGTCCCGGAACTCACTCTGTAGACCAGGCTGGCCTCGAACTCAGAAATCCGCCTGCCTCTGCCTCCCGAGTGCTGGGATTAAAGGCGTGCGCCACCACGCCCGACTTATTTTTATTTTTTTAGATTTATTTATTTTGTGTGTATGAGTGCACACCAGAAGATCCCATTTCAGATGGTTGTGAGCCACCATGTGGTTGCTGGGAATTGAATCCAGGTCCTCTGGAAGAGCAGTCAGTGCTTTTAACTGCTGTGCCATCTCTCCAGCTCTGTGAGCCACTTTCGAGCAGTGTAGCCATTAGACTTTTTGAGGAGTGTGTGGGTTGGGGGCAGGGGCATTGGTTTAAGGTACACACATTTCAGCAAAGCAGTACATGTCTAAGGGATGTTTCCCAGCTCAAATCTCAGTCAGAGGCAATGGATTCGAGTGCAGCAGTGGCTTTGGGCATCAGCTGCTGCGACAGGATAACTAAGTAACCTCCTGCTCATAACTCTCTGTGTCCCTTGATTTTTTTTTTTCCATTTTCAAAAGTAATAGAACTAACTCCATTAGCACAGGCTGGAGATACAATACAGTGCGAGCGGGCCTGCCCGGTGTGTGCCAGGCCCTGGGTCTCATCCACACCACCCAGGAAACAGCTATTAAAGGTCTCCACCATAAAGCACAGGGCTAGTTATGTTTAAACATCTTGTATCATACAATTCTAAGTACCTTAAACTATAGCAAGTCCGAGAGGAAAGCATAGTCACCAAGGAAAATGCCTTTCATTCAAGACATTAGAGCAGCCGATTACCTAGCTACAGAAGATTAAAGGAGAGTGGTTCAGCCTTCCTTTTTCAAAGGAGTAACAGACAGCATTTTTCTTGGATACAAACAGAAAGCAATTGCTTATGGCAGTTAGTCAAAGGGGAGAAGCCAAGTGAGAGGTTACATGAAATATACCTCAATTTTCTTGACAGAAGGCAATTTCCAAGCTGTGTAAGGCTGGGTAATTCTGGCTACACTAAGCTAGACCACGTGGAGAACAAGCTCTTTACCGCCTTATGTCAGAGACTAGGATGCTGTCAAAGAAGCCAATGGCCAGGCATGGTGACACACTCAGGATGAAGAGGGAGAAAGATCTCTAAGTTTGAAGGCAAGACTATATAGTGAGACCCTATTTCAAACAAACAGGAAAACTAAACCACAACAAATACCCAGGTATCCAGAGACCCCATAGTCAGAAACTGAATCAAAGAATCCATTCATTTCAGTCACATATTTGGCAATATTTGTGACTAATTATAAGTTGAGTGTGTGTGAACACATGTGCTGTGGTGCATGACACAGGTCAGAGGACAGCTCTGTATGTGCTGTGGTGCATGACACAGGTCAGAGGACTGCTCTGTATGTGCTGTGGTGCATGACACAGGTCAGAGAACAGCTCTGTGGAATTGGTTCCCTTTCCACCTCTACAGGGGTTCCAGACATTGAACTCAGATCAGGCAAATGTTTTTGCACTGAGCCATCTCATCAGCTATGGTGTTTAAAGCATTTTATTCCCATTAGTGATGAGAAGGAGAAGAGACTACTAACAGAACTTATTTTTTGTTCCTTTAGTTTATACTGTAATAACTTTTGTTGGCTATAATTAAAACAAAAAGATCCTATCATTTTTTTTTGATGAGCTCTTACCTAAAATATAACACTCTTTTTGTTTGTTTGTTTGTTTTTCAAGACAGGTTTTCTGTGCAGTCTTGGCTGTCCTGCAACTCACTCTGTAGACCAGGCTGGCCTCGAACTCAGAAATCCACCTGCCTCTGCCTCCCAAGTGCTGGGATTACAGGCATGAGCCACCACTCACTGCCCGGCAAAATATAACACTCCTAAGTCCATAAAACCACTACTCTAAATTTTTCTTTGAGATTATTTAAGGAAAATAAATTAAGCCGGGCGTGGTGGTACACGCCTTTTTTTTTTTTTTAAGATTTTATTTATTATTATATATAAGTACACTGTAGCTGTCTTCAGACACACCAGAAGAGGGCATCAGATCTCATTATAGGTGGCTGTGAGCCACCATGTGGTTGCTGGTATTTGAACTCAGGACCTTTGGAAGAGCAGTCAGTGCTCTCAGCCGCTGAGCCATCTCGCCAGCTCCGGTACACGCCTTTAATCCCAGCACTTGGGAGGCAGAGGCAGGCAAATTTCTGAGTTTGAGGTCTACAGAGTGAGGTCCAGGACAGCCAGAGCTGCACAGAGAAACCCTGTCTTGACCCCCCCCCCCCCAAAAAAAAGTAGCATTTAGTAATTAAAACATCTGAGTTTTCAGTTCCTTTGCTGTTTATGGATGCGATGCGGTGGATTCCTGTTTCTTCATCTATAAAATGCCTAGAATATGATAGTTGAAACAACTATACTGTTGTGTTATTATCATTATCTTTTTTTTTTCTTTCTTTCTTTTTTTCGAGACAGGGTTTCTCTGTATAGCCCTGGCTGTCCTGGAACTCACTTTGTAGACCAGGCTGGCCTCGAACTCAGAAATCCGTCTGCCTCTGCCTCCGGAGTGCTGGGATTAAAGGTGTGCGCCACCACGCCCGGCTTTATTATCATTATCTTTTGGTTTCTAGAGATGGCCTTGTTATACAGACCATTTGCCCCTGAATTTCCTTCTGTAGTCCAAGATGGCCTCAAACTATTGCTGCTTCTGTCTCGACCTCCTGAGTGCTAGGATTACAAATAGGTATGTGCCAACATGCCCAGACACTACTACTGTTTCTACAGAGAGAACTTTTCCTTTGCCCTGAACTAAGATCATTTCCAAAAGGCCTTACTTTGAAAGGGGCCAAACAGGAATGTCTGCGCCTGTTTTAGATGTCTGCAATAAATTTTATGATAGGGCGTTAGTATTTTTGCCCTGATAGATTCTTTTTTCTTAGTTCTATCAAGTCTCATGATTTCTTCTACAAAAACATGAGTCAACTCTATGGATCAATAAAACCAGAACTTTTATATCACTTTTTTTTTTTAAGATTTATTTATTATATGTAAGTACACTGTAGCTGTCTTCAGACACTCCAGAAGAGGACATCAGATTTCATTACGGATGGTTGTGAGCCACCATATGGTTGCTGGGATTTGAACTCAGGACCTTCGGAAGAGCAGTCGGTGCTCTTAACCACTGAACTATCTCGTCAGCCCCTTATATCACTTTTATATCTGCCTCAACCTAGTGTTTTAAAGTGTGTGTATGTTTGTGTATGTATGTGTGTGTGTGTGTGTGTGTGTGTGAGAGAGAGAGAGAGAGAGAGAGAGAGAGAGAAAGAGACAGAGAGACTAGAGCCCGCACCTTGCTAAAGCTTTGCACACTGACCTTTGTTCCTGGCCTTTTTCTTTCCAGTTTGACACAGGATCTCACTAAGTTGCCAGAGCTGGCCCTGAACTTGGAATGCTGCTGTTTCAGCCTCCCAAGTATACAGAATTCCAGGTTTTTACCACCAGGCCTGCCTTAGGGACTTTGAAAATTTTAACTTGACAGTATGTGTCTCAGCTGGAAATACTTATTAGAAGGAGAAGCGCACAGGCCTTTAACCACTGCACTTGCTTTCTAACAACCCAGACAGGCCAAGGACAGCTGCTTGATTTGTCTGCAGATTTCTGGGAAACACGGGACTAAGGAGGAAGCCTCATGAATCTAAGCACACAGTTTACAATGGCTCTTCTAACTGCTAACATCTATAAACTGATGCAATCAGCAGGAGAATATCAGCAGTTATCCTGAAATGATGGTTAAGTGTCATACTGTACTTACCTCCAAACAGTTCCAAATCTCTTAAGCCCTCAACAATGAACTTTTCCGAGACCCACCGCTAAAGAGGAAAACCCCAAAGAGAATTAGTAAGTCTTCTAAGCCACAACAAAGTAGCTATCAGCCTTTAGAGACAAATAAGACAACTACCCCACAAAAACATAAAACCAAGCAGTATAACAGGACTATTGCCATAGAAAAGTAAGGATCTTGAAATTAGCTACAAACAATAGATTCATTCCTTCCTCAAGTCTAACCTTACACAAAATGACAATTGGTTTATCAATGTGACTGAGGGGAAATATGTGGAGCCGTCCCAATAATAATGTTTTCTCTCCTAGACAGAAAATCTCTTTGGTTCCATCTTGTTTATTCCATAGGTAGTCCTTACAAGTTCTGGGTCATTAATGCCCATTTCAAAAAGTATTACTAGAATTCAACAGATTTCAAAAGAATTCTTCACGAGCCTCTGCTAGTTTATAAAACAAGACCTAGCTTATCCCATCCTTTTGTTGTTGTTGTTGTTTTTGGAGGTTTTTTTTTGGGGGGGGGGGTGGTTTTTTTCAAGACAGGGTTTCTCTGTGTAACCCTGGCTGTCCTGGAACTCACTTTGTAGACCAGGCTGGCCTCGAACTCAGAAACCCACCTGCCTCTGCTTCCCAAGTGCTGGGATTAAAGGCATGTGCCACTACTGCCCGGCCATTCTTTTTTTTTTAATTGACAAAGCTTTCTGTTTGATTTTTACCTTTTTGAGACAGAGTCTCACTCTGTAGCCTGGCCTGGCCTTAAACTCCCTAATCCTCCTTCCCAAGTTCTCTTCTGTTTTGTTCTGTTCTGTTCTGTTTTTATAAAAGTAGCATCCATCATTGTGTGGAGGATGAGCTTCCCCTGGCATTTTCACTCGTGCAGACCATGCACCTTGAACATCTTTACAGCCCAGCACCCTCTCCTTGCCCCTTCCCCACCCTGGGTCCCGTTTTCTCAAACAAAACTCCTGCTGATTTCCTGTCTGAGATCTGCAGGTCATCCTCACACTGTGGGCACGCTCATCCTCTCTGTCACTCCGTGTGGGCACAGAGCCTGCTGGGGCTGCACATTTACAAGGGTTTCTAACCCGAGACTTAACTTCTATCAAGTTCACAGGACTAAACTAGCACAATCATTGTGCACCTCGCCAGCCCATTTCAGACCAGTGTTAGGTTTCCATTTACTAATCAGGGGTCCAGTTTCACCTTAATCAGGACAGGTTAAAATAGGAATGTGGCGCCTATTTAAAAGCAATGGATGCAGGTTCTGTTTCACTTCTCCACTGGTGTCAAAGCCTGGCATGGAGGCGTTCTTTCCACTGAGCGGAGCTTAGGCTAAGTAGTGAGTTACTTTGTCCTCTTAATTAACACTGAAGTTTATTCCTTACACTGTAACTGTTTTTATACATGTATATACAAGAAAGGGAAGTCTAAAGAACATTCTAAAATAAGCTATATAATAAGTTATATAATATATAGTAAGCTATATAATATATAAATATAAGCTATATGATAGATAAAATATAAAATAAGATATTTAATATATATACTATAAAGTCCCTTTGTCCTTTTCTGTAACAATTTTTTTCTGAATTAAAAAATCAAATTTACTGTAAACATTTCTATGAACTATACTACAAAAGATAATTTGTGCTTTAATATTTGAGAATGGTAAATTCATCTCTCATAAATAAAAAATCTTTAAATACAATTTTAAAAATCCTTAAATATTAAGTAATTAAAATAATAAATCTTTATTAAATATGATTAAAATATTTAAATAACCATGATTGCATTTTAAAAATTAAGTACTTGATGAAAGATAACATACTTTAAGAAAATTTTAATTATTTATTTTGTTGGAGGGGAGAAGAGATGCACACATGGAGGTGAGAGGTCGACCTGTGGGATTCATTTCCCTCCTTTCACTATAGGGGTCCCCAAGGATAGAACTCAGGTCTTCAAGGTTGAATACAAGCCTCTGTACCTGCTGAGCCAGCTAGTGGTCCTTAAGTACTGAAGTCATTGGCACTAAACCCAATATTTGTCCTTAAGGTCAGTCAAATATTTTTTCCTAAAATTTTTACAGGAGAGAGTTTCCACTACCACAATGTACACAGTTGAGTTTTCTGAATTGGGGAAAATTGCAGGGGTCAGCATATCTGTGTGCTAAGTCTTCGTCTGGGGAACCACCTTCATGGCATCTCCCCTGTCAGGTGAGTATACGGTCTTTGTGCGTGTGTGCACATGTGTGCATGATGTATATGTGGGGATCAGAGGAAATGGGAGCCAGGTCTCCCCTTCCACTGTGTGGGTCCTAGGGACTGAACTCAGGTAGTCAGGCTTAGCACCAAGCACCTGGACTTGCTGGACCAGCTCACTAGTCCCTGATAAAAATTAAGATATAATATGTTCTTCAGGTTACTTTTAAAGACTCTTCATGATTTAATATTTAGAAATGTGTTCCAGTACTACACATCTACTACAGTCTGACAGTGATTTCAAAAATATAAATCCCTGAGAACCATAGCAAAGAGATCTTTACCAACTATGTAACTCCACAGAAACGGCCCAACCCATTTAACATGTGACCAATTGATTCATCAAATAAGCCACCTTTCCTGTTTCTTTTTTTCACCAGATAATTCTGAGTGTCACATAAAACAAAACAACCCACTATAATATCAACCGAAACACTTTTCAGAAAAGACAAATAGAAAACCAGAAGACTGGGAACACTCACCCTAATGCGCTCTGGCTTACTTACAAGAAAAGACATGGGTTCCTACTGTGTAGACCTACTTCAACTTCAAAAACTTAAACCTAAAAGAAAAACAGAAGCAGAAAGAGTTGGTTAAATTGTCTTTTTTATAGAAATATCTTTCCGCCAGGCGTGGTGGTGCACGCCTTTAATCCCAGCACTCGGGAGGCAGAGGCAGGCGGATTTCTGAGTTTGAGGCCAGCCTGGTCTACAAAGTGAGTTCCAGGACAGCCAGGGCTATACAGAGAAACCCTGTCTCGAAAAACAAAACAACAACAACAACAACAACAACAAAAAAAAAAACAAAAAACAAAAAACAAAAAACAAAAAACAAAAAAATAAGAAATATCTTTCCATTGGGAAAGGATTTTTACCAATCCTGATAGGGGACTAATATCCAATATATACAAAGAGCTCAAGAAGCTGGACTCCAGAAAATCAAATGACCCCATTAAAAAATGGGGTACAGAGCTAAACAAAGAATTCTCAACCGAGGAATACCAAATGGCTGAGAAGCACCTGAAAAATGTTCAACATCCTTAATCATCAGGGAAATGCAAATCAAAAGAACCTTGAGATTCCACCTCATACCAGTCAGAATGGCTAAGATCAAAAATTCAGATGACAGCAGATGCTGGCAAGGATGTGGAGAACGAGGAACACTCCTCCATTGCTGGTGGGATTGCAAGCTTGTACAACCACTCTGGAAGTCAGTCTGGAGGTTCCTCAGACAAATGGACATAGTACTACCTGAGGATCCAGCAATACCTCTCCTGGGCATATACCCAGAAGATGTTCCAACTGGTAATAACACATGCTCCACTATGTTCATAGCAGCCTTATTTATAATAGCCAGAAGCTGGAAAGAACCCAGATGTCCCTCAACAGAGGAATGGATACAGAAAATGTGGTACATTTATACAATGGAGTACTACTCTGCTATTAAAAACAATGAATTTATGAAATTCTTGGGCAAATGGATGTATCTGGAGGATTTCATCCTTAGTGAGGTAACCCAATCACAAAAGAAGTCACTAGATATGCACTCACTGATAAGCGGATATTAGCACAGAATCTTAGAATAACCAAGATACAATTTGCAAAACACAAGAATATCAAGAAGGAAGACTAGCTTGTAGATACTTCATTCCTCCTTAGAAGAGGGAACAAAATACCCATGAAAGGAGTTACAGAGACAAAGCTAAGATGAAAGGATGGACTATCCAGAGACTACACCACCCGGGGATCCATCCCATAATCAGTCACCAAACCCAGACACTATTACATAGGACAGCAAGAGTTTGCTGAAGGGACTCTGATATAACTGTCTCGTATGAGGCTATGCCAGGGCCTGGCAAATACAGAAGTAGATGCTCACAGTCGTCTATATGATGGAACACAGGGCCCCCAATGGAGAAGCTAGAGAAAGTACCCCAGGAGCTGAAGGGGTCTGCAACCCTATAAGAAGAACAACAATATGAACTAACCAAAACCCCCAGAGCTCGGGTCTCTAGCTGCATATGTAGCAGAAGATGGCCTAGTTGGCCATCATTGGGAAGAGAGGCCCCTTGGTATTATGCCCCAATACAGGGGAATGCCAGGGCCAAGAAGTGGGAGTGGGTGGGTAGGGGAGCAGGGTGGGGGTAGAGGGAACTTTTGGGATAGCATTTGAAAAATATAAATTAAGAAAATATCTAATAAAAAAACTGTCATGCAAAAAAAGAAAAAAGAAAAGAAATTTTTTTCCTCCTGATTCAGTCTCCTGTAGGTAGAGGCTGCCTCAAACTCACTACAAAGTAGAGAATGACCTTGTACTCCTGAAAGTCTGCACGCTCTGGGCTATGATGGGATTGCAGGCGTGCACCACACCTGGGTTATGTGGTGTCCCAGATGGAGCTGGGTGTTTTCTTGGATGATGGGTGGGAACTCTGCTGAGCAGCATCCCCAGCCTAGATAAAGCATCTGTTGAACAAAGTGTACTACTGGTCTACCACCCAAGTATCACTCCAAGACATAGAACTCGCTAACTTCTGAGTACCTGTTTAGAAGAGTGGTGAGTGACAACATACTTGATACATTTGTCCAAGTACATTGTGAAGAAAAGATGTATGGAGTAAGGCGTGTTAGTACATTCCTGTACTCTGAGAACTCAGAGGCTAAGGCAGAAGGCTGGAGAACTGCAGGCCAGTGTTGGCTCCACACTTGGCAGAGCTGCTGAGAGAATGCAGGACGAGGTAAGGAAGAATGGGGTGCAGTGAAGGGATGACAGGAAACTTCTTCCCCTTGGAGAGAGGCAAGTGTAAAAGTCACAGGTAACAGACTTAAAGTGAGCTTCTTTAAAAACAGAGCACCGCCGTCCCCGTCCCCGGTACAGGGCAGCAGCAGGAACTACAGGCACATGGTGTCTGAAGCATAAAACTCTGGCTTTCCACCCTTTCTTTCTAGAGACCCAGGGTGATCTCTCACTACAGCAGGGGATGACCTTGAACTTCTGATCCTCCTATATCTGCCTATCTAAATGCTGGGATTGTATCACCACACCCATCCAATAATTTTTTCTTTGGTTTAGTGAAAGTTGAATATTTTAAATACAGATGCAATCTTTACTTTGAATTAAAATGTTCAGTAAACTGCAGTGACTCTGCTCTCTTTCCTGAGGGGCCTTGGACACGCTAGGCAGGCACTCCACCTGTGAGCCAACAGCACTGCTATTTTTGAGACAAAGTCCTTTATATAGGCTGGCTTCAAACAATCCTCTTGACTCAGACTCTAAGAGCTAGGATTACAGACATGCCAGCTGCACCTGTCGGAAAGTATAAAACTATTTACTGATAACATAATTGTGTACTGAAAAGAGTCTAAGGATTCTATAAACTTTGAAAAACACATTTTTAAGATGGGTGTGGTGTTGCATACCTGTAATCCCAGCCAGAGGATCAGGCATTCAAGGTCATATTTGCCTATCTGTGACTCTGAAACTAGCCTTTCCTACATGACCATGACCTGTGTCAAAAATAAGCAAATAGGGGCTGGCCAGATGGCTCAGTGGTTAAGAGTGCCAACTGCTCTTCCAAAGGTCCTGAGTTCAAATCCCAGCAACCACATGGTGGTTCACAACCATCCATAATGAAATCTGATGCCCTCTTCTGGAGTGTCTGAAGACAGCTACAGTGTACTTACATATAATAAATAAATAAATCTTAAAAAAAATAAACAAATAAGTAGGAAAAAACAAAACAAAAATTTAGACCTAAATTTTTAGACTAGCATAGCAGACTGGGTGTCCTGGCAAAAGACCTGTAATCTTAGAAGTAGGGAGACAAGAGCAATCAAGAGTTCAGGCCAGTTGGCTGCAGAAAAGATCCTGGGTCAAGGGAAAACCAAAGCAATCTAAAAGCACATAGACGTTCATCTGAGTATTGAGGGACTTTCCTTTTTCTATTTCTTTTTTTTTTTTGTTTTTCGAGACAGGGTTTCTCTGTGTAGCCCTGGCTGTCCTGGAACTCACTCTGTAGACTAGGCTGACCTCGAACTCAGAAATCCGCCTGCCTCTGCCTCCCAAGTGCTGGGATTAAAGGCGTGTGCCACCACGCCCGGCTTCTTTTTTTTTTAAGCTTTATTTGCTTATTTTATGTATATGAGTACACCATTGCTCTCTTCAGACACACCAGGAAAGGGCATCAGATCCCATTACAGATTGTGAGCAACCATGTGGTTGCTGGGAATTGAACTCAGGACCTCTGAAAGAGCAGTCGGTGCTCTTAACTGCTGAGCCATCTCTCCAGGCCTCCTTTTCTATTTCTTTTTTTTTTTTTTCCTGGTTTTTTGAGACAGGGTTTCTCTGTATAGCCCTGGCTGTCCAGGAACTAACTCTGTAGACCAGGCTGGCCTGGAACTCAGAAATCCGCCTGCCTCTGCCTCCCAAGTGCTGAGATTAAAGGCGTGCACCACCACGCCCAGCTTCCTTTTCTATTTCTTTTTTTTCTTAAAGATTTATTTATTTATTATATGTAAGTACACTGTAGCTGTCTTCAGACACTCCAGAAGAGGGCATCAGATTTCGTTACGGATGGTTGTGAGCCACCATGTGGTCGCTGGGATTTGAACTCAGGACCTTTGGAAGAGCAGTCGGTGCTCTTAACCACTGAGCCATCTCGCCAGCCCCCTTTTCTATTTCTTATAGAGGAATTTTTTTCCAGCAACATGGCTACTATGGCCATGTGGAGTAGAGACAGGCCCTTAGCACATACCTTTAAATCCAAACAATGAAGGTAAAATTAGTTTGTAAAAGGAAATACCCATGTTTGAAAGTGATGTCTAACTGAGTGGCTGAACAAGTGACAAATGAGAGAAAGATCTGACAGAATAAGATATACCTCGCTCTAGAACAGAGGAAAGAGAGGTGACTTAAAAGAGCAGCAATGAGAGATGTGGCAGTTTTACTGAGACAGTTTTAGAGAGACAGGTTGCAGACAAAGAACAAGCTAGACACAGGTGAAGACAGAATGAGCCAGAGAATGAGAACCAGCCAGAAGATTAGAACATATTGCCAAATTAGTAAGAGGCCAAGCAAAGCAATTCAGTCAGAAGCCAAAAAAGCCAGTTTGAATCAGTCACTATGAGCCAGAACAGCTGGGTTGACCAGCCATTCAGAGTTTAGAAAGAGCTAGAAAGGGTGAACTTGTTCAGCAGTAAGTCAGAGGCTGAAAACATTCTAGACCTAGGTTAGCAGAGGGATGTAGTGAGCCTTGAAGACGGATGAAGAAAAGATACTTTAACACTTTCTACTTTGTGTCACATTAAGATCATCAGGCTGCTTCAAATGTCCTTAGAATATAAAACTACAATGGAAGGATGAAGCAGATGGATATCTCATTCAAAACATGAATCCATTTTCATCAACATTTAACACCACAATACATTGGCAAAGCAATATTCATAGTTGACAGGTAACAAAATGCCCTTATAATTCACTGACTTGTGGTGCTAAAGATCCAGCATAGGATAACTAGACAAGCACTCTACCACTGAGCTACACCCCATCCTACATCCAGCTTCATTATTTACAAGCAATAGTTACTTTTTTTTTTTTTTTTTTTTGGTTTTTCGAGACAGGGTTTCTCTGTGTAGCCCTGGCTGTCCTGGAACTCACTTTGTAGACCAGGCTGGCCTCAAACTCAGAAATCCACCTGCCTCTGCCTCCCAAGTGCTGGGATTAAAGGCGTGCGCCACCACGCCCGGCTAGTTACTTATTTTTAAAACTCTACTAGTACTTGAGAGAACTGAAGTCCTCAGAAGTAAGAATGAGGACCTGTTTTAGCTAGTGTGAGTAAATTCTATACATGTTGCACAAACTGAAAATCTACTTTAGGGTAGCCCATATTTACATTACAAGCATAGATTAGGAATAGCTGAGCTGTGTGGTATTTGCCCAGCATGCCCAAGGCCTTAAGTTTTATCCCCAGTATAGAAAAAATTATTTTTAGTTTTATTTTTCTTTACCTGAAAGAGTAGCTATGATGTTTATACATTAAACCTAGAAAAGGATGTGGTACTTCTAACTTATCTTAAAACCCCAGAGTATATGTTGGTGTCAGGCCTTGAAAGAGAACCAGGCAGCCTTCATCATCCTCAAGTGTGTACATCCTTTTAACAGGGCCCTGGTACCTGACATACACAAATGCTACATTCCAGGAAGCAGCAAGTACCACCTTAACTGGTTATGGAAGTGGGGTGCCCACCAATAAGCAGAACAGGGAAACAGACAAGGAGTGAGCAACTCCTTATAGAACTCGGCAAAAGCACAGCCGAGGGGTAGGAGGCCTTGGAGTATCAAAGGTGACCTAAAGAAACCGGAAATTCCAAGCCAAAGAGCGTAACTATTATCTAGTATCTGCTCTGTCTTGTGCAAAGGTGTATCACCAACTTCCACAACAGTGCATGCCACACAGGAGTCACTCGATAACACTAAACTGCCTGACCGTGAAACATTAGCCCTTTGAACATTCTCTAAGTGTGTGAGGACCGTGCATGCTAGCACATGGCTGTACTAGCAGGGAGTGGAAAAGCAGGGGAAGGCTTGAACAGGAAGACGACACACAATGGCAGTCCAAGCAGTGTGCCTTACATCTTGTGCCCACAAACCACTTATAGATCTTGTGAAAATGCAGGCTGCAGTTCGGAAGGTCTGGGTGGGCTGGGGAACTCTAACTCACTCCCTGGAAACGACAATGCTGTTGCTATGTGGTCTGTGGTATTAACTAACATTTGAGAAACCTTGTTTGGAAGAACAGTCCAAGAAATGTCAACCTATGAAGGAATGAAGAAAGGGAGGGGTAAAAATAGCCCAGGGAGAAGCAAGCTGGTTAGAAAACCCCTTTCCTGGAGTCTGTGGCAGTGGGAACACCAGGAAACAGATGAATGGCTAAGAATGAACTATGAAGCATGCCCAGCCCAGCCCAGGCGATCTAGTTCATTCTCTACTCTTGGAACTATTTGCTTTAAAACAGGGTCTCCTACACACAAACCAGTACGTAGCTGATAGTGATCTTGAACTTGATTCTTCTGCTTCCAAGCTCCTAATTGCTAGGATTACAGGCCTGCACCACCAAGCATGGCTGGGGACTATCTTTTACAAACTCTCCTAGATATGTGGTTGTGTAGTCCCTGACTGAAAACTGCAGAGACTTAATACCTTATCTGTGAGCCCATTCTACAGCTGGTGTGTGTTTGTGTTCTTGGGTGTTTGGAAAATGATTAATATGCCACGGAGCCAATGCCAGAAATGGAAAAGCTCAGAGGTAGAAGTGGCTTCAGTGGAGGGGTAGATTAAAATATTTATTCATAGCCGGGCGGTGGTGGCAACGCCTTTAATCCCAGCACTTGGGAGGCAGAGGCAGGCGGATTTCTGAGTTCGAGGCCAACCTGGTCTACAGAGTGAGTTCCAGGACAGCCAGGGCTGCACAGAGAAACCCTGTCTCGGGGGAAAAAAAAAAAAAAAAAAAAGTTTAACTAATGTTGAGGATTCGATCTTCCAAGAAGCAGGGATAGAAATTGTAAGAAAAGTAGTACTGATGGTTAAAAAGAGGTTAGAGGTGGCTTAGTGGATTTAAAGATCACCAGCTAAGGCTGTAAAAGTGACAGAAATCCACAGCTGAGAATGATAGCTCATGTGTGGAATCTCAGCACTCAGTAGACAGAGTCAGAAGGATCAGGAAGTCAACATCACACTTGGCTACAGTCTCTTCAAAAAAAGAAAAGACAGAGTGTAGTCTACAGACTCCACTTCGCTTTTTGTCCCCAGTCTAATGTTGACACTCAGTAATCACCTCAGGTACCCTCTATTACAGCAGCGCTCCCACTAACCACCTACATTCCTCACCTTCGCTTTTTCCCCTCAAGGCAAGGTTTCTCTGTGTAGCCCTGGCTGTCCAGGAACTCACTCTGTAGATGAGGCTGGCCTCGAACTCACAGAGATCCGCCTGCCTCTGCCTCCCGAGTGCTGGGATTAAAGGCGTGTACCATCATGCCAGGCTCCCACATTAACTCATACACTTACCAATGTGTGTATATGTATATATGTATGCGTATACCTGTTCTATGCTTGGTGAACATTGTATATTCTACTCTACCACTCTGGATACAGGCTGGCAGCCAGCAAGCTCTGGTGTTTCTCTTGTCACAGGCTCATGGCCACACATGGCTCTTTATATGAGTGCTGGAGACGGCAGCATGTCTTCCTATCCACAGAGCCACCTCTCCAACCCAACCACACTATCACCTGATTATCTCTCCCACTACAACAGGTACCAGTAGAATTCACTTGTTCTGACAGATTTTTTTTTTTCTTCTATTTTTATCACTGGTCCTCCAAACACAGCCAAACTTCTTCCAAGAAGCCTAATTAAAGGGTGAAGAGAGTTGACCAGTTTCTGTAGTATAACTAATGGCTTAACTATTAAGTTCCTGCACTATGGCAGAAGCAAGTTAGCAATTTTCTTTTTGGTAGTGTGGAGAATGGAAAGCAAGTCTGCACTAATGCTAATCAAGCACTCCGGCACTGAGCCAAGCCCACAGTCTCAAATTTGGCTTATCACCCCTCAAGGATCTGAGTCAGTCTCCAGTGTTGGGTATCTCCGGATAAGGTATCAACTAGCTCATGAAGACCCATCCAAACACTGGAACATGGTTCTACCTCAATGGGTATTTCAGTAAGATCGAGTCCAACAGTCTGGGAGAAAGGGGTAAAGTTTAAGTACCTTAGGGTCTTAACAGAAGACTGAATTGAGAAGTTATCTATTTCCTAAAATTATGAACAATTTTATTTAGCTACTCCCCTTCTGTCGTGCTCACTCTCAGCCACCACATTCGGTCCCCAAAACTGCTGGGACACTTAAGACAACACATTTAGAAGCTCTTCGTTTTGACCAAAGCAGAGAATAGCTCTGATCTTGCTTCCGTATGAGAACTCTGCCCCATCTGGAAGCCCCGGAAAAGGTGGGAAGGCCATGCGGTAGCTAGCCTCTCTGGTCCGGCAACTTTGCTCAGCATCTCCCCAGCCAGGCCCAAGCCTAATTTTGCTCTCAGGCTGTAACCTCAATGCGGGAACCCAGAACCCAGGTTAAATGGGGCCAGAGGAGGGCGAGGGTGAGCCGGGATGGCCGCTTGAGGCCCACCCCCGAGGACATGGTCTCGGAGTCGGGCAAGGGGGACTGGCCCTGGGAGCGCACCAGGCGGCTCCGCCACCGGGTACCTGGTCTAGGAGTCAGAGCGCAGTACCGACTCCGTCTCGGCTCCGCCTCCTCAGTTTTGTAGCCGCGCTGCCGCCAGGCCGGTTGCTGGGAGGGAGGTACGCAACGTGACATGCGCAGTGGAGGGACCCAGAGAGACTGGCCGAGCCTCGCCCCTCCCCTTCACGGCACGAGCCCCTCCTACCCCCGCCCCACGGAGGAAGTCCCGCCCCTCCCCTACCGAGAAGCCCTGCTTTGCCCCACCCAAGAAGGAAGCTCCGTCTCTCGCCTCCTGCAGAGGAAGTCCTGCATTGCCTGGCTCTCAGATGATCCGCCTTACACACCGCCCACGAAGGACTCCGCTTCGACTGGCCTCGCCCCACCCATCCCAGTGGAGGAAGATCCGCTTTCCCCAGAGAGAGCTTCTGCTTCCATCCCACGTTACCGTTACCGGATATGCTAGATCCGCAGTCCCTGCGTCTGTTTTTTTTTTTGGTTTTTCGAGACAGGGTTTCTAACTGTGTAGCTATGGCTGTCCTGGAACTCACTTTGTAGACCAGGCTGGCCTCGAACTCAGAAATCTACCTGCCTCTGCCTCCCAAGTGCTGGGATTAAAGGCGTGCGCCACCATGCCCGACCCAGGGAGAGAATTATTAACTAGTCTTTTCCCCTTTGCTGAAGTCGTTCCTTATCTAGGACGAAGGCAGGTTTCCCCAAATATGTGGGAGCGAAAGATCTATACTAGCTTGTCATTGTTGCAGTTCAAAAGGACCCTAGAGCCACCAGTCCTAACCCAGCAGAAAGAAAAGGGACAAGAGCTAACTATAGCTATTGACTTGGCTACCAGGGTTATTCCCACCCGTCATCCCACAGTCTGCCGCTCCCAAATCTCAGGTGCCATTTCACCTGGTAGAATTTCAATGGAAAAACGTCTTTCTTGGTCTCTCGGGCACTAGAACAAAGAGGAAACTTACCCTTTGTGCCCAAAGTTCCTTCTCCTTAAAGCACAGAAAATAGCTCAACTAAACGAGAGCTATGGTTTTTGGTTTTTTTTTTTTTTTTTTTTTTGGTGGGCCAAACCATATAGGACTAATAAAATGAGGACTCCGTTTTATCATGAAGTGATTTTTAGTTAATTCAGTTACTGTGGGGTGAGAGCCCAATACATCTGTGTACAAACTGTCAAGTAATTAATACTTGTTTTTTTTTTCTGTCGTCTCAGATTTATACCAGTCTACTAACTTCCAAGAATTTTAAGTTTGACCACATCATTCAGGAACTTGGAAACACACACAGCTGTAACCTTGCCTAGTGCTTTTAACATGCCAAATCTTGTTCTCAGTCTCAAACATTTCATCATCGAACAAACGTCAGGAATTCACAAAAAGCAAGGCGACTGGAGGAAAACGCAGTTTCTGACAGTTCACATGGTCTTTGGAATCCAGAATATCAGGGAAAGCAATACCTGGAAAGGTGTTACACTTCGGTTTTTATTTTTTTCATATGTTGTGTGTGTGCTGGTACTTGAATGTACTTGTGTATGCGTACAAACCGTATGTGTGCAGAAGCAGGCAGAGGAACTGGATGGAGCGAGCAGCAATGCTTCTTCCTGCTGACCCATCTCTCCAGCCCCAAACTTAGTTTTGAGGAAGGATCTCACATCTAGTCCAGGCTAACCAGGCTGGCCTTAAATTTAGCGAACCCCATCTCTTCTGGGATTATAGGTGTGAACTACTGCCCTGGGCTACAATTGCCAAGGCAGCCTCAAATTGAGTTTTTCTTTCTTTCCCTTCCCCTTCTTTGGACTGTACTAGACATTGAACCTAGGGCCTCACAGCATGCTGGAGAAGTGCCTGAGCCCTAAAACCTCTTAAGTCATTACAATAGGATGTGTACACATTGGGTATTTCGTCTATAACTAGTGACCCAGCCAACACATTTTCTAACAGGATGTTACAATTTGAGAGTCAGTGTGGCTAAAAGATTTTACCAACTGGATGACTGCCCACAGTAACTACTCAGAGAACCCCTTCTCCCTGACTCTACTGTGACTGTTTCAGTGGGCAAATGCACAGCTTCTCATACACCAATCTTGCTAAGTCATACTAAACTGTATACTGAAACGTCAACAGAGATTACAGAGTATGAACCCAGGAAGGCACAAGCTCCTGATGCTTTTTAACTTATTACAGTGTTAGGGTGTTTAAAGATTTCCAGTGCTATCTGAAACTGACTTGAAAAAATGGCTGCTGTTTTTTTGTGGTGTAGAACAAGTCGACTAGAATTACTTAATCTAGCTGGACTTGGTGGCGCACGCCTGCCTTTAATTCCAGCACTCCGGAGGCAAAGGCAGGTGGATTTCTGAGTTCAAGGCCAGCCTGGTCTACAGAATGAGTTCTAGGACAGCCAGGACTTTACAGAGAAACCCTGTCTCGAAAAACAAAACAAAACAAACAAAAATTACTTAATCTGCTAGGTATTTCCCACCATATGTCCTTATGCACTTTACATTCTACTACCTAATATGAGCTTTCAAATAGCTATTTTAGAAAGGATTTCTGAGTTCAAGGCCAGCCTGGTCTACAAAGTGAGTTCCAGGACAGCCAGGGCAATACAGAGAAACCCTGTCTTGAAAAACAAAACAAAACAAATTAAAAAATTACTTAATCTGCTAGGTGTTTCCCACCATATGGAAGACAAAAGAGCCTTGATAAACGCACTGGAATAGGAGTGCTGGAGGTGCATCAGTAGAGTGCTCACCCACCGCAGGAGGCCTTGGGTTCAAGTGTGTGTGGTTATAAATATATGATACACAATGCCAGAGCGTTCTTGGCACAGGAAACAGGCTTCAGTTCTAGCTCTGCAAAGTGACAAGGTACGCTACAGGAAAATGTACAGAAGAAAGCTATGTAAATTTAAAATATGAATGGAAGGAGGGGGAGAGTACTGTGGGAACAAACACAGGCAAAGTACAATGTTACAGGTATGAACATGTAGTGAGGCCCATTCTGTATGCTAACTAGAATACTTTAAGATATATTTATTTATCTTATGTATACGAGCACACCAGAAGAGGGCATTGGATTCCATTACAGATTGTTGTGAGCCATCATGTGGTTGCTGGGAATTGAACTCAGCATCTCTGGAAGAGCAGTCAGTGCTCTTAACCACTGAGCCATCTCTACAACCTGAAATACTTTTGAATAATAGGAAAAAAGTTTGAAAAGTTTAGCACCGCCTTGCTCTTCAGTAACTCCCAGGGAAAAGGAATACTTTTAAGGCCAGGGTGAGGACCAGAAGCTGAAGGCCAGCCTGGAATACAAAAGACTGTCTCAAGAGGCAGGTAGAACAGCGAGTGAGCCTGGGAGACAGCGAGTGAGCCTGGGAGACAGCGAGTGAGCCTGGGAAACAGCGAGTGAGCCTGGGAAACAGCGAGTGAGCATGGGAGTGTACGCCAGCTGCCTGAAAGGCCAAGCCTATCTATGCCCTGGAAACTAGCCTATGAGATGCTTAACAAGTAGTCCTCTAAGAAAACTAGTAGATGTGCTGGTATCTACCCATCACCCTATCTCTTGAGACTGGGACACAGGCACTGCCATGACTTTTAGGCCAGTCTAGGTTATAGATGAGACCGCACCTCAAAGCAAGCAGTAGGATCCACCACCTGGAAAAGTCACCACCAGGAAAGTCAGGGCAGTCTCTTGTTCCTTCTTATCTCAGAGGGATAAGAAAGCTATGAACTTATACAACCTAACAATGTCTTCCTTTAAGGTTTTTTTTTTCTTTTTTTTTTTTTTTTCCCGGAGACAAGGTTTCTCTGTATAGCCCTGGCTGTCCTGGAACTCACTCTGTAGACCAGGCTGGCCTAGAATTCAGAAATCCACCTGTCTCTGCTTCCCAAGTGCTGGGATTAAAGGTGTGCGCCACCACAACCGGCAAGGTTTATTTTAATGTATGTTTAGATGCCTGTATGTGCCTGCAGAGACCAGATGAGGGCAACAGATTCCCCTAGGGCTGAGATTTGAATGTAGGTCCTTTGCATGGGTAGTAAGTGCTCTCAACCCCTAGCCTTTCTCTAGCCCTGATATCTTCCTTTTGCAATAAAATCTTTTGTCGATCATCAAACACTTGAAAAGACACCAGCCCCACGCCCAGCCAGGCTTCTCTTTAATTTGTTTCAGCAGTTTGTAATAGAAGCCATACCTACGGGTATAACTCTTCCTTCTTACATCCTTTAACAGCATTTAGAGTAAGTGAGGCACAAGAGAACCTGGGTAGAGAAAGTACAGAATTTGACTCCTCACGAAATCCAGCAGACCTGATACAATCTTCACACTTTCTACTGGAGGCTTGACATGAGTGTCACCAAGTATCTCCCTTTCTCTGAGGCCCATATAGAGGAGTTCTAGATCTTACACCTAACCATGAAGTTTCCTTGGACTAAGGAAACATAATTATAATTCCTCTATTTTCATCACACCCTCCAGCTCCAAGTAAAAACAAAACACCTTGTCATTTCTGACATATAAAGTCAGAGGATAAAAGAATTCACTCACCTCATTCCACTGGACAGACGAGAACAAGAGAATAAAGTAAAACTGCACCACTGAATAGTAGTCTTGCCTTCGTAAAGTGTAAGATTATAAAACAATTTTGCACACGTTATCTTCTGGCTTTAAGCTATCTGTGAGATGAGCTGGAGACGGCTCAGCAGTTGAGAGCACTGACTGCTCTTGCAGAGGCCCTGGGTTCAGTTCCCAGCACCCTCAGGACAGCTTACAGCCACTGGTAACTCCAGCCCCAGAAGTTCCAACACTCTTCTGGCCTCCTTGGGCACTGTACAGACATGGTCCATAGACATACACGCAGGCAAAACACACATACTCATAAAGAAAAATTTAAACTGTGAGGTACATAGGAAAAATGTTTACTCCCACATTATAAAGAAATAAACAGCAGACTCAGAGGTCAGTAACTTACCCAAAAGAAAAGGGCTTAGCAATTTTTTTCAACACATTTATTTATCCACCTGTTGTGGATAAATGTGTGTACACACCATGGCCCACATGTGGAGGTCAAAGGACCATGTGTAGGAGTTGCATGCATTCTGAGGATCAAACTAAGGACAAGCCTAACAAGCACCTTTACCCACTGAGCCATCCCTCTGGTCCTAGCAACTGGTTTTGTTGACAGTCTTTGTTTATACTTCAGGGATCATTTTGGCTTGCTAGTGATCCAGGCAAAAAGATTTTGGAAGCATGGATTCTTTCTAGTGTGACAGTAAGCAACATTCTCCTCTCTTGGTCCTCTGATTGATACAGAACAAGATGCCTTACCCAAGGAGAGGACTAGAATGGTTTGGATCTTAAATGTCACCAAAGTCCCACAGTAGAGACACATAGCCAGTGGCACTGGGTAGGTGATAGAAACTAAAGAAGGAAGTGAGGCCACTGAGGGTGGACCACGGGGAAGCAAGCAGGTGTGCTCTACCCAAACCGTCTTTTCCTACCCGAATCTCCCCTCAGCTGTCCTGTCACAGTGATGGAGAGCTGACGAATGCTGTAGCTAAAGTGGGCTGGGTGTGACCGCACACACATGCTGGTGACGCCAGCACTCAGGAGCTCAGGGTCAGCAGATCTGAGGCAAAGGTCAGCCTGGTCTAGAAAGTGAGTTCTAGGCCAGTCAGCCCTACACAGTGAGACTCTATTTCAAAACAAAACCAAAAGACAAAATTAAGACAGGCAGTGGTGGTGTACACCTTTAATCCCAGCACTTGGGAAGCAGAAGCAGGTGGATCTCTGAGTTCAAGGCCAACCTGGTCTACAGTTCCAAGACTGAATCTGTCTCAAACAAAACAACAACAAAAAACCCTAGCACAATAACAACAACCAAACAACCCCCCCCCCCCAAAAAAAAGAACAAGGGGGCTGGAGAGATGGCTCAGAGATTAAGAGCCCTGACTATTCCATAGATCACAAGTTCAATTCCACATGGTGGCTTATAACCATCTATAATGAGATATGATGCCTTCTTCTGGCCTGCAGACATACTTGCAGGCAGAATGCTGTATACATAATAAATTAATAAAAACCTAAACTAAACTAAAACCAAAACCAACAAAACCTAAAAAGTAGTAAAAAATAAAATAAAATTCAAAAAATAAACAAAACCTGTGGGCCAATGTGCAGTGGTATGGTATGTCAGTGTCCCAGCACTCAGCAGGCCAAGGCCAGAGAATCATCCTGAGTTTGACTGTGGTCAGCTTGGGCTACAGAATGAGACCCTTTCTGAAATAATACATACAGGGCTTTAGAGTATAAAATTCTCCAAAAGTGTTAAGTGGTAACCATAAAGGAATATTCAAGATCAATGCTTTTGAAGGAAAACCATTTTCGTGCTTTTAATAAGAGAACAGTATACACATTCTTGTAGGACAACTACAAAAAGTCAAAGCTGCACACGCAGATTTTGTCAATCAGTTTAATATATGTCATAGGTAGTTCATATGAATGCTTGTTACAAAATTAGCTGCCATGGTCTGATGTATGGGACTTTAAGAAAGCTTACATTACTTAAACGATAACTAAGCACATAAATTTTGATTCTAAATGTATTTTAAAGATTTGTAAAACACTGTTAAATCTAAAATTATCTGGCCTTAAAGTGATCCAATTTTGTGTTATTTTTAATAACTTAAACTTGTGAACTGTTAAAAAATTTTTGAATATCCCAGTGCATATATTTCTATTAACCTACACAAAGCCATGTGAAAAACTCCATATAATTCCCAAGGCAACAGCACACACAGTTTTCACCGCAACTCACTGTTACTGCGTCAGAACACAGAAAGCAACAACAAAACCCCACTACCCACTCCCAATGAAAAAACAACCCTTTCCCACCCCAGCAAAAAATTACCTGGTACAAGCAGAGACTTAAGAAATGCTTTCTCAGTAGGAAGCATTTATAAAATGCAGAGATCTCAACAAGCCAAATGCTTATGCACAGAGAGGAAGCTCTCCCTACCATCGCTCCCACCTCATGGGTCAGACACAATTCTGACTCATGTAAAAAAGCTCACTTTTTAAAAGCATACGTGTGTATATCGACTGGTTATTTGTTTCAAGAAAGTACATACCGGCCTTGTGGACAATATAAAAGCAGGCGTGGAAGCAAAGTGCACTCCTAAGACAGAGATCAGCTCCTCTGTGAACACCTAACAGGCTACAGCAAGCAAGCAAACCACTGCGACCTCACAGAGACCAGCCACCTGACTGCTGCTCATCGGAGGGAGCTAGGTGAAGCGCTTCACCTTGTCATGCATTTCTTGCTCAAGAAAAATAAGCACATAACTACTTCAAATCCAGCACTCACAGTGTCGATAGCTCATAGTATCAGGCAATGAGAACCTGCTCCTGTACTACCTACC
Source organism: Mus minutoides (assembly GCA_902729485.2). NCBI lineage: Eukaryota > Metazoa > Chordata > Mammalia > Rodentia > Muridae > Mus > Mus minutoides. The sequence continues at coordinate 803,931 of LR749527.1, forward strand.
TCTAGAATCTTCCATGGACTTACAGTATCCTAACACCTACAGATTTCCTCCCATAATACTGCCATCAGCACCACCCACACACAAAACGTACTCTGTACTACGCTCTAAGTCTGAATTCATCACCACATAGTGTTCTACATTCCACTTTTCTCACAAGTTTAATGTGGACACAGAAAAAACAAGCAGTGTTTATTGTGCAATTCCAATAGATATTCTTAGGGTCTTGGTTTAGAGTCAGTCTCCATAATTATTTCAACTGCCCAGTTTAAACAAAAAGCAACAACCTACCTAGAAATTTCATGATCATTCTTCAAACACCAAAGTAACGCACTGATGATTTACATTATAATTTAAATATATGTTAAAACTACACATACTTTATATACCACTCCTTTTATAAAATAATCAAAATAATTTGATTATCTGGAAGGAAATAACTGAAAAAGCCCTTTCAATGTATTTATAACCTCTGTAGAACTCCAAACCAAGAAGAGAGGGTGAAATCCAGATCTCTCAGTCAGCAGAAACATGTGACTGCTAGTGCAGACTCGTGCTTTCCCAGGCTCAGGTGGACACAGAGCTAATGGCAGCAAGGACACAACCTCTGCGACAGGCTCTACATGGCTTTCACTTTGATTTGCTTCATTTTCATTTGTTTCTTCTCCAACTTCTTTTGTTCTCTCCTCAAAGCAGCTTCCTGTATAACAGGGAGGGGAAGAAGATCCAAATTAAGCTCTAAGGACATACTAAAAAACCAGGGGCTGGAGAACTGGCTTGGTGGTTAGACCTCATGATGCTTTTGCAGAAGACCCAAGTTCTGCTCCAAGCATCTGTCAGGTGGTTCACAGCTGCCTTTAATTCCAGCTCCAAGGGATCTGATGCATCTAACCTCCACTGGGCACCTCCACTCACTCATATTACTACTCAAAATTCTTTTTTGAGAGTGGCAGTGCTAGAAGTTTGAAATAGGGTCTCTCTTTGTATAGCCCTGGCTATTCTGGAATTCACTATGTAGATCAGGATGTCCTTGAACTCACAGAGATCTGCCTGCCTCTGCCTCCCGAGTGCTGAGATTAAAGGCATGTAACACTATGCCTGGCCTTTATTCAAAATCTTGGTCTTGCAACACATAGAACATTCTTGAGGATACTTATAATAATTACAAGCCAGGCATGATGACCACACCAATTCCAGCATTTGGAAGACTAAGGCAGGGGACTGCACTTTGGCTAAGTAGTCAGTTCCAGGCTAACCTGTGCTATAAATCCAACCTTGGCTACATAGTTAATTTCAGGCCAATCTGTGCTATGAGACATTGTTTCAAAATACAAAACAGGGGCTGGTGAGATGGCTCAGCAGGTAAGAGCACCCGACTGCTCTTCCGAAGGTGATAAGTTCAGATCCCAGCATCCACATGGTGGCTCACAACCATCCGTAATGAGATCTGGCACCCTCTTCTGGAGTGTCTGAAGACAGCTACAGTGTACTTACATATAATAAAAAAACAAAACAAAACAAAAGTATTGCCAATTCATATGCTGAGGAATAAAAATGAACATGAAACAAGGCAAGAATAATTAAATTTTTGTTTTTGTTTTTCAAGACAGGGTTTCTCTGTATAACCCTGGCTGTCCTGGAACTCACTTTGTAGAACAGGCTGGCCTCAAACTCAGAAATCCGCCTGCCTCTGCCTCCCGAGTGCTGGGATTAAAGGCAGGCGTGTGCCACCATGCCCAGATAAGATAATTAAATTTTAATTTAGCACTAATCTCAATTAGGATTTTACATGGTGTGTGTATTTCTTTTCTTTGAGGCAAGGTCTCAATAAGTCATCCACGCTGACATTAAATTCAACTGTCACACCCTTTTAAAAAGATAAGTTTTCAATATTTAGCCATTGCTAGTCTTGAAATTGCTATTAAGGCCAGGCATGGTGGCTAGAGAGATGGCTTATGTTTAATAGTATTTGCTGTTCATCTGGGTTTGGTTCCTAGCACCCACATCAGGTTTGGGATACCTCAAGTTTGGGATTCCAGCTATTTAAGAGAAATCTACAACAAAACCTGTAGAGAAGGGCTGGAGAGATGGCTCAGTGGTTAAGAACACTGACTGCTCTTCCAGAGGTCCTGAGTTCAATTCATAGCAACCACATGGTGGCCCACAACCATGTGTAATGGGATCTGATGTCCTATTCTGGTGTGTCTGAAGACAGCAACAGTGTACTCACATACAGAAAATAAATATAGTACATAAATAAATATTAAAAAAAAACCTATAGATATAGTAGAATTCACTAATTCTGTATCAAACACTAATTTTAATTTTATTTATTTTTGGTTTTTGTGAAAAATGGTTTCTCTGTCTTAGAACTCAATCTGTAGACCACGTTAGCCTCAAACTCAGAGATACATCTATGTCTGGCTCTCAAATGCTGGGATTAAAGGTTTATGCCACCACCACCTGGCTTCAAACCCTAATCCTTTTTTTTTTTTTTTTTTTTTTTTTTTTTTGGTTTTTCGAGACAGGGTTTCTCTGTATAGCCCTGGCTGTCCTGGAACTCACTCTGTAGACCAGGCTGGCCTCAAACTCAGATCTGCCTACCTCTGCCTCCCAAGTGCTGGGATTAAAGGTGTGTCCCACCACTGCCCAACTTTGTGCACATTTCTACAGAGAATTATAGTAGACAGTAGGGTAGAAATAGGCAAGTAGATAATTCAAAACAAAACAGCAGTTTTGGGGCAATCTCACAAAACCTCAACCCTAGACAAAGAGCTGCAGGCAGCTGAGGAAGTCCGAGAGCAGGAGCACCAGACTTCCCAGATAAGGGCAGCAGCTGGCTACCCCGCACCAAAGGGCCAGCTCTGAAAACCGCACACAGCTGACAATAGACAGACTCGACAGGTTCTATTTATATAGTCAAGGTACGCAAGAGCACGGGCGTGTGCATGCACGGGCGTGTGCATGCGCGCGCACGCACGCGCACGCACACACACACACACACACACACACACACACCTCTACAACAAAGAAAAAGAAGCCCTAAGTTTGAAAGAGATGTGGAAAGGAATATATGGGAGGTTTGGGAGGGAGGACAAGGAAGGGGGAAATGGTATAATTGTAATCTCAAAACAGGGATTTAGCTCAGTGGTAGAGCGCATGCCTAGCAAGCACAAGGACCTGGTCCTGTCCTCAGGTCTGAGAAAAAAAAAAAACAACAAAATAATCTCAAAACATAAAAACCACATAATAGAAAAGCAAAGCCTCTCTGTCTTACTTCTAGCCTGCGCTGCTTCTCAGGGTCCTCCTCGTTCATGATGCGCTCCTTCTCAGCTCTTTTCTTCTCCTCACGCCTAGACTGTGCAGCCTCCTGTCTCTGCACATGTGTCAGCTTCAGAAAGTTCTCTTCCACACGAGCCCGGTTCTTATCTGCTTTTTGTTTCCCCTTCCCCAGGAAACAAAGACTTCATAAGGAACCAATTCTAATGCACAGGAAAAAAAACCCCTTAGTATGGCTAAACTCCTCCCCTTTGACACTTTCAAGTCAACTAGCAAAGAGGCTCAGTCACTTCAGTCACTGACAGCTGCTGCCCATCAGGGGAAAACCCCAACAACTTTAGGGGCTGGTTTGTAAGAAAGGATTAGGGACTTACTTCTCTGTTGAGTCGGAACTTTTTGGCTTTATCGATAGAATAAATCACCATGTTCATCAGGGGTAGCAAAGACTCCATATCCTTTGGGTACGTGTTACCTGAGCCAGGCACTGGAAAACAAAGCCATTTTCCTATTGAGTAATGGTTGCATTAACACTTCTGGGTTGGCAGTCTGTCTTTCTTAATGCTAACAGTCTAGCTCCTTGGAGGAACCCAGAAACCAACAGGAGGAATGAAGTTAGCAATGCTGCAGTTTTAGAGCTATTATTTCAGAAGGACAAATAATCTCAAAAACATTTCAGAGGAACCCAAGAACTAGACAGTCGGGACCCAGAACACTTACCATTAAATGTAAACAGTAGTGTCCTCTTGGTGTCAGGCAGCTTTAAAGGCTGACCTTCCCTGTCATCAGAGAGAAGTCTGTTAAGAGACTGTAAGCAAGGACCTGTCTGTCTATGCATACCAGCACACATCTGACTCAGGTGGGCAAATACCTGCAAACAGCAGTGAGTGTACGCTGCACCTCCAAGTCATAGGTAAGCACAGGACACTCTGCTACATGTGAACCCCTCCAGGGATGTTTCCAGTGGACAAGATATATCCACTTTCACCTGGGGAGCCAGAAATATACCTCTATTTAAGAATGAGGCCATGGGATGGAGGGATGGCTCAGGGGTTAAGAGCACTGACTGCTCTTCCAGAGGTCCTGAGTTCAATTCCCAGCACCCATATGGTGACTCACAACCATCTGTAATGGGAATCCAATGCCCTTTTCTGGTGTGCCTGAATAAAGTATAGTGTACTCATAGACATTAAATAAACAAACAAACAAACAAAAAATGAGTACTTTTAAACACTTTTGCTTATTTTTTTTAATATCTAAATTTCTATTTATTTATGTGTCTGAGTGTTTTGCCTGCATGTATGTGTGTATGCAGTGCCCATGGAGGTCCGAAAAGGGTGTCAAATCTCCTGGAACTGTAGGTAAGAGTGGTTTTTAGCCTTGACAATGGAGCTGGGAACCAAGCCCTGCCCTGAGTGCATGAGCGATAATCCACTCTGAACCACTGAGTCAGGCTGAGGAGGCTACTTGTGGTGTTCCAACATAAAACTAGTAAGGGGAATGAATTTAATGCTTTTACTTTATACATACTCTTGCATAATCTTTGGACCAGAGAACTGGTCTGAAAAATGAACAGATTCAATCTTATCAGCATAGTGTGTAAGAAAGTGAACCATCTGAAAAAAAAAAAAAAAACAGAAAGAAAGAATATTAACTAAAGTTTAGTACACTCCCAAGCTTTCATAGATATTCACCTTTTAATCCTTACTTTTATAAAACGTCATTCAGACTAAAATACTTCTTTAAAAAAAAATTACCTCACCTTCAATTTAAAGAGATGGTTCTCTTAGTCCCAGCACTGGGGAGTCAAGAGGCAGGCAGACTTATATGAGTTCAAGGCCAGCCTGGACTACAAAAGCAAGTTCCAGCACAGCCAGGGCTATTCTCTAGAGCCACCCTCCCGCCTTAGTCCCTCCCATGACAGGATCACAAGTCCCCACCCTGTGTGCCCACCTTTACTTATACAAACTAAACCTTAAGATTAGAATGTAGTCTTAAACAAACAAACCTAACGCCTTGGAGTGGCAGCACACATCTGTATTTGTAGCATTTGGAGGAATAGAGGCAGGTGGACCTCTATGAACCAGGGCTACATACTAAGACTCAAAAGTCAAAACAAAAACCTTGAAAGTCAATAGGCCTTTTACTTGTGCATGTCAATGTATGTGCATGTGTGCTGTGCACCTGGGGAAGGCAGAAGAGTCCCATCCCTCACAGCTGGAGCTGTGGGAACTCAGCTTGTCAGGAAGGTGCTAGGATGGGAGCTACAGTCCTTCCCCCCCAAGACAGGGTTTCTCTGTGTATTCCTGGCTGTCCTGGAACTCACTCTGTAGACCAGGCTGGCCTCGAACTCAGAAATCCACCTGCCTCTGCCTCCCGAGTGCTGGGATTAAAGGTGTACACCACCACTGCCCAGCCTGTGAACTACAGTCCTTACGATTGCTCAATGTCCTTAACTGCAAGCTGTCTGTCTCCTGGACTGACAGCCCTCTCTCTGCAGAGCTATCAGCATGAGGAAGCAGTGCACACTTGTAACTAATGTATGGCTCAGAGAAAACCTGTCCCAACTGTAGGAGACCATCAGCTCAACAGGAGAGCTAGCCAGTGCCTCAATTAGAATGGCAGACAATCGACAGCTGTGTTACCCAGTTGATCAAAATCAGGTAGATGACAGTAAGTTACACAAAGAATGTTTATCATGAATGATCTGTAGTCAGAGATTATTTACCTGTTGTTTTAGCAAGGGTCAAATAAAATTCAGAATGTGATATTTATAACATATATACGTATTTCTTCATTTATTTGGAGTCTAGAACTCATGACATCACAGACGTGCACTGGAGCACATCCTGTAGCACATTTACCTTTGTATCCATCATTCCCTCTGTGACTTCTCCCATTTCTGACAGAATGGCCAAAGAGTCTGGCAGTCCGTACTTTGCTCCAGACTTAGGTTTATCACTACAAAACTCACTCTGGAAGAAAAATCGAAAACAGGAAACATGGCATTTTATACAGTTTCTCCCAAACCGCTAGGTATGTACAATCTATGTTGAAGTGGTGCTTAACATCTGAGAGACAGAATTGTGCTGTCTTACAGAGTTGAACTTCTTTGTGATAAAGAGGAAGTTTTGACAAACATTTAAATTAGAGCAACTTGACATACCAGATCCTGCATCTCTTTCTGTAGTCGCAGCAAAGCTTTGCGAGTGCCAACAGCAAACACGTATGTGTCCATGTCCTCGTCATTCATTGTTACTTTTATTTGCTTTAAAAAGAAAAAAAGAAAAGACAAGACTTGCTTACTGAGTTCTATGGTGGGTAGATTTCTAAATGGCCCTCAAAGTTCAGCCTTCTGGCATACACACTCTTCCCCTGAACAGGGTTCATGGATTTAACAGAGGACCTCTAATTGGTTGATTCCAACTAATAAAAAAGTGTTGTCTTGGGTATGAGAAACAATGCAGCAAGTTAATAAGAATAACTAGGCCTTAGCTGAAGAAGACAATCTTTGGGACTAACATTATCAAAAGAGAGGGATGGATTATAAAGTCCTGAGGTCCATACCTCCAGGACCTGGGTAACTCCTAGATGATGGGCAGTGAAAAAGTAGGTAATTATAAATACAAGAAACTGAATGTGCTTGAAAAGAAGGAAACACAAGCCTAGCTGACACTGTTTTCAGCCTTGTAGACCTAAGCAGAGAATCCAGCTAACCCACACTGGGCCACTTATGTATTCATTAACTGTGAGATAATAAATTGTTCTAGTTTTCCTTTTGTTTGTTTGGCTTTTTGTTGTTATTGCTGTTGTTTTTGTTTTGTTTTTGAGACAAGGTCTCAAAAAATTTTTTTTAAAAGGTTGCTGGTTTGGAGATATATACCTTTAATTCCAGTTTGAGGGCTGATTTACAAAGTGAGACTTTCAAAAAAACACACAGAAAGGCCGGGCGGTGGTGGCGCACACCTTTAATCCCAGCACTTGGGAGGCAGAGGCAGGCGGATTTCTGAGTTCGAGGCCAGCCTGGTCTACAGAGTGAGTTCCAGGACAGTTAGGGCTACACAGAGAAACCCTGTCTCGAAAAAACAAAAAATTAAAACAAAACAACCCCCCGCCTCCCGCACACAGAAAAAGATTTATTATTTCTACTCTGTTATATGTTTGCTTGCACGCTTATCTGTGCACCATATGTGCACCTTTGGATGCTAGAAGAGGGCACTGGATCCCCTGGAACTAGAGTAACAGATGGTTGGTTAAGAGCTGGGTGTTGGTTCTACAATCCAGGTATTCTGGAAGAGCTCCCAACTGCCGAGCTGAGCCATCTCTCTAGACCCAGATGGTACTATTTTAAACTGATCAGTTTTGTGGCAAATTGTTATGAAGAAACATGACACTAATACTCTTTCAGAGGTCCTGAGTTCAATTCCTAGCCACCACATGGTGGCTCACAACCATCTGTAATGGGATCCTATGCCCTCTTCTGGTGTGTCTGAAGACAGCGACAGTGTACTCATATACATAAATAAAAAAGAAAGAAAAAGAATTACATCTAGATTTGTCTCAAGTTCCTGGAACGGAGCTAAAACCTTTATGCTTCATTATTTGTAAGAAACCCCTTTCAATCAGGCTGCGTTCACACTAATATAAGGTCTCCACACAGCTTCAGGAATTGGAGGCTGATCATGTGATAAAGAAAATGCTGAAACTTTTAGCCCTCCTCAAGGTCCTGAAGAAGAGGAACATGGAGCTTTGTGCTATAGAAACCCTTGAGCCACATTCAGAAAGCTTCCATATTTGTAAACGCGTGGATTCACTAAAACAGTAGAAAGCTCTGAGATGGTAAAGAGGCTCCACACTCCTCCGTCCCTTTTCCACAGCATCTCACTGTGTAGCTCTGGCCAGGCTGAGTTTACTCTGTAGACCAAGCTGTAGCTCCCTATGGAGTCTAGGCTGGCTGATCCACTGCAGACTCACCAGTGCTGGCATGGCATTAAAGGCATGTGCTACCATGCCTGGCACCCTCTTTTTTTTTTCCTAAACTGGCTATTGCTGAGTTGTGTCCTTAATAAGTCAGTAAATATAAGCAAAGGTTTGCCATGAATTCTGTGAATCATTCAAAAAGAGTTATTAAACCTGGGGGGAGGTGATGGAAACCCTCAATTCATAGGTGACCAGCCGAAAGTGCATATGGTATGGTGGTCTGGGATTTGAAATTTCTTCACAAATAGGGACACTGGGGGTGGGGAGTGGGGCCCGAACCCTTCAACCTGTGGGACCTGAAGCTAATTCCAGGCAAGGTCAGAAATGAATTGTTGAATCCCAGCTGGTGTCTAGACAATCCAAGAACTGACCATTGTTGGGCATCCTTACACAAGTAAATAATTCTTAATATTCCGCATAGGAATAGACAATGTTATAAGTTTAAGAAGTCTGACATAAAATGTGGTTCTAGTTGTATTAATTTTATTTCCTTATGATTGGGCCAAATTCTTAGTATGTAGAAGAAGGAAAATGTGGGGCTGGAGATAGACGGCTCAATGGTTATGTATACTTGCTTTTCTTGCAGAGGACACAGTACCTCATACCACCTGTAACTCTAGTTCCACGGGGTCCAATAATCTTTTTTGACCTTTTGACACACATGTGGTACACAGACAGACATATAAGCACCTCACACATAAAATTCAAAAATCTTCAAGACTGGTGAGATGGCTTAGTGGTTAAGAGCACCGTCTGCTCTTCCTAAGGTCCTGAGTTCAAATCCCAGCAACCACATGGTGGCTCACAGCCATCCCTAATGAGATCTGACACCCTCTCTGGTGCGTCTGAAGACAGCTACAGTGTACTTACATACAATAATAAATAAATAATCAACAAAACAAAACAAAACAAAAAACTCCAAAGAAATCTTGCAGGGCGTGGTGGCACATGCCTTTAATCCCAGCACTCAAGGAGTAAATGATAGCTGTATTAAAAAAAACAAAAAAACAATCAAACTGTACTTCTGTGTTTACAGGAAATTGCAAAAGAAGTCTCTTTAACAGAACCCAGAAGAAAAAAGCAAATTAGTAACAATCCTATCTGAGAATATCTCTTTCAAAGAGGCAAAAGACATTTTTGACAATGAACACAATTTGTAGATTCATGTTAATTTTTTTTTATTTTTTTTTATTTTTTTTTTTTGGTTTTTCGAGACAGGGTTTCTCTGCTTAGTCCTGGCTGTCCTGGAACTCACTTTGTAGACCAGGCTGGCCTCGAACTCAGAAATCCGCCTGCCTCTGCCTCCCAAGTACTGGGATTAAAGGCGTGCGCCACCACGCCCGGCTATTCATGTTAATTTAATAAATGGAAGACATATAGCCAATAACCTAGATTGTGATTTGAGCTCTTTCAATCAAAATTAATCATTTGAAGTAAAAATATTTGAAAAGAAAACAAAATAAAACAAACAAACAACTTAAATTCCTGTAAAAAAACAATCAGAGACCTCTGGATAGCTGAAATGAGAAAAGCTGACCCGCTTTGGTCGACAAGCATCACATTTCCTGGCATGGACACAGATTGCTGTGAGTTTCAAACACAATCCAGACAGAAATGGAACAGTTAGGAAATAATTCAATTTGTCCCCAGAAAGCCATCAAGAATACTTACCACTTGATCACTCACTGGCCTCATCATCCGGGCCAGGACATTAAGTAAGTCTTGTCTCTTAAGGAACTGCAAAAATGAGAGAAATTAATCAATACCTTCAGCAGGAACTCAAGAGAAGGTAGAACTGCAGGGAAGACACACATTGGAGCAGACGCTCCCTACTCACCCTCAGCTGGATAAGCATGCCTTCACAGCACACTCGGCCAGAACACCACAGGTTATAGATGTGCTCATTCTCCTGATTCAGCTTCCCTGTGCTTGTGGCTTCTTTGTTAGTGCCATCATCCCCTAGGAGTAAAAGCACTGACTCTGACTCCCTCGGCCTTTGGATCAATCACTTTAGGACAGCAATGCTCTGCTATCTCACAGAATTAAAGGACCAGCAATGTTGCTTTTACTTCAGTATCATTTTAAATGCTTTACACCTCAATAGACGTGATGTATAAAAATCATCTGCTCCATCGTACATTAATTCATCTAGTCTTGAAGACATACTGAGTGCATCTTCATAACAACATTTGTGTATAAGGCCTGGATTTTCTGAACGAGCTCCATTAATTCCAATTACCTCTGACAGTGTAGAGTTCAAAGGCAGTTTCCACACATTTCAAATCACCAAAATCAATACTTTATTTCAATTTTATACCAACTTCATGCAGACTACAGCAAACAACTGCCAGAGATTCTGTGCAAAGTGACTGATTTCCACTGTTCCACCATTTTAGGTTGCTATCCATTCACGCTCCTCTGTAAATTTATGAAGAGAGCAGAGAGAACGGTATCTCCTGTGCTACCACTGCACAGCAGTCACCAAGACCGGGCATCAAGGAGACAGACAGGCTCTTTGTCATCTGCTAGGCCAAGTGTGCTGGGGTGCTGAAGGTTGCTGCACAGGCTAGTAGAGGTGGGACTTCTTTTTTAGTTTTAAAACTCTTTATTGTCTCCATTAAAAAAAAGTTATGGATTCTGTCTGGCATGAAGAAGAGGGAGGGCAATGAGCCAAAGAATGCTCCCCACCACCCCCAACCCAAATTCTACCATCAAAAAACACCCTAAAAACCATGGAATAGGGGAGAGAAAGCATCCACTGGTAAACAGGTATAGTTTAACATAGTCTAATAACATAGCTGCAATTTAACCCCTTAGATAAGCTTTAACATCAGCTTCCTTCTTAGGAAAACAGAAACAATGTCCCATTAACAATGCTTGTAATAAAGAACAATTAGGAAACAATATGTGACAAAAAAAAAAAAAAAAAAAAAAAAAAAAAAAAAAAAAAAAAAAAAAAAAAAAAAAAGCCAACCAAACAAAACCCAACATCTTATGAGGCCTAACTTGGTGGCATTAGGGAGGCAGAGGTGTGGTCAGGGCTACAGAATCGACCAGAAAGATGGCTCAGCTGGTGAAGGCATTGGCTATCAAGTCCTAAATGCTGGGCCTGGCATGTGGTAGGAGTGATTGGATTCCTACAGGTTGTTTTCCTGCTTATGCTCTTGGTCACTAGCACTCCTGCCCACCTCCAAATACATAAGTAACAAATTAACTAAAAACAACTAAAACCACCAGACACAAGAATGCAAGTGAAGCACACACTGCAGTGTGTGGGTCGGACCTCATCTCAACCTCACACAGCTGCCTGCCCTACAAACTGTGTACATACCACATGTGGCATAAAAACCAAAGGACCCAGAACTTGAAGAAACTGTGAGGATGTCCCATTCTAAAATCAAACTGAAATTAGTTTATCAAACAACCTAAAATGAGAGTTTCTTGTTTCAACAAGAATTTTTTGGCTGGGAAGTGGTGGCACAGGCCTTTAATCCCAGCACTTGGGAGGCAGAGGCAGGTGGATTTCTGAGTTTGAGGCCAGCCTGGTCTACAGACTGAGTTCCAGGACAGCCAGGGTTATACAGAGAAAACCTGTTTCAAAAAAACAAAAACAAAAACAAAAACAAAAACAACAACAACAACAAAAACAAAAAAATTTTTTTTTAATTTTGTTTTTATATTCACTGTATCAAAAGCTATTTAGCAATTATACTGTTGACTATACTGTTGACTAATGAAAAATGAGCCTATATGTTTAATTTACTCATATAGAGAGCCCAACAGAATGGGATCACTGGAGAGAACAAATGCACTGTAGCTGTGAAAGCATTTAGCTATTTTTGTTGAGTGAGGGGATAAACCGTTCTTACCAGACCATTTCTAGGCAGGCTCTGGGATGTGGCTTGGCTTCACTTACCCACTAAGGTGAAATTGCTCTCTAAAAGCTCTCTGTGAGCGTTAAGCCAGGCCTGAGCAAGCCGGCTGTTTTTATTCTTCCCGATGATGTAATTCATGATATAGGCAAGCAGACCAGTCACCATCAAAATTTCTAGGTAATAACTCTCCCAACTGTTCTGGAGGTGTGCAGGAACCTTGAGAAGGAAAAATTCCCATTTAATTTTGGCTGAGATTGAACACAGAGTCTAAGGAATGGATAAAAAATGAGAAAGCTCATAGACAGAAGCCGATACTTTATATAACTCTCACTGGGGAAAAGTTAACTTTAGTGGCCAGAGAGAAGACTCAATGGTTAGGAGCACTGGTTGCTCTTGGAGAGGACATAGGCTTGATTCCTAGCACCCAGAAGGTAGCTTATAACCATCTCTAACTCCCGTTCTAGGGGACCTGATACTGTCTCTGTCTCCAAAAGAAATAGGCATGCACATGGTGCACTTAATATACATGCAGAAAAAACATCCCTACACACAAAATAATAATAAAAAAATTACACTTTGAAAAATATGCTCATTTTAATCTTCTAGATCAGCCTTTTATTTTTGAGTTTGTTTGTTTCAAGACAGGATTTTGTGGCCCTAGCTGTCCTGGAACTTGATTTGTATACCAGAGAACTCAGAACCCAAGAGATTGGCCTGCCTTTGCCTCCCAAGTGCTGGGACTAAAGGCATTGCTACCATGCCCAGCTCCAGGTCAGCTTTTGAAAGACTTTAAGAAGATGTATATCTATGTGTGGTGCCACATGCTTTTAGTCCCAGCACTCAGGAGGCAGAATCAGGTGGGTCTCTGTGAGTTCTAAACTAGCCTGGTCTACAAAGTGAGTTTTAAGACAGACAGCTACTACACAGAGAAATCCTGTCTCAAACAACAAAACAACAAAACGGGAAGAAAATGTAAAGACTGTCAAATATATCAAGTGAAATCTGCCCAATCATCCACTTCTATACTCTAAGTAAGTAAAGGTGGACAGGCCAGACTACAGCATGAAGCCACCTCACAGCGATGGATGATGGATGCCCATCACAATTCATGTTAGGCTCTTTATTAGACTGCACTATTATTCCAGCACCCACTGTATGTCACGGATTACAGCTATGGTATCAATGGATTATAGTTATGTAGGAAGCTGCCAACCCCGGTCGACTCCGGAGAGGCCGCGCCCACCCGCAGTCTCCCAGGAGCCTCTGGCTTCGCCCCATTACAAGATGGCGCAGGACCGGCAGGCTGCCAGGGAGGAGAGCCTAGCGCACATGCGCAGATCTCTCTTCAGGCCCTCCTCAGTAGCCCCTCCCGAACGGGCAATATGCTAATGAGGTGTGGCTTGTGGCTCCAATGAACGGCAATATCCTAATGGGTGTGGCTTGTGGCACCAATGAATGGGCTACATGCTAATGAGGTGTATCTTGGTGCACCAATCCCATCCACTACAACACCCCCACCCCTTCCCTGGGAGAGTATAAAAGCCTCAGCTCTGCTGCTGTCCAGGGTCCTGGGAATCTACTATCAAGGTGCTCCTGAATAAAGCTGACTGAGAAGATCCCGGTGGTGGCGTGACTTTCTTGCTGGTCGCTGGTCGAGGGAGGCATGCCACATAGTTTAGTTTGCGATTTAGAATCTTATATACTTACATCAACAATTGTTATTGGGTCTTTGTTTTTGTTAGAAGAGGTATCTGGTTTGTCTTCATAACCCTCAAATTCCTCATCATCATACGGCTCACTTTCTGTATCTCCCTCCTATAAAAACAAAACACAATCACATCTACAAATGGCGCCAGCAGTTGTGTCGCAGTTTGTTGGTAACATCTGTAGAGAAAAACACGACTTGTCAGTAACAAGCACAGAACAGAGAGACACTTGTTTAGTACAATTCCAAACTTGGAGGTGTAAGATAAGCAAATTCCAGAAAACTAACATACATGCTAATGACATTTCATAATACATTTTATATTTGAATTTCGGTAAGAGAGCTGAGCATGGTGGCAAGTACACTGAATCCCAGAACTTGAGAGGCAGGTGATCTGTGATTTTGAGGCCATTTGGGTCTACATAGCAAGTTCCAGGATAGCCAGGGCTACATAGTGAGACCCTACCTCTAAACAAACAAACAAGACAGAAAGGCAATGTCCTCTTCTCCCTACACATAAAACTATGTGGGTGATGAAGATGGTAATTAGCCTGATTGTATTAATTTAGTTTGGCAATGTCCATGCACATCAAAGCATATGATTAAAAAAAACAAAAAAAACAAAAAAACCCCCCCCAAAAACCACAGTGAGACTTTTTCTCAGTAGCAAACAAAATGAGATTCTACACAGCATAAGTAAATAGTAAACCTGAAAGATGACACAAAAACCCCCCAAACATCAAAAGAGTGAGAACACTTACTTTAGAACCCAAAGTTCTAAATTCTAAAATTCTCATTTATACATTATCTACTCTCAGTTCGGATCTTATCTACTCCAGAAAACACAATGCTTTATTCATTTATTTATTTATTTATTTATTTATTTATTTATTTATTTGGTTTCTCGAAACAGGGTTTCTCTGTATAGCCCTGGCTGTCCTGCCTCCCGAGTGCTGGGATTAAAGGCGTGCGCCACCACGTCAGGCTATAACACAATGCTTTATTAAGGTAAAAGGTATGAACACACCATGAAATATTCACAAGAGTTAAAGGTGGTGGCGGCACATACCTTTAATCTCAGTGCTCGGGAGGCAGAGACAGGCAGACCTCTGTGAGTCTGAGGTTTACAGTTTAGCCTGGTATACAAAGCCAGGTCCAGGACAGCCAAGGCTACAGAGAGAAACCTTGTGTCAAAAGAAACAAACAAAAAACCAAGAGAATAAACTAGAATAGCTAAAAAAAAAAAAAGTACTAGACAAAAATGAAGATTCCAGACAGCAACAGTCTCCCTATATTTGGGTTTTTGTCTGAGAAAGCACTAATAAAATTGTCCCATCCTCCTGTATTCCCCAATAAATCAACAATAAACAACCTACTTGGTGGGGCTGGATAGATAAATTAAGAGGGCTTGCTGCTCTGGCAAAGGGCTTGGATTTGATTCCCAGAAACCACATGACTGCTCAGTTCCAAAGGATTCATTGGCACTGTGCGCATACAGTACACCTGCAGTCAGGCAAAACACTCATACACACAAAAATAAATAAATCTTAAAAACAAAAGCCCCACCTGGGTATCTGCATCTTCAAAATCACCTTCTTGGCTTTCATCCTGCCCTTCCAACTCCACGGTGGCCTCGTCCTCATCATCTTCAGTGCTGATCACTCGCTGAGGAGATTCCGTAACAGAATCTTCCATGACGTCCTCAAACTCAGCAAAATCATTATCATCATACTCTACTATGTCTTCCTCATCCTCAAAATCATCAAACTTGGCTTCAGAGACACTCCCAAACACCAAGAGGACCACACAGAAAGCATAAAAGGCTTTCATTGCACCTTAAAAACAAGCTGTAAGAAACAGTGCATATCCATGATTATCATCTTTTAGTCATTTATAAACCAGCTAGGAGTTGTGGTACATGCTTGTGATCCCAGTACTTGTGAGGTGGAAAGAGAATCAGAAGTCCAAGGCCTACCTTGGCTATATACTGAGCTCAAGGCCAGACCAACCTACAGGCTGACCCTTACTTAAAAAAATAAAACAATCTCACAAATGCCTCCTGCTTTTCTCTTCCTCCATACTCATGAATTCCGAAAGCCCCATGTAAAGGAAACAATGAGTGGAGTCCAAGAGGTATGGGGTCTCCCCAGATCCTGTCAGCAGTTCTCGGTAAAAACAAGGATATGCAATTCATTTCTTTAGGTTCAATTCTCTAAAATCTCCTTCCAGTATATTATACATTCCATAGGTTCCCCCCCCCCCAATAGTATTTTTGAGACTATTAAAACCTTTCTAGGGGCTGGAGAGATGGCTCAGCAGTTAAGAGCACTGGCTGCTCTTCCAGAGGACCCAGGTTCAATTCCCAGCACCAACATGGCAGCTCACTACTGTCTGCAACTCCAGCTCTAGGGAATCCAACACCTTCACACAGACACACATACAGGCAAAACACCAAAGTGCATAAAATAAAAATAAATTACTCTTAAAAATCCTTTGTAAAAGAACTAAGGAGTATAGAGAATAAGATACAACTATGGCTATGTAAATAGTCACAAAATAATCCATAAATAAAAAACACCCAGGCTGGAATGAAGCTTGCCAGGATAATTCTTGTTGTCATTCTTGTGACATATATAAGGTTGGCTTCACCATCAGTATTAAAAGAGAAAGCCATTTACCTACAGATCAACTATAGATATATGTTTGGCCTGCACACATGTTCTCCTGGACACACACTTGCTATGATCACCACAAGTGTGAACACTTAAGTACAGAAAGAAGATGCATCAGTACAACCACTAAGTTACAACGTGGGCTCAGACTAAGGGTATTGATTTTGCATGAAATCACAGAATACAATGCAAAAATATTTTCAACCAACAAAATCATTTATACTCTATTTTCAATTCTGCTCCCTCATCTAAACACCAGCCCTATATCTTTAATTATCTAAAACAAACAAAAAAAATCTATTTTTAAGCATTGAAATTCAGCCTAAAGGATAGATACTTGTAAGAGTATTACTACTGATAGGGTATGAGTGAGTACTACTACTGATAGGGTATGAGTGAGTACTACTACTGATAGGGTATGAGTGAGTACTACTACTGATGATTAAACTAGGAGTTGTCTTCTGACTTCTCCATGCACAGTGGTATAATACCTTCCCCCTTATATATGCCTGACCCAAATAAATATGTAATTTTTAAAATGTTACAAAGGGAGGCTGGGGACATAGCTCAAGTTGTTAAGACTAAGTTGATAGCAGGACCATATAAGATTGGGTGTGGCGGTTTACTCCTGTAATCCCAGCACCTGGGAGACTAAGGCAGAGAGTTCAAGGCCATCTTCTTCTACAGAGTGAGTCCTGGCTTCAGAAGACCCCGTCTCAAAAGCTCCAAGGGGCTGCTGGGGTGGGGTATCCCAGTACTCAGGAGTCAAATGCAGGCACATGTCCGAATTCAAGGCCAGCCAGGACTACATAGTGAGACCCTATACTTAAGGGCAAGGAGGTGGCAGCAGGTATAGTAGTTCCAGTGGCTTGCCCTGCCTTGTCCTACATAGTGATATTAGGCCAGCCTGCAAGAGTAAGAGGCACTGTCTCAAAGAATAAAGAGTGTCTGCTTTAGTGGCTCCCTTTCCAAGCAGAAGTAACTACATATCCCTGTCAACTTGACAGTCTGGCCATTTTAATCTCAGTCTATACCAGGAATGTTCACAACACAGAAGTGTTTCTAATGGAATTCATACAGGCTCCCTCAAGGTTATTTAGGTTAAAATTATCTAAGCCATTTGTGCACTGGCTTTCTGATAAGACTCAGCTGGACCTGTCAACCCATTTCTCAGATACACAGCTCTCTGCCAGGTCACCCAGCCTCTAGGACTTCTGAAGCAGAAAACACTAGATTCCAAGCCAGGCACAACATTCATACACCCATCTTGATTATCTTCGGCGAGCTCACTCAGTAGAAAGGAGTATATGTAACAATCATCGCGTGTCCTTTCAGGCCTCTGTGGCATTAGTCAAAATGATGAAATTTCTAGAAATGATGTAGACATTACTGTCACCTTACAAAGAGCTGGTTACAAATAACTTGCATGTTAGAAACCTTCGGGTAAGGTCGACTCTAGAAGCGGTTGCTTTCGTGAAACTTCTAGTGTCTGGTCCTAGGTCCACCACGGAGAAGGCTAGTGTCTATGTTCCTCCATTCTTCTGGCTACACACCAGATATTTTCTCAGATTTTGTCCTGTTCGTTGGGATCTACTCGAAACCTTCCCCCAAAACCTTCCTAAGGCCCAACAGAAAATGGGCCAGAAAAGGATGGACAGAAGTTTAGTCTTTTTTTTTTTTTAATTCAGGAGAGATAAGTTGCGGGTATTGATGCATGTCACCACCGGCCGGACTTAAAGGGTTGGTTAGGAGGGAAACAGTACCTGGCTCTGGCCACGCAACTTAGTCACCGCTCGGCCTGGCACGGTCACACCGACTGGAATGTCATGGCCCGCTACCTACCTGCACCCGAGGCTACAACCGGGTCCGGGGCTCCTGAAGCCACTGGCTCTACCCAGCCTGCCTTTGTCTGGTTTCTGTCTTCAGGTCGCAAAGACAATCTGCGGGCTGCGATGTCACTGAACAGCCCAGAACAGGTAGCTCAGTCACAGCACCCTACTCTTCTTCACGTAGCTTCAGCCGTCCGTTACGTAGAATGCGTACGGCTAGTTTGCGCCTGCGCGCGGCGTGGGGGGGCGGGGCGCTGCCTTCAGTATATCCGCACAAGGCGAGCTAGGGCTGCTGGGAAAATTACGTAACCCCCGGCGTCCCCTGGGCTAAAAGGGCTCTAGCGAGCGGGGTTTGCGTTTCTCCCGTAGGGTTCCGTCCGTTGGGTTGACGTCACTTTGATCGGATGCTCCGGAAGCTAAAGGTGGCCATAGTCTAAGGGACCATGTGGACAGAGGCATGAAGGGAAATGTTGCCCGAGTCATGGGGTTTTTGTGCTTTTTTTTTTTTTTTTTTTTTTGCACAAGCGCTAAGGGAGGCTCGACATTCTTATGTAAATGAAGTTTCCAGTCAACACCCTATTACCTTGAGTTTTTCGGGCGGTTCCCCGTCGCCGCGGCTCTCTTCATTGCAGATTCCCTCACTACACGAGCCACACACAGTCCTCACCCAGGACCAGGTTCCAGTCTGGGGTGTGTGACGTGTTTATGTTGCGTTCCGGAATCGGATGGGAGGACTTAATTGGCCCCTTTCGGCAGCCGTAGCCCCAGCCCCACCCTTCGGCTCGCGCCCTACTTAGCGCGCATGTCAGACTCTTTTCCCCCCCACCCCCAGTCAGCAACGGGCCGTGAGGCGGCGGCGAAGGGGGCGGAGGAAGAGCGCGGCTGGACGCGGTCCCGCACCCCGCGTACGCAGGGCCGCAGGGGTTCTTTCGCGGCGCCTGGAGTAGTAACTGCGTCTGCAGCCGCGGCAGCAGGTTTGGGTAAAGGGCTCGCCAGACGCAGCGCCGCTAGCCCCGGGGACACGAGAGGTAACTGGGGCCTGGCGAGGGCGGAGGAACCTCGGCCAAGCTTAACAAAGAATCGGCTAAGCCTGGGGACCCGGGTGGCTGCGGGGTCCGGGCAGGGATGTGGTACGCGGTCTGGAGCCCCGAGGTGGCCCTCTGGAACTACGTTGCCTTCCCACGGCTCCGCTCCTCGCACGTCTGTACGAGGCCCTCTTGGCGGCTTTCCGGAGGCGGTGCTTGATGGGCTCCAGGAAGGGATTTTTTTAGGGTGCTGGGCTCCGAAGCTGTGAGAGCCAGTGGAGGTGTGTTGATCCCTGTAGGTAGCTGTTGGGGATTGCGGACCCACAAATGGAGGGTGGGAGGGTCTCGGTAGCGGAAGATGACAGATTAGAAGGCCGTGATAGTCATTGATCTTTGTGAAACCTTGAGTAGATCATGATTAACATCATCACCATAGTTACAAACTTTTTTGCGGCCTACTTGAGCCTGCCAGATGTGAATAAATAATATATATGGATTGCAAACGCGTACCAGAATCGTAAGGAAAAAATTATACTAGTCAAGTTTGGAAGCATATGTAAGCTTTTCTGTCATCTTAGCTTTTCTCTTTTCACTCCTACCCATTTAGGCTGTCGTTTTGTGGCTTTCCTTCGTATTGTTATTACCATCATCATCATTATTATTATTATTACTATTTGCGAGTGTTATTTCTGTATTGTCTCCTACACACACCTGAACAGCAGGGATTATGTCTTAATACGTTTAAACTTTGTAGAGCCCAATCCTGTTCTGGCAAGTGGGAAGTGAGCAGTAAGTCTGATATAAAAATTTATTCTTCCAGGGGCGAAAACGTTATTTTCCTTTACCTAGAAGGAGAATTGCAATGATTCATTAAAAAGAAAAAAAAAGTGTTGTCGTCTTCCCTCTGTGCCTGCTCTCTCTTGCATTGCTTCAGTGTTAAATCTATAACCACTGCACTCATGAAACTCTCTTTAAATACATTTTTTGGACGTATTTCTTTTTGTTTGTTTTTGTTTTTGTTTTTTTAAGACAGGGCTTCTCTGTATAGCTCTTGTTGTCCTGGAACTCACTCTGTAGACCATTTTGAACTCAGAAATCCACCTGCTTCTGCCTCCCAAGTGCTGGGATTCAAGTGCTGGGATTAAAGGCATGTGCCACCACTGCCCTGAACTTATTTCTTTTTTTTTTTTTTTTTTTTTTTTTTTTTTTTTTTTTTTTTTTTTTTTTTTTTTTTTTTTTTTTTTTTTTTTTTTTTTTTTTTTTTTTTTTTTTTTTTTTTGGTTTTTCGAGACAGGGTTTCTCTGTATAGCCCTGGCTGTCCTGGAACTCACTTTGTAGACCAGGCTGGCCTTGAACTCAGAAATCCGCCTGCCACTGCCTCCCGAGTGCTGGGATTAAAGGCTTGTGCCGCGCCACCACGCCTGGCTCTGAACTTATTTCTTTATGTATGTTTATCATGCCCTCCTGTATGGGTTAGAGGCCAACCTATGGGAGTTGGTTTTCTCCTTCCACCATGTAGATCCTCAGGATGAAACTCTGGTCAGGCAGTTAACCTGTAGAACCATTTTTACCAGTCCACTTATGAAACTTTCTAATGAGGAAGGAGAGGCAGATGTGTGTTATGCTATATGTTAAAGAGTAGTCTGTACCAGCAAAGGAGGTTTGGGAGAAGCTGCAATAGAGTAGTCAGGAAAAGCCCTTGCTGGTATGCTAACGGATATTTACGTGAGAGCATCTAACCATGGCTGTATCTAGAGAAAGCAACGTTCTGAGCAGGGGAACAGCAGTCATGAAGGCCTTGAAGGGGACAAAGCTGGGCCTGTTAGAGGAGCAGTGTGTTTGTAGCATTTAGCAAATGAAAGAATTATAGATGAGACCATAAAGGAAGAAAGGAAAACAAAACAACTAGGGCCATGTAGACTGTTTTGAAGATTTTGTCCTCACTCTGCATGAAATGAGGCTGTCTGAGCAGAGGAGTGCTAAATCTGATTTACGTTGTAATTCAGTTCCGTTCACTGTATTGTAGATTGTGATAATATAGTGTGGTCTTTGAAAATATACTTAACTTTGTCTTCTGTCAGTTTCGTAGTTCCAAGTTGTCCTTGACTTTGTTAAAACTGATAGGAAAGGGGTGCTTCTCGGATGACTCACCACTCCCCTGACTCACATTTTATTAGATTTGGAATGTGATGAAAGTCTTGGGTATTTGACAGCTTTGCATTACATTAAAGAAAGTGACAAAATTATAATTTGAATATAGCTATTTTTTATTCTGTTTTAATTTCCTATTAAGCCATTAAAGAACTAACTGGCTCTATAGTGTTTAATAAGCGGATTATTAAGTAGAGTAGATACTAACCAACTGTCATTGTTCCTCTCTTATGAAGTTTACCCCACTCCTCTACTCAGTGATCTTGATATCATAAGTGATGCTTGACACTTGGATGTGAATTTGAGTTAAGATTTATGATATTATCAATTTATCAATGGGGAGATTGTTTTCTGGAGAAATGATAACTGCCTCTAGTGTGGGTTGCCATACTTCACTCAATGTATTTGAGGGTTTTTTTGTTGTTGTTGTTGTTGTTTTGTTTTTCAAGACAGGGTTTCTCTGTATAGCCCTGGCAGTCCTACAACACACTTTATAGACCAGGCTGGCCTCGAACTCAGAACTCGGCCTGCCTCTGCCTCCCGAGTGCTGGGATTAAAAGCATGCGCCACCACGCCCAGCTGTATTTGAGTTTTATTTATTGAATTTGGTACAGAGTCTCACTCTTTAGGTCATGTTGATCTAGAGATCACTTTGTAGCCCAGGCTAGTCTTTACACACAGGATCCTCTCTGTCAGCCTCTTGAGTGCTGAGGCATGGGTCACCGCACATTTTTCCCCATTATTTTGGAGGAAAAACCTAGTAGTAAGGTGTGTGATAGTCTCACCATTTTGCAAATGGAAAATCTGCGAATAACATCTTTAAGATTTATGCTATTAGTGGCAGAATTAGAGTTTGAATATAGCTAGTTGGTATTATTTTACAATCCTGTTAAAATTTTTAACTGAACCATCATATTTTGGTACCTGGATACCAAGCTGTCTTTCATGGCATCTTCAGTTATTCTCATCCCAGGGTAGCTCCTCTTTAAAACTCTTGTATGTAAAGCATGAATAATGAGTATCTGCTCTTGAAGACCTAAGAGAGTGAAGGTAAATACTCAATCATGAAATGTATAGTGTTTAAGAAATAACATAGTGTCAGGTGTTTAAAGACCAGAGAAGGGATTTAACACAAATCTAGACAAATCATATTTGTGTTGATGCACTAGAATTTTTATTCCAGTGAGCTGTACAGGTAAGAAGGACCTTGATAGGTCAATGTCAATAACAGATTTTGTGTGGGAGGACCCAAGTAGAGGTAAGAACTCCAGCAGACTGCTTGATTGTCTTCGGAACCCTGGGTAATATGGGTGGCTAAAGTTATTTACTGCCACGATGCAACACCTAATTCCACTCTGACTAACTGGAGAGCAGCTAAATTGAAGGGAGTGACAGAAGCATAAACTGGTATTTTGAAGATGGTTTTGCTGAGTATGTGTGCTTCAGGAGATCTGTTCTTTGATGTGACTTTCCTTGGTTACACAGTATTAACAGACACAGTGCTGTTCAGCCAAAGGAAGTAGAAATTCATTTTGTTTTCAGTTTTGTCTCATTCTTACTTCATTTTATACTTTTCCTACGTAAAAGTCATCTTTTATAAATTATGGAATGTTAGCTAGTTGTAGATGCAGCTTCTAGATCTGAATCACATGACTTTTCCAGTACAACAGACCTTGTTGAGGCAGACTTGTAGAAGAACTCTTGCCCTGTTGAGTAATATACTTACCTCAGTGAGTCCTCTGACTTGTCTGCAGTACCTCACCTCCCCGTCCTGCTTGCTTTCATTTCATGGTATTTTTACTATCTAAAATAGAATAATGTCATTCCTCCCCTCCCTCCCCATCTCTGACCACATTGAATTCCCTGAGGGCTTTCTGATTCCATGCTTGTATCCTCTGAGCCTAAAAAACAATTGCCTGACACAAAACGAGCAATTTTTTTTGTTTTGTTTTTGATTTTTCGAGACAGGGTTTCTCTGTATAGTCCTGGCTGTCCTGGAACTCACTCTGTAGACCAGGCTGGCCTCGAACTCAGAAATCCGCCTGCCTCTGCCTCCCCAGTGCTGGGATCAAAGGCATGCGCCACCACGCCTGGCTTATGTGCCAATTCTATGTTCTTCTAATTAACAATAATAACAACCAAAAGAAACAACCCCAAAACATTTACTGATAGAATTCCAACTAGAATAAGTGTTTTATGGTTCCCCCACCCCGAGTTTTCTCATGATTTTTGTTTGTTTTGGTAGCAGATAAATGTACACATTTAATATGAAGCTTTACAGCTTACATTTTAAATGCCAACCATAGCTGTATATAAGTTGACTAAGTAATATATTTGGGTCTGGTTAGTTTGAGTGTGGTATTTTTATTTCCAAGGGTTTTCTTTTCTTTCTTTTTTTAATAACGAAGTTAAAAAACAAAAAACAGGGGCTGGTGAGATTAACCATCTATCTGAAAGGTGGTTCAAATCTATCAATTCTAGTTCTTAGCTTAACTTAGCTGATAGAATAATTAGGTTGCTGAGCCTACAGTAAGAAATGTGGGGGCTGGGGGCTGGTGAGATGGCTCAGCGGGTAAGAGCACCCGACTGCTCTTCCGAAGGTGATAAGTTCAAATCCCAGCAACCACATGGTGGCTCACAACCATCCGTAACGAGATCTGGCTCCCTCTTCTGGAGTGTCTGAGGACAGCTACAGTGTACTTACATATAATAAAATTAAAAAAAAAAAAAAAACCAAAAAAACAACCCTGTATGTATTTGTGTTCAGAATACAACTTGGAGAACTTGGTTCTCACTTTCCACCATGTAGATCCCAGGAGTTGAACTCAGACCTTCAGGTGAGGCAAGTCCTCTTGTCCAGTAATCTATCTTGTTGACCTTGCTGGGGTTTTTTTGGTTTTTTTTTTTTTTTTTTGAAGAAAAATACTGATTGCCATAGTTACTGAAACTTTTTTTTTTTTTTTAACATTCTACCAGCAGTTCGCAGAGGTTCCAGTTTCCCTGCGTCTTTGCCAGGACTTTCTCTACCACAGTTATATCCTCAATCTTTAGACTTAGGTGATTCCACTTTTGTTGCCAGCCTAATAAAGTCCTGGTTATACCTTCTCTCCATCAGGCCTGATGAGGCTGTTGAGTTTGGCCCTGATGAGCCTTGGTGAATACAACAAATTTTCTCTATCTTCCTCCTGGCCACTGTGCAGGGGGGATTGATAGCATAGTGATCGAGTGTGTTTCTCTTGAGAGCACTTTGCTGAGGATACTTGTGTTGCTTTTGGGTTAGTACGGTCTTGGGGGCAGCCAGAAAGGGGGTGATTACTGATCTTTATTTTTGTGGCTTTGAGCATCTATCAATACTGAGTACTGCTTTGGCAAGAGCAAGGGATTTCTTTGCTTTCAAAGATATCTTGATAAAAAGCTGTTTTCTAGGGCATTTGTTTGAGGCATTATGAGATAGCCTACTGTTTTTTAATAACAGTCATCCTGATCGATATGAAATGGTATACATTGTGGTTTTGATTTACATTTCCTTCATTGTTTGTAATATAAGGATTTTTGAGACAGTCCTATACTGTGTAGATCAAGCTGGTCTTGTACGTGAGATCCTTCTACTTTAATATCTTGAGTATCAACATTGCATGTGTGCATCACCATACCTGGCTTTGATGCAAGGTGTCTTTTCATGTAATCTACTGATCAGTTATATATTGTCTTTGGAGAAATCTATTCAAGTCTTTTGCCTATTCAAGTGTTTTGTGTATGTGTGTGTGCCATGTACAAAACCTGGTTCTAGTCGAGCCAGAAGAGGGCATTGTATCCTCTGGAACTGGTGTCGTGACAGTTTTGAGCCACCACGTGGTGCTGGAAATCAAATCTGGGTTCTCTGGAAGGGCACCAGTGCTTTTAACCCCTGAGCCATCTCTCTAGCCTTCTCTTCCTTACCTTCTCATTTGTTTATGGTTTTTTTTTTTTTTGAAAGGTTCTATATTTTATTACTGGGCAAACATCCTAATTTAAGACATGAGCAAGTCTCCAGGTTTAAAATGTTGAAATCCATCTGGTAGGACTGACTGATGACTATTCAGTATAAACCCTCAGTCGTGTGAATCCCTACAGACCCAGCTTCGTTCTCCTCCAGTGTCTTCTCTTAGAGTTGTACCTGATTTTTTTTTTTATATGTAAGTACACTGTAGCTGTCCTCAGACACTCCAGAAGAGGGAGCCAGATTTCGTTACGGATGGTTGTGAGCCACCATGTGGTGGTTGCTGGGATTTGAACTTATCACCTTCGGAAGAGCAGTCGGGTGCTCTTACCCGCTGAGCCATCTCACCAGCCCTTGTACCTGATTTTGTTACCAGTTTTCATCTGGATCCACTGAGGAATAGGACAATTTTGCTTTTGTTTCTTGGCCAGGAATCGCTTGATTCAGAAAGTCTTGTGAGAAGACATGGTGAGAAGCCGAATCAGGTGTAGCGAGAGATGGCGGTGGAAAGGAGAAGAGTGGTTTTTGTTTTTTTAAGGCGGGTTCTCTGTAACAGCCCTAGCTGTCATGGAACTTGATTTGTAGAGCAGGCTGGCCTCTAACTCAAAGAGATCCTGCCTGCCTCTACCTCCCCCTTACCTATTTTTAAAACTGGATTTGTATTTAGTAAATTTACCCAAGTAAATGCTTAGGAATAAATATTTAAGCCAGAGGAGGTGGCGAATGCTTTTAATTGTAGTACTCCAGAGGCAGGTGGCTCTCTGACTGAGACCAACTAAGACTACGAGAGAGAGAGAGAGAGAGAGAGAGAGAGAGAGAGAGAGAGAGAGAGAGAGAAGAACAAGCAAAGATGAAGGGCCAGTGAGCGAGCCGCATGATAAGCCTGAGTTCTGATCTGCAATTCCCACAAGGTGACAAGAGCATGTGGACAGTCCTCTCATCTCCACACTTGTACAAAGCGCATGTTTATGTTACACTCAAGATAGTAAAGATAAAGGTTAGGAGATTGTCTTGCAGTGTCGATCCTATATTAGAGGTCCTAGAGTAGTTACTGTCTTAGCATCATTTTTGACAACTCCCTCCAATAAAAAGGTTATTTTACACAACCTCATAAAAGTATTTCTTTTGTTTGGCATCTCAATGAAATGAATAATAGTTTCTTAAATATTTTGAGAGAAAAGTCATCTGGTGGAAGTTGTAATTGTATCTGAAGGCCAGTGTTACAGGCCTTCCCGTGGTACTGGGGCCTCCACACGTGGGACAAGTAAGTACTATACCACTAAGCAGCACCTTAAATTTGTGGGTAGACATAGAAAATGAAATGAAGGTTAGGGAGGCTGTTTACAAAGTCACATTAATATGTGTGCATCTTGTTCCTAGCACCAGTCACAGGCATCATGAATTGGAATAAAGGCGGCCCTGGAACCAAGCGGGGATTTGGTTTTGGAGGTTTTGCTATCAGTGCTGGGAAGAAGGAGGAAGCCAAACTGCCACAGCAGTCCCACAGTGCCTTTGGGGCAGCCAGCTCTTCTTCTGGATTTGGAAAGTCTGCTCCACCACAGCTTCCTTCTTTCTACAAAATTGGATCTAAACGGGCCAACTTTGATGAAGAAAATGCGTAAGTGATAATTCTTGATGATTAAACCAGTGTGAACTACTAATGATTTTCAGGATTGAAGTCCTTGTCCCCCACCCTGAATTTGCTTAGATTAAGGTATGCAGTATTCATGTGCTTGCTTAAATTGTTATTCAGGAATGGTGGGTTTTTTTCCTGATTAGTGTTCTGAACAAGATGAACATAATGTTTTTGGTATTTGAGTCAACTGAAGCTTAAAACCTGAAGAGTTTTATATTTAATTCAAAAGAAGTTTGATGGACTTGTATTTTGAAGTAGGATCTGGATATGTAGCCCTACCTGGCTGTGATCATGATCCTTCTACCTCGATGTCCTCCATTCGAGGGTCACAGACATGTGCCAACAAACCCAGCTGGGAATTCTTACTAGTGTAATATACCACGGTGAAAGCTTGTGTTAGTGAAGGTTTTAGTCTCTTTACTGGTCTTTGTTTTAATTTTCAGGTATTTTGAAGATGAAGAAGAAGACTCCAGCAATGTAGATTTACCTTACATTCCTGCTGAAAACTCACCTACCCGCCAGCAGTTCCATTCCAAGCCCGCAGACTCTGACAGTGATGATGACCCCTTAGAGGCATTCATGGCTGAAGTGGAGGCAAGTGCTGGCTCTTGTTTCCTTAAAATACTGGGCAGAATAAAATAGCTGGGGGGGAGGGGGGGTGCTTTTGTATGACTTTTAGTTTTGGTGGTTTTAGAAGTTTCCTATTTCCATTTGCCCTCTTAAGTATTTTCAGGGGTAATCAGTAAGTGGCAGGAATAGTTAATTGCAATCTCTAAACATAGTTACTCAAATATATGTTTTGTTATAAGAATTTTAAGTATATTCTTAAATGGAATACTGCAGTATTGCATGCACTCTTTTAACATTTATTAAATCCTATTTCATAAGGAAGCTAAACCTAAAGAACTTCATACATAGTTAGAAGGGTCCATATCCTGAGGTTTCCAGAGCTTCCTCTATGGTGCCACCAATTAGGCAGTAAACCCAACTTGGGACCCTTTTTAGGAATCCCCCCCCCCCCAACACACAGGGTTTCTCTGTGTAGCCCTGGCTGTCCCGGAACTCACTTTGTAGACCATGCTGGCCTTGAACTCAGAAATCCCCCTGCCTCTGCCTCTCAAGTGCTGGGATTAAAGGAATGCGCCACCATGCCTGGCAGGAATATTTCATTACTAAATTGTAACCTCTTGTGTCCAACTTTTGTCCAACTTTTGTCAGCTACAGAACTAAGTTCTCCCACAGTAGCCTAAATAGCCTCTTCTAGCACCGTGATAGCTTATCTCATAAGACTTGTGCCCAGCATAGGTATATAGTTTTCTTGTCCTGGCAACATCCATGTATTAGTAGCTTGCTATATTAGATGTTTAGATTTCTCACTTTTGATTTAAACAACCTATTTGCCTAGAGAAAATAAACCTCATAGGTGATTGAGCCAGAATTCAGCTCTAATCCCTGTATTCTTTATGTCTCTGAGCTCTTCTAGTTTACAGGTTTTGTGTTTGTTTTGAGACAGGGGGGGTCTACTTAGTCCTGACCATCCTGGAACTCACTATGTAGACCAGGCTGGCCTTGTGATTTTTCCAGCCTCTGCCTCCTGAGTTCTGGGATGAATGCTGTGAGCCACATGTCTGGCCTTAACATTTTTTCAAATTAACAGACCATTGAAGACACTTAACAAAACATACTAGAATTATTCAAGGCATACATGTATCTTGCAGTGTACTAGGTATTGAATAAATAAGTAATTTGCTTTAAAAATGAAAGATTATATAGTGTTTGATACACAGTGTTTTTTTCATGCTCTTAAGAGAGGGACATTTGCTATAGGGCAGTATTTCTCAGAAATCTCATTCATTCTTTTTTTTTGTTTTGTTTTAATGTTTATTTATTTGTGTATTTGAATATAAGATTTGTCTGTATGTATGCCTGCACACCAGAAGAGGGTAGGATCCCAATTTCAGATAGTTGTGAGCTTATATGGTTGTTGGGAATTGAACTTAGGACCTGTAGAAGAGCAAAGCAGCCAGTGTTCTAAAGCACAGAGCCGTTTCTCCAGTCCCATGATTTTATGATAATCTAATGATAAAGTATAAGAAAAGTCAGCTCTTGCTGGGCGTGGTGGCGCATGCCTTTAATCCCAGCACTCGGGAGGCAGAGGCAGGTGAATTTCTGAGTTCGAGGCCAGCCTGGTCTACAGAGTGAGTTCCAGGACAGCCAAGGCTACACAGAGAAACCCAGTCTCGAAAAACCAAAAAAAAAAAAAAAGAGAGAGAGAGAGAGAGAAAAAAAAACAGCTCTTGGCTTTGTTGTTGTTTTTAGATTTAAATTTAAAGCTTTGTAAGTTTATATGGCTCCTTTTGAATGAATTAGTTGAGAATGGCCAAATTCTTTTACTTGACATTTAAATAGCTGAAGTTCTTTTGAGTACACTAACATGCTCCTGGATATCTTTGGTGTAGTATTAGGAGGTTTATTTAGCTAAGTACAGAGAGAGATCAGTTGTCAGATATTGAAGAGCGTTAGAGTCTAAGACAAGTCCTGATGTCAAATGCCAACTTGTACAATGTATGAACTTTTCTAAGACTTGAATTTAATGAAGGTTTATTTTTAGACAGTGTGCTATGAAAGATTTATATAGGCTTAAAAGAATATTTGAGGCTAGAGAGATGGCTCAGTGGGTAAGATCACATTACTGGTTTTCCAGGGGACCTGAGTTCAACTTCTAGCATCTATGTGGCTATAATTTCAGTTTTACAAAATCTGATGTCCTTTTCTACCCTCAGTGTGCACTAGGCACACACACACATAGCATGCACACTTGCATAGAAGAAGTGAATTTTTTTATTCAGGCTGTGGTGGTTTATGCCTTTAATCCCAGCACTCGGGAGGCAGAGGCAGAGGCAGGCAGATCTCTGAGTTACAGAGTAAGTCCAAGATAGGCCCTGGCTGTACAGAGAAACTTTGAAACTCAAAAAAAACAAACAATAAAAAAAAACCCAAAAATAGACCCTGCAAATGTAGTGATTTGTTTTATAAGTACCAATATTGTTGGTATTCAGTTTATAGCCCTAGACGTGTCTCTATCAACCCAATCCCTTGAAAAGTAGTTGTATATAATGTTTCTTTTAAAAATAGTTCCTTTTTGATGAAAACATTTCATTTATAAAACAGCTAGTCATGCCATGGTATATGTAGTGACTTTTGTCTTTTGGGGGTTTTGTTTGTTGTTTTAAGATAAATACAAGGGCCAGAGAGATAGTTCTGAGAGCACTGTGTCCTCTTCTAGAGTACCTCCTGGGTTTGATTCTCAGTACCTACTTGGTAGTTCATGTTTTTCTATAACTCCAGTCCCAGGGGATCCAATGTTTACTTCACCCTTGCAAACACTCAACACACATGGCATACAAATATACATGCAGGCAAAACATGCATACACACATAATTAATCTATAATACAAAGGTAGAAAAATTCACATTTTCTTTATGCTGAAGGGCTTTGGAAAAAAAGTAATCCTAGCATTACTTTCTAAATGTATAAAATAAATGATCAGTTTAGAGCAACAATCTGCTATTGTCATTTTCTAATGTATAACAACTTGTGTAGAAAATGTAACAATGATACACTTTTAATTCTATTTCTAAAGTAATTTACTGTTTTTTGTTTTTGTTTTTTGTTTTTTCTGGTTTTTTCCCAGACAGGGTTTCTCTGTGTAGCCCTGGCTGTCCTGGAACTCACTTTGTAGACCAGGCTGGCCTCGAACTCAGAAATCCGCCTGCCTCTGCCTCCCGAGTGCTGGGATTAAAGGCGTGCGCCACCTCGCCCGGCCATTTACTGTTTTTTTATAGCACATTTTCAACTTTATTAGTATTTATGATTAGGTAATTTCTGCATTTAAAAGTGTATATGCACTTACATGTATGTGTGCCATATGTATTGCAATTAAAAACTGTGAAATCTATATATAGCAAAGACAACTGGATTATTTGTTTTGAAAAATATTTGTCAACACTTCCTGAAAGATTATATGAAAATGCAAGTGTCAGAACACATAAGGCAAGCTGTGATGAATATGTTTCAATATATAAATTGTCTGTAATAAATTTCTCCTGTAGCATTTTAAATTGATGTCACTCCATGTAGCCTTTTATTTCATTAGGATCAGGCTGCTAGAGACATGAAGAGACTTGAAGAAAAGGACAAGGAAAGAAAAAACGTCAAGTAAGTTTTCTCCACTCTCACAAAGGTTACATAGAAATTGTTGAAGAATAGCAAAGACTATTCTTAAGAACTTATAAAGGAAAGAACATTAAAGTACACAAAGGGCTTTATTTGAGCTGTCTCTGCAGCTTGAGTATTTCTCTAGGTATGCAGATGGCACAGCCTTTGTATTTGTAATAAAGGCATTCTGTTTGGTAGAATAAGTATTTGGTTATAAATAGTTGTCCAAGAAATGGGAAGTGAATTATAGTGAGGGTAAAGGAAGTATAGTTACTACAGTTTAGGTTCATTTTCTTAGATTTCTTCTCATAATAATGACAGTGTGATAAGAAATTAGAAGTTATGATGGTTATATAATAAAACTATATAAAAACTATATAAAAACTATATAAAAATTATAAGTGAGTAAAAGCTAATTTCATTTAAAGAGTGTTACTCTGTAGCACCAAATGCTGAATTTAAATGCTATATTTCTGGGAAAAAAATCTTCCTCTGCTGAATACACTCCTAAAACCTTTGCCATGTTTTTGGACATTTTTTTCTCTCTGTTTGGAAGTCAGGCCCCTCCCAAAGTTTCTGTGCCAGATGGAGAGTCCGCCATCTTTTAATGCTTGCTGTGTGCTGCATCCTTCTAGTTGCCTTGGGAATAGCAAACACTGCAAGCTGGTTAGAAAGAGACTGGAAAGAGTGACTGGATAGATGACTGTGGAAGTCAGCAAAGTCGTTTATGCAGTAGATGCCTGAGAGATGCAGCAAGTGGCAGGGGTTCCATTCTCTATGTGAAGTACTAGTTTCAATTCCAAACTCATGACAGAATTCATGTAGTTTCTTTCTCTCCCCATACCCAAGGTAACTTATTTTGACTAAAAGCAATTTATTCTAGAGCTAGAAGCTACAGGAATAATAAAGTTGTAATATTCTTTCATCTGTATACCAAACCCAGGAGGGTATTGTTTTCTTTTTAATATGTAATACACAACTATGTTACATTTGTTGTATATATTAACAAAGCTTAGTATCCCTCCATACCTCTCTTCTTTAAGAAAGGCTTTACTTCTTTTTTTGTTTTGTCTGTCTGTCTGTCTGTCTGTCTGCCTGCCTGCCTGCCTGCCTATCTCTCTAAGATACTGTTTCTGTGTGTAGCCTTTAGCTGACCTGGAACTCTGTAGACCAGAGTTCTCTTAACTCAGAGATCCACCTACATTTGCCTCTGGGGTGCTATTTAATTCCTCTCAGGAATTAAAGGAATGGGCCACCACTTCCTAGCTAGATTTTACCTCCCATATCATTTGGTAATTGATGTTTCTAAGGGTACCATATCATCTCAGTGCAAAAAGAGGGAAACTTTAGCTCATAGAGTTAAGCCACACATATATTATGGGTGGATCATGTACAGTATACTTATTGTTGCTTTGTTAATAACGTTAGTGTTGAGAGTTCCTATACTGTATGGAATTCAACACTAAGCTGTTGTAAGTATGGAGCTGGGTATGTGGAACATTTGCAGGGAAGTTTGTTTCTCCGCTTGTTTTTCCAGGGGTATTCGAGATGACATTGAAGAGGAAGATGACCAAGTGAGTTTCTATGCAGTATTTCTATCTTTTATTTTTACTCCACAAAGTCTATACTGGGAACAGGTCAGAGCTTGCCTTCACCGAATGACTTGATCCTTTTCTACCTGTGTGACCAATTAATACTATCTCCATATTCCCTTCCCCCATGTCGCACGTGGGATTTTTTTGATCGACTGACATTTTTTTTTAAAAAAAGAACTTTACTCAGGTTTTTTTTTTTAATTCAAATTTTAACTTTACTGTGATAAGCCAGTGATAAGAGTTGTGTGGGGCCTCTTGCTGTTTTTTTGCCTCTTTCTAGTAATTGTTTGTGATTCTTATATTTTAGTTGAAATATTAGTTCACTGTCCATTAGTACTTCTTTTTTCCTTGTCTAGTTGTGGGATGGTAACCATAGACTTCCAGGTTTGTGATCTTTCTAATCAGTGTAAACTTCCAAACTTGGAATAAAGCCAAAGCATGTCTTCCTCAGCTCTGGGCAGGGTAATAAGATGTCCCCACAAACATTCTGTTAAATAAATCAGATCATTGTGTAATATTGTCTTGCTAATTGATTTTGAGTATTGCTATTGTAAAAGAAATCATTGCTATATTAGTGAAAGTCTTTCCTTATTTGATAGGTATTTGTTTAAATTCCGTAATCTTATGGTTCACTGTGTGTGCACTGCATGTGCACTGACTGCAAATGCATGAATGGGTTTAACTGTACTTAGGTCTGATTGTGCTCTTGTGCTTTCCTGCAGGAAGCTTATTTTCGATACATGGCAGAGAACCCAACTGCTGGGGTGGTTCAGGAGGAAGAGGAAGACAATTTGGAGTATGACAGTGATGGAAATCCAATTGCACCTTCCAAAAAAATTATAGACCCTCTTCCTCCCATTGATCATTCGGAGGTATTACATTTTTTGCTTTGTTTCTAACTGATACAGTTTCATAGTTTGGAATCTATTTCTGCTAAGTGGCTGGATAAGAAATTCTATGAGGCATTCATAATATATAAACTAGCTTACTGTAGTCTCAACACTTACGAGACAGAGGCAGGATGATAGCCAAGAGTTTGAGGTCAGCCTAGACTGCATATTGGTTTGCAACTTAGCTTTGTTTATTAAATGAGACTATTTCAAAACCAAAAAGGCTTACTGTAAACAGTTGTGTACTATAAAAAGAAAATTTGGGGGCTGGTGAGATGGCTCAGCGGGTAAGAGCACCCGACTGCTCTTCCGAAGGTGATAAGTTCAAATCCCAGCATCCACATGGTGGCTTACAACCATCCGTAACAAGATCTGGCGCCCTCTTCTGGAGTGTCTGAAGACAGCTACAGTGTACTTGCATATAATAAATAAAATAAATCTTTAAAAAAAAAAAAAAAGAAAAGAAAATTTGGGGCTGAAGATTTAACTTAGTCGGAAGAGTAACTTGCCTACCATTCACAAACACAAATGCTGTTGTCTAATCCCCAGCATTTCATAATGCCGTATGTAGTACATGTCTTGAATTCCAGCACTATCAAGGCCAGCCTTAGCTGCATATTAAGATACTCTCTCAAAAAAACCAATCAAAACAAATCAGCCAA
Organism: Mus minutoides; assembly: GCA_902729485.2. NCBI lineage: Eukaryota > Metazoa > Chordata > Mammalia > Rodentia > Muridae > Mus > Mus minutoides. The sequence goes on from LR749527.1 coordinate 838,422, forward strand.
AATAGGCTTAGTCGTTAATTTTAATAAGTTATGTGAGCAGTTTTAGAGCTTTTCAGATTTTATTTTTGGAACTGCTGGAGTTACTCAGTGGCTAAGAGCGCCTGCTGCTCTTCAGAGGACCTGAGTGTAGGTCTTAGCACCCACACCCATACCAGGCAGCTCATGTATAAACCTAATTCCAAGGAGTGTGGTGTCCTGTTGTAGCTTCCCCAGGCATCTGCACATATGGGACATTCACTCTCACAGACACCTACATAGAATAAAAAGTTTTATATTTTTTTAATGATGTGTGTATGTGGTGGGGATGGTATGTACACATGAGTGCAAAGTCCAGAGGACAGAAGAAATCTATCTCTAGAGTTTAAAAGCCACTGAGGGTGGCTCCTGGAAACTGAAGTTGGATCCTCTGCAAGAGCCATTTTTCCAGCCCTAATTCCATGCTTTAAAAAAAAAAAAAATTAGAATTCCTTCTCAAGACAAACCTATCTCTAAGGGAAACACTGATAATGTTTTTAAATGCTTAGACCTGGATGAACAACTTAATCCTAAGCATAAATGTTATTTGTAAAATAATTTCTTTTTAAAAATTTTTCCTCTGAGACCTTTAGTACTACAGCCATTCTTTATTTTGTTGCATGTTATTCAAGCCTGAGATGTCTGTGGAAAGTAGATTGGTGTCTGTTTTGAAAGTAGGAGCTGAGCCTGGCATGGTGGCGCACGCCTTTGATCCCACCACTCGGGAGGCAGAGGCAGGCGGATTTCTGAGTTTGAGGCCAGCCTGGTCTACAGAGTGAGTTCCAGGACAGCCAGGGCTACACAGAGAAACCCTGTCTCAAAAAACCAAAAAAAAAAAAAAAAAAAAAAGAAAGTAGGAGTTGGAAAAAATATACTGTACTTTTTAAGAGTGTGTCAGGAATAAATGAATTCATTATCTTGTTTTTTATAATATTTGTAAAAAGTTATCTTACATTAAAATCAAACTTACAGAATTGACTCTTGAATTCTAGACTAACTTTGAATAATTGGACCTGCAGATTGACTATCCACCATTTGAAAAAAATTTTTACAATGAACATGAGGAGATAACCAACCTCACTCCACAGCAGCTAATAGACCTGCGGCATAAGCTCAACCTTCGGGTAAGAATTATTATGCAAGTATTCTTACATCAATGTTTGTACAAGTTTAGAATTACCGTTCATCCAGATAGATGGTAATCCTAGATTTATTTACTAGGGAGAATAATAATTATAGCCCTGTGTGTCTTGGATTTGATTGTTTTAGCTCTAAAGATGATATTTCAGAAAGATTATTTTGGTTTTAACTTTTCCTCTTTTAAAAACATTGTGCGCATATGTAGGTAGATATTGAGGGGTTGCTTTCAGATGTCATCTTGCAGAAGTTGGTTCTCCTTCCAGCATATGATTCCTGGGAATAGAACTCATATTGTCAGGCTTGATGACAAGTGCCTTTACCTACTGAGTCTTCTCACCAGCCCATATCTTGTTTTGCACATTCAGTCAACTTTGTACTGAGTTAGGTGGACTAAGAATAAAAAAATAGGAAACACATCTTCAGAGGCAGGAAGTAGAATTAATAATAGATGTGAACAAACCATGAACTGTTAGAATATTTTGAAATTATGATATGTTTTCTTCAAGTTTTATATGATGTGTTTTTAAAAATGTAAATGAGAAGGCTGGAGAGTTGGCTTGGTGCTTGCTGCTTAATCATGAAAACTGAAGTTCAGCTATTTGCACATAAGCTAGACATCCCACAAACATCTGTATTCAAGCTCAGAGGGCTTAGACCTTCTCTGAATGAACAGACACACACACATACACAAATAAAGTCTATTTTTTTTAAAAAAATCAAATAAATCACTGACTTTTAAAAACATTCACACACTAATTTTACAATAACACTTTAATTTGCCACCAACAAATTGAGTTGCCCATTTACCATATTATTTTAAATGTTTTTAATATGTTAAGGTCAAATAGCAGAGAGGATATATTGGTTTGCTCTGCTGTAAATGACTGATTTATTTCTGCTTTATTAGTTGCTACATAATGTTTAAAAACTCAAATTTTCAAAGATATCATAGTATGTATGTGTGCATGTGTATGCACAAATACATGTTTACACTCCTGATGAAGTTTCTAAGAAGTTATTAGTAACTTCCCCAAATAAAGGTCTTCAGTTTTTTATATATATCCATCCATCCTCGTTGGAAATTATGAGCACCCTAAAAGGAGCAATACAAAGTTATTACTACTATATAGACAAAACGGAGATCAGTAGTTCTCTTTTTTTACTGGGACCCAGTTGAAACAAGGCTTGATGGTGGCTAGACCATCACTAAGAGAATCATTAACTCTTGAGAAATCAGTAGGTTGAATCTTTATGAACAGTAGCAATAGATGTGTTTTAATCTTATTTGCAGTTTTAATTTATCTTACATTGAATCTTAATTTTTTTGTCATCCCAGTTAATGTTTCTTCAACTTGGTAAAAAGAATGTTGATGACTTTTTCAGTTAGTTGAATAATTTGTTTCCATTTCTCATGAGAAAATTAATTTTGAGGTAGTTCTGTGTACTTAATCATTTAAAATTGTGTGGTGGAATTATGTCAGGAATTCTTACCATGGTTTCTTTTGCATGAGCCATTGTGTTCAAGGTTTGACCATTTTTGGTGTTTTTTCTTACACACCTGCTTTTTACTCTTTATTCTAGCTAAAGTGCTTGATCTGAGTGTGTACTGTTGAACTGTAAATGCTGGTTAAGTGAAAGTACCGGTCTTCCTGGGAATTGTCTTTGTCTCTAGGTCTCTGGTGCTGCACCTCCCAGACCAGGAAGTAGTTTTGCTCATTTTGGGTTTGATGAACAACTTATGCACCAGATTAGGAAATCTGAGTACACACAGCCGACCCCAATACAGTGTCAGGTGCGTACAGCATGGTGGGTGGGGATGGAAAGCTCTGGAACTTCTAAAGATGGAAGAAAAGGGAGAAATTTTGGAGAATGTTTTTTGAATCTGCTAAATACGTTGAAAATGTGGTATGAAGAAAATACTTTATTTTCTAAACCTCACAAAAAATATTTGCTTATGGATATATTTTGTGCTTTTAATGACTAGAATACCTTTGTAAATGACATGAAGTTTTTTCATTTATTACTGTGACAAATAGCTTCTGTTTCCCATTCAAATGTGGAATTTATGTATTCCTTTACAAAGAAAAAGAGAAATTCCTATATATAAATGAAGTGGTCTATTTATTTTCTAGGAGAGAATATTAGAAAAAAAATTTTATGCATAGAGTGTTTTGCTTGCATTTTGCATTATGGGGTACCATGTGGGTGCTCAGTATTGAACTCTGGTCTTCTGGAAAAGCCAACAGTGATCTTAACCACTGTGTCATCTCTCCAGCCCTATGCAAAATTTTTAATAACTCCCTTCATACATCAAGTTTTTATTTTGATATATCGATACAAATGGGAGTCATCATTTTTTTTTTTTTTTATAAATGATGCCTGAGCCACATGAAGGTAATATTATTTCCTTTAAATCAAGTTGATGGGATGTCAGGATTCAGCTAATGTTCATGGCCCAGAATATTTGTGTTCCATTGGAAATGAATGTCATTTGTGGTCATTTTCCCCAAGATGTTAGTTCATCTTTATCATTGAGGGTATATACCTTTTCTTTCTTCTTCTCTAGGGTGTACCTGTAGCACTAAGTGGGAGAGACATGATTGGTATTGCTAAAACAGGCAGTGGGAAAACTGCAGCCTTTATTTGGCCCATGTTGATTCATATAATGGATCAGAAGGAGTTGGAACCAGGTGATGGACCAATTGCAGTCATTGTGTGTCCTACTAGGGAGCTTTGTCAACAGGTATGTGCTTTGTATAAAAGGCCCCTTTCTACATTTGGACTAGCAAGGGACAGTGAGTAGAATGATATATGAGGTTTAGTTATTGTTGCTTGGAGGTGCATGCTTGGCACATGCATACATGTGAGGTCATATAAGAGAAGTATGAGGTTGACTTTTGGGTGTCTTCCAGGATTTATCTTCCCATTTGCTGAGCTAGTACTGCTAGTTTGGCTTGAGGAGTTGTTCCACATACTCTGTCTCTACCTCCTGGGTGCTCCTGGGGTCATGGGCAGGGCACCAGTCCCGCTAGCTTTTATGTGGGTTCTAGAAGTCTGAGTGTCCTTCCTCACACTTGCATGGCAAGTGTTTAACCCACGGATCCATCTCCCCAACCTCCTCCAACTTTTGTTTTAAATATGATAAAACTATATATAAAATTGGCCACTTAACTAACCCATTTTAAGTATCTAGTTCAGTGGCTGACATTAAGCATATTCACATTATTCTCTTCCCTGTGAAGTTTTGAGAAATGTCAACATATTTTCCATAGTAAGGGTAACAATTTTTTTTTAACTCTGAAAGGGGTGTGGGTATTGTGGGAATTATTTATATTATAAGCTCACAGTGTTTTCTGTATAGTGAATTTAATTTTCTTGGTAAATAGACTGGATCAAGAAGAAGATGAATGATGCAAAAGAAGACCATAGCCTTGTTTTATGATTAAGCTGGATGTAGTAGAAGATGTATTTAATCCCAGCACTTGGGAGGCTGAGGCAGGAGAATTTTCTGACTTTGAGGCCAGCCTGTTCTACATAGCAAGCTCCAAGCCAAACAGAAATAGAGAGACTCTGCCTCAAAACAAAAAAACAGAAATGAAAAAGAACCAAAAGAATTATGATTTTAAACATGTTCTAGGTTTTTTCCTTTTTCATTTTTTTTTATGGTTGTTATTGTTTTGGTGGTTGGTGTGTGTGTGTGTGTGTGTGTGTGTGTGTGTGTGTGTGTGTGTGTGTTTTCAGTAATCGGAATTGAGCACAGCCTTTGAGCTATATGCCCAGCCTCTTCTGTCTGTATCTTCCAGTTTTTGTGTTTGAGATTGTGTCTTAAGTTACCCAGGCTAGACTCAAACTTGCTATCTTTCTGCTTTAACCACCTAGTTAAACTATATAAGCTTATACCACTAGGAACAGCTACATTTTGATTTTCTATAGTAGTATATACTGTATTCTAAGAACTCTGTTTTGAGTAATGATAAAAGTATTTTTAAAGTTTACAGTTTTTAAAATATTAACAACTTTTTAGATCCACGCAGAATGTAAGCGGTTTGGGAAAGCGTATAATCTTCGATCAGTGGCCGTGTATGGAGGAGGGAGCATGTGGGAGCAGGCCAAGGCCCTTCAGGAAGGGGCAGAGATTGTTGTGTGTACCCCGGTAAGTATATCTTGTATTCAAATACGTTCTCAATCTCTCTTGATTCAGAAAACATGATTGCTTTTGAGGGAATTCCCTCTAAATATGGGAAAGCTAGGCTCGGATTATCCTGTGAGTAACCAACCTTTGGTCTTGGTTTCATTATGATCAGTTGACTAAACAGCAGTCTAGTTATAATATCCATGACCAATGTATCAGCAGCTACAAGTTCCTATTTTAAACAGGTTTTCTTAGGCTCTCTTAAAAGCTGGGTCTGTGGTTACCAAGAACATGAGGAACCATAGAGATACTCAGATAATGGTTAGACCTGCTAGAGGATGTAGGGTAGACATAAAACTCATCCATAAGTTTTTACATCTTTTCAGAGCATGTTACAAGAATGGTTCTGGCCCACTTGCCCATAGAATTTAAACTGTAATTAATGTAAAGGAAGAACTTGAGTCTTCAGAATTGTATTCTCACTTAGTATGGTGGTGCATAACCTAGCAGTTAGAGGTAGAGGCAGTCAGACTTCTGTGAGCTTCAGGCCACCTGTGAATAGCACCCTGTCTCAAAAGTGCTTTTTCTATTTTCTGGGTTTGGTATAGAAAGACTGTCAGATCAGTTTGGTTCAAGACCAAAGAATTGATGCTTCTCCAGAACTATAACTAAAGAATGTCTTTGAATGTCTTTGATTATACTATTCATTTTGTGAATCTCACAGGGTCGACTGATTGATCATGTGAAGAAAAAAGCTACTAATCTTCAAAGAGTCTCTTACCTTGTGTTTGATGAAGCCGATCGAATGTTTGACATGGGGTTTGGTATGCCTTGAATATTAGCTTCTTCTGTCCCTATTCTCAAGTTAGTTTTTGCCATATCTTTCTAGAGTTGACTAGTACTGTTCATCATAAAAGAAGTTAAAAATTCTTCGGGGTTTCAAATGAAGGGATAGACGTTTTCTGAAGAGAAGTGCACACGTCTTGACTGGGTTGAGAACTTGCTCGGGGGCTAGGACAGAAGGAGTGTTTCCTTTGTTCTTCACCTTACTCACAGGCCTTTGAAGGTTAAAGTCCATATTCATGGCTAGGTGAATAGTAAATCATCCAAGGTCCTTTTCTTAACCAAGCTGAGCAAATTTCTAAATAACCGCTATCTACCCAGTTCAGCTATGTTGATGGTTTTTTGAAATTTCATACTGAATTATATCTAGGAGTTTCAAAACTTCTTTAATCCTTGAGAGTTCTCAGGTAGATTTTACTAAAGTAACTTTTCACACCTGTCTTAACTACATTACATTAATGTGTTGATTACTGTTCTGTTTTTTTCAGAGTATCAGGTTCGGTCCATAGCAAGTCATGTTCGTCCTGACAGACAAAGTATGTATGAAGCAGCTTAGTACTAAAACTATATTCAAAATGAACCCTGATTTTTATAAATATTCACAGTTATGTAAGCAAAAATTGCTATGTATGTCCTGATGAGTACTGCAAAGAAGAGAGTTAATGACATATATTTGAGCTAAAAAAGACCTTAGACAACGTCAGATGTGAGGTGTGTTTTGTTGTCTGTTGTATCGAACCTGTGGTGTCATGAATGTTAGACAAACACTACCTCTCTAAGCTGTATATGTATTTCCAGCCCCCTTTTTCACTTTGTTTTTTAGGTAGAGTCTTGCTAAGCTGACTAGTCAGTCATTGAATTCACTGTAGCCTAGGCATCCATAAACTTGCAGTACTCCTTCATGCTTCCTCTTCCAAATAGCTGGGATTATGGGTTCATGCCACCAGGCCCAGCATACTGCTCACTTTTTATTGGTGCTAAAATTGAATTTAAATAATTTCCTGCAGTGTAAATCTGCTGATTCAAAATTAAAGTCTTTTCCTGAACCATTATGGCAACTCATTTCTTGATTGAAAATGAAGTTAAAAAAGAAAATCACTTTTATTTAGTGAAATCAGTTACATTACAGAAGCTTAAAGAGTGAATTCAGAAAGAAATGATTTTTAACAGAATTTGCTTTATCTTTTAGCTCTCTTATTCAGTGCAACTTTTCGAAAAAAGATTGAAAAGTTGGCCAGAGACATCTTGATTGACCCTATTCGAGTGGTGCAGGGAGACATTGGAGAGGTAATCCTGCTTAAGGCAGGGTGGGTCCTGGGATTTATTTCTCATAAGGACGTGGAATTTAATTTTTAAGTAATGATTGTTCTGTTTTAGATTTAGTGTTTTTTTTTTTTTTACTTTTTTGTAATGATTTATTTTTATTTTATGTATGTTGGTGTTCTGCTTGCTTGTGTGTGTGTGACAGTGTTGGATTCCCCTGGAACTAGAGTTACAGATAGTTGTGGACTGCTATGTGAATGCCAGGAATTGAACCCTTGTCTTTTGGAAGAGCAGCCAGTGTTCTTAACTGCTGAGCCATCTCCACAGCTCCTGGATTTGTTTTAAGATATACAAGTTAAGGGAATAGTGAAAACAAGAGTGTCACGGATGACTCATGGAAGATGAGTGATGGGTATATGGGAATTATGTTTGTTCCTTAAATGCCTTGTTTTTTGTTTGTTTTGTTTTTTTGTGTTTTTGTTTGTTTGGGGTTTTTTGGTTTGTTTGTTTGTTTGGGGGTTGTTGTTTTTGTTTTTGTTTTTTTTGGAGACAAGGTCTCACTATGTAGCTTTGGCTGTCTTGGAACTCACCGTGTCGACCAGTAGACCAGGCTGGCCTTTAACTCAGAGATATCCCTGTTTCTGCCTTCTGAATGCTGGGACTAAAGGCGTGTGCCACCACTCCTAGCTTTTTCCACAAGTTTTTAATGTTTTAAAATTTTAAAAGAACTGGGTGCCGGGCGGTGGTGGCACATGCCTTTAATCTCAGCACTCGGGAGGCAGAGGCAGGCGGATTTGAGTTCTAGGACAGCCAAGACTACACAGAGAAACCCTGTCTCAAAAAAACCAAAAAAGAACTGGGTAGTGATGGCACTCTTTTTGAATCCCAGCATACAACTGAATGAAGAGAAAACTGGATCCAGCAAAGGCCATGAAGGAGCACTGCTTTTGGCATGCTTCCCATGGCTTGCTTAGCCTACTTTCTTACATAACCCAGAACCACCTACCCAAAGGTGGTACCACCCCAGAGGGCTGGCCTCTCTCCTCTCAATTAGCAACCAGAAAATACCCCACAAATTGCCTATAGGAATTTTGTCAATTGAGGTTCTTCCTCTGAGATAACTCTAGCTTGTATCAATTTGACAAAAACCCAACTAGGACAATAGGGTTTTTGACAACATAATTTTAAATATTTATGGGATATTGTGGCATTTCAATACATGTATGTAATGTGTAATTAGCATATCTAACACCTCAAATAGTAAATCCTTTCTTTATATTGGAAACAGATCTTTATTAAAATATGTATTTATTAGTCAACCATATCTATAACTTCTCATAATTGTTTTTAAAGTTTCTGAGTGGTAAGCACCTTTATATGTCGTGTTCTTATTTATCTTTAATGTACTTACATATAAATCCTGCTTGACAGTGAGTAGGCAAGTCCCTGAAAAGTACTCCCGAGGGAATAATAAAAATAGGTATATAACAACCATTGTAGATTATTTTGGCATACAGATTAGAAATGAACATACTGGGGGAGTTGGTGTGCAAGGTGCTTTAAAGGAATAATACGTTTTAAACCATATTTGACATACTAAAGGAAACCCCAAAGATAACAGGGATTTTCCAGAGCTATTCTCATGCAGGTAGAAAATATAATACCTAGTTTTTGAACTTTCCTATGGCACCAGTCATAATTGGTTATTTTATCTCATCTCAGGCAAATGAAGATGTGACACAGATTGTGGAGATTCTCCATTCCGGACCTAGCAAATGGAACTGGCTGACTCGGCGTCTGGTGGAGTTTACTTCCTCAGGGAGTGTCCTCTTGTTTGTTACTAAGAAAGCCAATGCTGAAGAACTAGCCAATAACCTTAAGCAGGAGGGTCATAATCTTGGTCTGCTCCACGGGGACATGGATCAGAGTGAAAGAAACAAGGTTATTTCAGATTTTAAGAAAAAGGACATCCCCGTCCTGGTGGCCACTGACGTTGCAGGTAAGAGTATAAATTTCATCATAACCTCAGCCTTTATTTCATGGGTGTTGCCCTGCCCTGTAATGAGACCTGTAGTGCACAGTGGCTCTGTGGCCACCTTCACCTACTGTTCTTGGGTATCATAGTACCCTTGCCCTCATGTCCACTGCAGTGTGTATCTTAAATTAGTAATATACGCTTTGGCTTTACTCTGTTAAGTTTAGCGGCTACCCTTAAAAGCTAGTATTTTGTGAGCCACCATGTGGTTGCTGGGAATTGAACTCAGGACCTTCAAAAGAGCAGTCAGTGCTCTTAACCGCTGAGCCATCTCTCCAGCCCCCCAAAAGCTAGTATTTTGGACCTGCAAGATGGTTCACTGGGTACTTGCCAACCAGCCCTGACAGCCTGAGCTTGGTACTCAGGACTTAAAGTGTAGGGAAAAAAATCCGACCTCCACAAGTTGTTTTCTATCCTCTATACATAAACTGTGATATATGTATGCATACATACATGCACATACTCACACATACACACACTCACACACACACAGGTTCTGGGTACTGAACTCATGTCCTTACACAAACATGATACTACTAACTGAATTACAGTCCTTAAACGGTTAACTTATATGGGATTGGGGAGGGGGTTGTTTGTTTTCTTTTTGTTTGGGGGGCTTTATTTTATTGTCTTTTCAAGACAGGGTTTCTCTATGTAGCCCTGGCTGTCCTTATGTAGACCAGGCTGTCCTCAAACTTGGAGATCCACCTGCCTCTGCCTCCTGGGCACTGGGACTGAAGGTGTGCACCACCACGCCTGGCTTTTGTTTTTGTTTTTATTTTTGAGATGAGTTGTTTGTTTGTTTGTTTGTTTGTTTTGGTTTTTCGAGACAGGTTTGGTTTTTCTCTGTATAGCCCTGGCTGTCCTGGAACTCACATTGTAGACCAGGCTGGCCTCGAACTCAGAAATCCGCCTGCCTCTGCCTCCCTTGAGATGAGTTCTTATGTATAGCCCAGGCGACCTTGAACTCCAATCCTTCTGCCTACCTCTTTCAAGTATTGGAATTACAGGTGTGATTACAGTAAAACTATCCACAGTATTTTTTTATATTTATGTTACTCCCAAAAGAGTGAACTACTTTTTACTCTTGGCTTCATATCCATGAGCTTGCTAGGTATGGGACATGTACATTCTTATAAATCTAGCATTTCTAGTTACTTTGATCTTTTTTTTTTCCCCCTTCAACTATAGATAAAAAGTAAAAGAAACTCAATACTTTCTATTTCAGCCCGTGGTCTGGATATTCCTTCAATTAAGACAGTCATTAACTATGATGTAGCACGAGACATTGATACCCATACTCATAGGATTGGCCGAACAGGAAGAGCTGGTGAGAAGGGTGTAGCTTATACCTTACTGACTCCAAAGGACAGCAATTTCGCTGGTGACCTTGTACGGAACCTGGAAGGGGCCAACCAACATGTTTCTAAGGAACTCTTAGATCTCGCAATGCAGGTAAGGGTTAGGCACTTAAAGTTAATAGAAACAATACAACTGAGTAAGGAAGTTCAGCCAAGGGAGGGAGTAACATAGGAGCCTGAAAAGAAAATGGCCAGAAAGGGCTGGTTACTATGTAGACTGGCACCATGGGATGTAACAATTTGTGTCTTATGTTCTTTCTATACTTTCTGTTGAAAAACTGCTCCTTTCTTTGGGCTAAAATCTGTTTCTTTAGTTTCTACTTGCCCCACTTTTATGAGTAAGTTTAATGTCAGAAGATGCCCACTGTTCTTGCCCATTCCTCTTCTCCAAGTCTTCTCTTTTTGAGGGCTAAAAATATTTGTTTATTAAGGAAACAATTGTGTGATTATTTGTTTCTTGTTTTATTTTTTGTTTTTGCTACTAGGCATTAAATCCAGGGTTTTTTGTACATGCTAGGCAAGTGCTCTGCTATTGAACTACACCCCCTGCCTCTATGACATGGGCTTTAAGTTTTGGTTTTTTTTTTCTGGTTTTTCAAGACAGGGTTTCTCTGTGTCACCCTGGCTGTCCTGGAACTCACTTTGTAGACCAGGCTGGCCTTGAACTCAGAAATCCTCCTGTCTCTGCTTCCCAAGTGCTGGGATTAAGGGCATGCACCACTACTGCCCAGCTGCTTTAAGTATTTCTTACATATTGACATTTCAATCTGACCATACTGATTGCCCACTTCCAGATATGCTCTATTCCAAAACTAAGTAAGATACTATACCAAATTACACCTTGAATCACTCATTCTGTGCAGTTCTCAAATAATGAGTGGATTTAGGACAGTTTGTTTTTTATTGCAAGGCTAGTGATTAAACTCAGGGTCTGTGGGTACACATTCCTCAAGACAAGTTCTGATAGTAGGAAGTATTTGTTTGCCTCAAGCCAGTCTATTTGGCTGCTTTAGCCATATGTAGCACAGCTGGGCTGTTGGGAATACTCTTGTTTGTAACACTAGTGGTAAAGAACTGCAGTGCAGAAGAAAGGAGAGTGATCTTTACCCTTTCCTTGATATAGAGCAAAACTAAACTAAAATTTGAAGGGTATAGTTTGCATAGTGTTTTCATATACTTTTTTTGTGTTTTGGGCTTTCTGTGCTCAGTACCTTAACAAGTCTGCCGTACTTAAGTAGTCTGTAAGTCTCAGATGAAGCTTTAACTCTGCGATGTTTGCATTCTGTTTGTTTGTTTGCTGTTTTGAGGCAGGGCTTCACTATGTGGCCCTGGTTGTTCTAGAACTCACTATGTAGATCAGGCTGGCTTGGAACTGACAGACATCCACCTGTCTTTGCTTTCCAAGTGCTAGAGTTAAAGGTGTGTACCACCATGCCTGTCTAAAGTCAGTTCTTAATAAGCCTTATTTCATCTAGCTTTTTTTCCTTCATTTCTCAATATGTCTGTTCTTTATAAAGTTTTGCTCCTAACTGTGTAAATTTGTGTCCAGTAGGAGGATTGAGTCATAGTTCACAACCTATGGGTTCACAGGAGAGTTACCTAGGACCATCAGAAAACACAGATGTGTATATTATGATTTATTACAATAGCAAAATTACAGTTACAAAGTAAGAACAAAATAATGTTGTGGTTGGGGTCATCCCAACAGAATGACTGTATGAAAGGGTTCAAGCATTAAGGTTGAGAAGCCCTAGACTGTAAAATAAAGCACAGGGCTGAAGAGATGGCTCCGTGGTTGAAATACTGCTTTTGCGGAAGACCCTGGTTCAGTTCCCAGCATCCACTTTAGGTGGCTTACAACCACCTGTAACTCCCATCCCAGGAGATTTCAGTATACTCTGCAAACACAAGGCGTGTCATGCACTTGGTGAACTTAAACTCACACAGATACACACTCACTAATAAAAATAAATAAATCATTTTTTACAAAAGGAAATATAAATCATTTTCCTCTCTAAAGTTAGACATGGCCAGTGTAAAATAGTTATTTTACATTTTATGTTTATTAATCACTGTACTTCCACAAAAAGCTCTGGAAGAAGGAGTAACAAGGGACACCTTAGATAAGCACCTAAGCACACTGATAAATTTGTTGTGTCAAACTATCAAAAAGAGGGCATATTGGAGTTAGGGATGTGGCTTGTTGTTACAGTGCTTCCCTGGTGTGCTTGAAACCCTCAATTCAATCCCTGTTGCCATGTAAACTGTACATGGTGGTAAATACTTCTAATCCCAGTCCTTAGGAAGTGGTAGTGGAAGGTACAGAAACTCATTCATCTGTGTCTTCAAAAGGCCAAGACAGGAACTTTACTATGAATGGTCCTCTCATCAGAAAAGCATCAGCTAAAGATGAACAAAGAATCCTCCTTCCTACCTAAGTGTGTAACCCTGTCTGCTTCTCTTCTTGGGTTTAACCTTGAATTGTGTTCTTTGCAGAATGCCTGGTTTCGGAAATCTCGCTTCAAAGGCGGGAAAGGCAAAAAGCTGAACATTGGTGGAGGAGGCTTGGGCTATAGAGAGCGGCCTGGGCTAGGCTCTGAGAATTCGGTGAGTTCATTCTACAGCAGCACTCTAGGGATAGGCCCTATGTCTTCAATTATGGTGATTTGCTGTACCTGAAAGCCTCATGAGCCCCAAATCCTGTAGTTCAGGGGGTTGTATTTACTGTGCTGATAGGAGTCAGTGTGGTGCTGTTTCACAATGAAACTGCTATGGGAGAAGCATGTATGTGCTTGGCTGACTAGGCTTGCTCAGGAAGTTAGTCTAGCTTTAATGGATCTCAAATTGCAATGTCCTACTGACAGGGAACCCAGCTGATTATATATATGTATATAATTTTGCCCCAAATGATTGGTTTGGTATGGTGTGAGGTTTTTTGTTATTGTTGTTTTGGCCTTTTTGGTTGGTTGGTTTGGTTTTAGAGACAGGCCTTTTGCCATCCTGGAACTTGCTCTGTAAACCAGGCTGGCTGTCCTTAGAGATCTATCCACCTCCACCTCTGTTTCTGCCTCCTAGGTGTTGTGATTAAAGGCGTGTGCCACCACTGCCTGCCTTGCACTGGTCTGTCTTTAAAAGCCTCTCTATACTGGCCTAGAATCTGTTGCTTGGGAAACACTAAGAGGGTCACTTAGCTAGAACTATTCTCAGAAATAGTCTCTACACTGAAAATTTTGGTTAGAAGGATTTGAGAAGATAAGATGGTCTCACATCATATAAAGTGCTCACTCACTGGCTTGCTTGTTTGTTGTCACAGCGATTCTTAAAGCTAGGAACAAGCCATCAGTATACTTGGATGGAGCATTAGTGTTCATTTGGCATCACTGGATAAACAGTATTTCATACCATATCACAGTAATGTTGATTGTGGAAATATTAGTGATTCATGGGCATTATTAAGCACTTTAAATAAGCTGGGGCCATCCCAAATATATCCATTTTTAGCCAATATAAATGAGTGCAGTTAATGAAAGTTAAAAGTTACACACTAGCAAAAGTCGAATTAGAGATTCATCTTTTTAAATGGTGTCACTTCAGATCCTGTGAACCTACATTGTGCTATATTATTGGCCTTTTCATCTTTAACATTTTACTTAATAGAATGTTGATATAATATGCACTCATATCATCATGTACTACACAGTCACAAAACAATTACATTCTGATCATTGGAGTTGGTTCCCAGAAATAAATGTGCTAGATTGAGGGACTTAAGCGTTTTTAAATACCTTTTATTATTGCACCTTTTCTCACAAAGGAAATAGCTTCTAAAAATACCTGGTGTCTGCTGCAGCCCTGAACCCAGGCTTTCACTGTGATTGGACTGTTTGCCGCAATTGCTTTTCTAATAAGTATGCTTGCTTTTTTTTTTAGGACCGAGGAAATAATAACAATGTAATGAGCAATTATGAAGCCTACAAGCCCTCCACAGGAGCCATGGGAGATAGGCTCACAGCAATGAAAGCAGCTTTTCAGGTCTGAAATAAATATTTCATTTTAAAAGCTTTCAAGATGGGGCTAGAGAGATAGTTCAGTGGTTAAGAGAACCTGTATTCTTGCAGAGGATCCAGGTTTGTTTTCTTAGCACTCACATAGCAGTTTACAGCCATCTTTGATTCAGTTCCTGGGACTCTGGCACCCTCTTGTGGCCTGCACCAGGTACCAGGCATGCATGTGTCATGTATGCATCCATATACACAGGCAAAAAACACTGTGACACAATTAAAATAAATCTTTTTTTTTTTTTTAGTTTATTATGTATTTTCTTTATTTACAGTTCAAATGCTAGCCAGAAAGTTCCCTATACCCTTCCTAAAATAAATCTTTAAAAAAACAAAACAACTTTGAACAGTAACTCTTGGAAGGGTGAGGAAACTTTCCCGAGAAGGCAGTTGAGTCTGTAAGCTTCATGCAAGATTTAGAGCCTTCTGTTTACTTGATTTTCACATATAGGCATTAATAGTATCCTGCCTGGATATGCAAGTGGAGTTTCTGTACACTTTATCATATAATTTGTAACATTACTATTTGTAACATTGTTTGTATACTGTTATACTTATTCCTGGTGTCTCTTTCTTTCAGTCCCAGTACAAGAGTCACTTTGTTGCAGCCAGTTTAAGTAATCAGAAGGCCGGAACCTCTTCTGCAGGGGCAAGTGGATGGACTAGTGCAGGAAGCTTAAATTCTGTTCCAACTAATTCTGCACAGCAGGGCCATAATAGTCCTGACAACCCCATCACCAGTTCTACCAAGAACATCCCAGGCTTCAACAACTCTGGGAATATCAGTAGTGCCCCAGTGACCTACCCTTCTATTGGAGCCCAAGGAGTCAACAACACAGCTTCAGGGAATAACAGCCGTGAAGGGATCGGGGGTGGCAATGGGAAGAGAGAGAGATATACTGAGAACCGGGGTGGTGGCCGTCATAGCCATGGAGATGGTGGCAATCGGCATGGAGATGGTGGGCGCCATGGAGATGGATACCGTTATCCAGAAAGTGGTAGCCGTCATACTGATGGCCACCGACATGGAGAGACCAGGCATGGAGGAAGTGCCGGCAGACACGGAGAGAGCCGGGGTGCAAATGATGGCAGGAATGGAGAAAGCAGGAAAGAAGGTTTTAATCGTGAAAACAAGATGGACCCCAAGGTGGATAGCAGCAGGATGGACAAAGTAGACAGCAAGACAGATAAGACACCTGATGGCTTTGCTGTCCCAGAGCCACCCAAACGCAAGAAAAGCCGATGGGATAGTTAGAGGGTATGTGAAAATCAGCGTCGTCGGTTGTCTTTAATTTTATTTTTAGAAAGATTTTGGTAATGAGGCGTCTTAGGACTTGGGTTGGGGTCCAAGGTATACAGACCCCCTGCCCTTGGTGGAGAACTGGAGAGTGGATTATACTTTCATCTGGTGTTCATTCAGAGGTTTCCTTGGGAACCTGAGTTGGCCCTGGAAAGCAGAGAACTGGGGAGCTTTTGTTTGCTGTGGGTGAGTTTTAAGGAGGGTAAGTAGAATGCTTAGGGAGAAAGGGCCTTTTAGGGCACAAAAACTCACTCTAGGTTTATAATAGCTTATATTTTTTACTAAAATGTCACCTTATAAACATCTATAAAATTGGACTTTTTTTCTTAGCTGTGGCCAGGCAGTCCCAACTTTTAGCCTGTTAGGGATGCTTGGGAAGCAGTGGTGCTTTCAGATGTTTGCAGGGAAGATGCCTGAGCGCTCAGGTTCCCCAGACTGTTTCCAGCCCTGAGACATGTACGAAAGACAGCCTTCCAGACATAGGCTTTGAAATCTGAAGGAATGATCATCTTATCATTCCAGGATAATCCAGGACTGGAGTACTGCTAAATTTACCATTTAAAACCAACCCCAACAGTAGCATTCAAAGTGTCTATTTGTTTTGTTTTGTTTTGTTTTTTTAAACTTATCCTAATAGTAGATTGTTCTATCTTGTTTATAAAAGAAAAAGAAATATACAAACTTTGAATTTTGTGATTTTTGTGAAGGTTTCTTTAAGATGTGCATTCCCTCTCTGCTTGCTCGATAGTAAATGTCTTACTACTGGGACCTGAGGGCTGTCGTTTCTACCATACAAATTATTTGCTACATATTAAATTATGGCTTGGAACAGTACAGCCCATGATGTGAAATGTGGGGAAGTGCTTGCTTATTAAACTATCAGAAAAGTTATCTCTTTTATCTTTTTATTCAAATACTGGAAAAGGGTGGGAAAGGACATATCCGAAGGAACCATATGCTTAACCACAGGCTACAACAAAGGCCAGCAATACTCAATTCCCCTGAAGGCTTATAAAAGATTTGTTCCCATCCCAAGTTCCATCACAAGGGTTGTCAGTCTAACACGAAGAAGAACTATTTCCTTGGTGCTTTCATGGTATCCTCGGTAGCCGCTCTCCCGATCCTATGGGCACCAATCCTACCAAACCATCAGAGCTCTACAGTCCCTTCCTGTTCCTCAGTCTTCCAGACAACTCTGCTCACTTTCGCTTGTGTTTTTTCTTCTGTTCCTTTCGTTGTTGTGCTCTCTGATCCTTTTTCATCCGAGAGTCCACTACCTTGAAATGACCTCTGACTCCAGCTGGCCTCCGGACCTTACGGCCTACACCCTTTTTGGCCACAACATAGGTGACCTGGCGTTTCTCCTTGCCAAGTCCAGCCTTCTTGTAGAGACTATGAAAGAAAGAAAAGAAAGGTTAAAAGGTCTGTTCTCTAGAACTCTAACCCAGTGTCCTTGTGACTATTCTTTGCCAAATTACCTTCGCAGCTGTGCCACCTTTTCTCGTTCTGAGATGTCCACTGTATTCACCACAGCTTCTGCCTTCTTTTTGGTCTGCTCCAGCTTCTTCAGCATCTGGGGGGAAGCATCAGTTAGTCTCTATACCTTCCTCCACAACTCCTAACCTCAGGCAACCTCAGCCACTTACCCTCCGTTTCTTTCTGGCCTTGGCCTCAGCTACTTTCTTGATGGGCCGTGCATTGATTTCCCTCCAGCGTTTTCGGTAATGTTCCACCTCCTTCTTATCAATAGGCAGCTGTCGTATCCGATGCTGCTTCTCTTCCTGTGCAAACCACTCAGGAAGCTCTCCTTCCTCTTCATTAAAAGCATACCTGAGTAGAAAGGATACAGGGCCAATCATCACCTGAAGAAAACTTGGCCTTAGTCCACTGCAGTGTGTGTGGACAGAGTGCTGGCCCCTTACCGGTTGAACGAGTTATCTATAAGGTCTCTCTTTGCCTTTTTGGAAGAGGCAATAACAGCACCTAGAGCAAGGCCTTCAGGGTCCAGAATTCGGTATTTCACTAGAGAGGTAAAGACAAAAGTCAAAGCCCAATTCTCATCGATAAAACTTGGGCTGGTTTCTCTCTCCACTGTGTACAAACTTCTTACCTGGGTCCTCGATAGGCACCACCTCAAACCCATCCTCATCGGCCTTAGAACCACGGCTTCGCTTCACCCCACGGGATACTTTCCAACTGGAAGAGACCGATCGTGCTTAGTCCACCCTGCTTCAACCTTTCTCCCATTTAAAACTGCCTAGTGCAATTCATTGCACATAAACTCATCAGCTGTATCCACTTACCTATCTTCATCCTCACTACTGCTGCTGTCACTATCTGAGCTGTTGCCTCTTTCCTCCCCTCCACGGTCAGTGACAGCCTCTGTCTCCTTAGGGACCTCATTCTGGCACCGGGGAGATTTCTTCTCAGTCTTCAAGTTAGTAGGCGGTGGAGCTGGATCTGTTGGCTGCTGCTCCTTCCGACGGCTCTTGTACAGCAGCTGTGCCTGACTGATCTCCAGGGCTTCGTCAGCATCATCCTCTATCCCACTGAAGCCGTCCTATGATAGGAAAACCTCAGCATGCCTTCTGCTAGGGAATGCCATGTCCCATCAGTCCCCCTAGCTCTGCTCTACCTTGGAGAACCACAGGCTGGCTTGCTCTTCCTGCAGCACTGCCTTTTCTTCTAGTGGTACCAGCAATGGATTCTCTCCTTCTTCCTCTTTATTGTCATCTACTTGAGCAAACCGCAAACTGCAGACCCAAAGGAAAGAGGTCAGATTCAAGAGAGCCAACCAACCTCATAGGCCTTCCTTTGTCCGTGCCCACACTAGTAAATTCTGTCTCAGAGGGCAGCACTTCCTCTCATACAGAGAGCTCTTACCACTTCTGCTCCTTCAGATCCGAGTGTGTCCTGATTCCTGCCAGCTCTTCTGGATCCAGGTCACTTTCCAGAGAAGTATCATCATCGTCCTCAGCATCTGACACATAGATGTCATCCCTTGGTGGATCAGACAGAAAGGTGTCTGCAGCGTTCATGTCTCCTTGTGTTACTTCCTCTAACAACTGAAGTTCAACAGGAATAGAAGTTCAACTTAGGCAGCATCTTGCCAAGCTCATTAACTTAAGCTCAGCAACATCAATAAGAAAAAATACTGGCAAATATTAGTTCCTACACAGCAGCTGTGACCTAGGATGTAACCAACCTGCCTAAAATGTCCAGAGCGCAGATCTACATACTGACTAGTTTACAAAAAAAAAAAAAATCCTCCTTTAATCCCAGCACTCTGGAGACAGAGGCAGTCGGATTTCTGAGTTCGAGGCCAACCTGGTATACAAAGTGAGTTCCAGGACAGCCAGGGCTACACAGAGAAACCGTCTCGAAAAACCAAAAAAAAAAAAAAGAGAAAGAAACCTCAAAAGCCACTTGACATACAGAATTTTGTGTAATTTGATCCCGAGTAAAGGAGCACTCAACAGGCATCAAACTGCATCTGTTGATTTTGACTACTATTAGAACCCCAAAACCTCTTCTCATGGAGGAGAGCCGCTATTTGAGTATTTATCACAACATTCTGAGGATAATACTCAACCATTTTTTTTAAACCTCTCCATAGGATATGGTATATTCTCATTTAACAAATGGGGAAAACAGACTAAGTTACATAATAAAAGGGGAGTTGGCACTAAACTGTTCCTGCTCTATTGCCTCTTCTGTGTCATAAAGGTGACCAGGCCATTGCACCACAAAAGCTCATTTTGCTGTGAGATTGCTTTGAAAGGCATGTTCTTCAGCAGCCCAAATCACGGTGCTCATTAGACCCAGTGAAGTCAATTGTGCCCGCTTGGTAACCCAGGCACTACAACTTCATCTACTGTCATGTGAACTCTTGGTCTTAACTCTAGCTTATAGATCTTCCTGATCTCATCATATTGGACGTGTTTCGTTTTAGCATTCTGGAGTCAGGGGTACTCCTTTTCTCCTCTAGTATTTATAGGTAAACACAACAACCAAATCTCAATATATTTAACTAGATGCTTCCCCCACCTCTGAGCCCTCAAACTGATGGCCCAGCCCTCCCTTACCTGCTGACCACGAATGGTTCGCAGGGAGAACATGCCTGTCTCCCCCTCATCTGCAATAGAAACCCCAGGCAAATCCATCTTCAGCTCTACACGCTCCCGCTGCTTCCTCTGCTCACGAAGCAATTTCTTCTTCTTCCTGAACAGATAGTTGAGGGGTTTAACCTGCTTGTCTCCACGCACTTGAGTGTCCTTCACCCTTTCCACGCACGCACCTGTCCTCAGCCCCCTTACTACCTCTTTAGTTCTGCCACTTCTTGAGCTTTCATCTCTGCCAGAGTCCGGTTAAGCTGTTCTTCCTCCTCTTTCTCTTCCTCCTCCTCGGAAGCCTGCTTTGTCTCAGCTACTGACTCTTCTTCATCACCTTCTTCTTCTTCTGAGCTGAGGCTGACAAACCAGTCCAGAGATTTGTATATTTTCCCAGACACTTGATCCAACACCCAACCCTCCCCAACCCTGGCTACCTCCTCCTTACCTGATGTCCAGTGCCTTTGCTTGCTCTTTCAGTTTCTTGGCCACATACCGCCGAAGCTTTGTTCTCCAATTCAGAAGAGACCTGTCCAGGAAATACTATTACTGACTAATCTTACTATCTTCATCTTTGTCCCTGTCGCTTCCTTAAAGTCCACACTCCAGATTTCAGGCTTTAGCCATAACCTTATTAACAGAATCCTGGTCCCCAGAGTCCAGCATCATGTTGCCCGTACACCTGCATACCTGAGTTCCTTCCGCCCCAGCACTTTGATGTCCTGACAGCACGCTCTAATGTCTTCAGTTGTAGCTGGGTGCTGTGCCAACTCTTCATCGTCTATTGAGATCTGTTTGTGAGGGAAGGGAATGGGATGATGTTCTGGCCATGTTTCCAGGCCTCCTGGAGACTCTCATTCTGGGAACTCACTTCGCTGGCCTTGGAGAGGAAGTCAACTGGATTGGCAGCTCGCAAGAAGTCCGTAACTGAGGTTCGGTGATAAAGAGTAAGGTCACCTTCCGCATAGCCTTCAGCCTTAGGAAGAGAAATAAAGATAATTACTAGATAGTCGCTTCTTAGATAATCAAGTTCTCCCAGTTTCAGAACCCATTTCTTACAACAATAACAACAAAGTCACCTTTGGCTTCTTCTTTGTCACCAACTCAGTAACAGTTTTAGCCTGAACTTCAACCTCCTTAAAGGCAAACTTGGGATCGAAGAATTTAGCATCAACCTTGTCCGGAGCCAGGAATCCTAAAAGGAAAAGATAGATTAAAAGTGTGCTTTCATAATTAGGTTGTGTCAAAGAGGAGGGAGTGATGTCTCACCTTGACAGACTACAAAGATTTCTGCAGATTCATGGCGAGAGGCCTGGGGCTTCGTGGCCTGGACACGGTGGAACAGCTGCTGGAAGATCCACAGTAGGGGCTGATAGTCTCGGGAACGAAAGACTTTTGTGATGAAACAACCACCACGGGCCAAAAAATCACAAGCCAAACGCAGAGCCATCAGAGTTAGGTGAGCTGCAGGACAGAACCAGTCAAGGAACCTCTGCGGCCTTAGGACATGCCACCTCCACCCTCACCCCCAAGCCCACAGTCCCTGTACCTTGTGAGTAAGCGTCATGGAGCCAGCTAGCCCCCACATTGGGAGCCCCATCATTGAGCACAACATCAACTTTCCAGGTCTTCAGCTCCTTCCTCAGGGCCTAATGAAAGTAAAGGGGTTATAACAATGGAAACACAGTAATTGCTAAGAACAGAATTCCGGTTCAGTCATCTGTCTAGTCATTTACTGAGTGCCCACCACTGTCAACATCCTGCACCAGGTACCAGGGACACAACAACAAAAAATATTTATCTTCACCAAGCTAAGAATTAGTTCCCTGGAAAGAACTTTTCTGAAGATAGATCTCTCATCCTTCCACCAATCCACAGTACTATGCCTGCCAGGCACTGTGGCACTCACTGTAATCCCAGTACTCAAGAGGCAGAGGCAGAGAGACTGGAGAGATCAAGGCCAAACTAGGCTATGTACTCAGCCCCACATGGGTGTGGGCTACACAGTTAGAAGCTATCCTAAAGTACACGGCAAGACTATCTCAAGGAAAAAAGGAGAAACAAAAACACTTGATTGTAAATAAAGATGGAAATGTACACCAGGATTGTCAGTCTTTTTGGCCATGTGCTTGAAACCATAGTAAATTGGGAAGTGTTTCACTCTTAAGAGGCAATGACAGCCGGGTGGTGGTGGCACACACCTTTAATCCCAGCACTTGGGAGGCAGAGACAGGCGGATTTCTGGTCTACAGAGTTCTTTCCAGGACAGCTAGGACTACACAGAGAAGCCCCGCCCCCCAAGGCAATGACACCAGCACATAAAGAGGAAAGAAGAGAGGTCTTATTACCTGCCTACAGCGTTCTGTTGTGATATCTTCCTGGAGAGTCACCACATTGGGGAGAGGCTTGATTGGAACCAAGTCCACTCCTGAAAGATGTTAAGTCAGTGTATTACAGGGTGGAGGGAGATGTAGGACAAACTTAGTACCTCACCCACCCCTCCCCCTCAAATACCCAAGAGTCACTCACCTACAATAAGACTGGATACAGGCATAAACTTGGCAGCCACCTGCAGCCTGTGAAAGAGACAGATTTAAATACCTTTCATTCCTTGGCAATGTGACTTCTCGCCCCCTTAAGAAGCACCTGTTAAGTGTAGTGGCCAAATGTCTATGCATACATTCAAGAAGCAACCTGCTGGGCATGGCAACACAGGGCTGCATTACCAGCTACTAAGGAGGACAAGAGACTAGGATCAAAAGTTCAAGGCCATCCTTGGCAATATTTCAGAGTCCCTGTCTGAATTCAAATAAAGCAATTGGAGATATAACTCGGTGGTGGAGCGGCTGCCTGGCATGAGTCAAGTCCTTAGGTTCAGTCCCACAAGAGGGGGAAAAATGACGCTGCCTTCCAAAATTTGAGAGAGACACATGCTATGGAATATTTAATCTGAATTTTGTAATCGGATTCCCATCCTCCCCCAAAAGCAACTCAAAGCCAACCAGTGCCAGGAACGTGTCATCATAGCGGCCCCTGCCAAACGTTACCATCCTCCAGGCGCAGCACACAGGTCCAGCAAGGCCCGGGCTTTCTGCAGGAACTGAAAGCGGCGGTTCAGCTGGATCAGTTTGAAGGCAGAGCGCGAACGATAACCTGGAGCGTGGGGAGCGGATGTATACCGTCTACAGAGGCCTTTTCTAGGAGGAAAGCCTCAACCCCATAACCCGCTCGAAGGAAAAGGATTAGAAGGAGCGGGAAGACGGATATGTCGTTCCTCAGCACTAACCCACTCACCGGTCTCCTTGGCCAAGTGATAGAACTTGTCCCGCCGGCTCTTGCCTACTTTGCCTTTCTTGCCCATGGCGGGATGGGGTAGTACCACTCACTCTGGGGAGAAAGAAAAAGGCGAGAATGTCTTTCCGAGCACTGGATCTCCCTTCGGTTCCTCGGGCGGTGGAGCAATCACTTACCGGGACGTAAGATAGCCCTGAACTCCGCAGGTTTTCTACACTTAGGAAGCCGCACATGCATGCAGTAATCGTACTTCCGCTTCTGCGCGCGTTTCCTACGTTCCTGGCGTCATGATTTACGCCATTTTGAGTGTGGCCAAAATTTTTTCTGTCAGCGGGTCTTACAAAGTTAAAAGTAGAGGCTAGGAAGTAGAGTACAGTAACTCATAACCTTGACGCTAGGAAGCATCAATATCTCTTCAGAAAACTAGTGACCTCCAGTAGAGCCTCTACTAATAGAGCCACTGTTTTTGTCCCGCCACACACCCCGCCCATTGACCCGGAACTGTTCTCGGTGGTGACCCAGGTCGCACGCTTTCGCCTCCGCGCCTGCGCGGTAGGGTGACTTGGATGCCGGCGGTCCCTGCCGAGAGAGGGAAGATGGCGCTTGATGGGCCAGAGCAGGTAAGGATTCTGCCGCGGCGGCAGGGCGGCATCCAAGCTGAGTGCGGAGTTCACAAAATCTGAAGTGAGGGGTGGCCACGAGCGAGAGGATCGAGTGGACCAGGGGTGGGTGGATCACGTCAGACCGGCCCCTGCCTGGGACTGGATCTGCTGTGTCAGCGCCGCCCTGAGGTAAGCAGGACGGGGCTGGGTAGAAACTGAATGAAGAGCTGGCAAGCCGGAATGGCCTGGGGTTCGACCTGGACTTGGTCCCTCCGTTCTGCCTTTGTCTGTAGTAGTTAATTAAACCTTGGGGATGTGTAGCTCTAGCCACAGGGCAATGCGCTCGGTGGGTCTATGGCCCCCTGAGTCTCCTAAAAGTCTTCGAAGGTAGGAGGTAATTGCATCCCTGTAGTGCATTCAGAAATGAAGGGTTAGAACCAAGAACCAAGCCTCCGAAGTTCAAACACCCAGACCTCGCTCATCGAGATACCAGTTTCTGAGGCAAAGGAAATATTTTCCCGGCCCTGTTTCTTAAGCTATATGGTAGAGTGCCCCGAAAATACTTTGACTTTGCCCCTTAGTAGCTTATGTCTTTTTTTTTTTTTTTTAACATTTACACTTGTCTTCAGATGGAACTGGAAGAGGGGAAGGCAGGCAGTGGACTCCGTCAATATTATCTGTCCAAGATTGAAGAGCTCCAGGTGAGTACAGACAGCAGAGGGAGCTAGTCGGGGATGCAAGCTGGTAGGTGCAGATTGCTCTGTGTCCTTTTTCCACTAGGAGTGAAGCAAAAAGTTCTTTTCCAATGTTCGTTTGCAGCTCTTTGGTTGTCTGTTTCTTATGTGTATATGTATATATGCCTGCGTAAGCTTACGTATGCCACATGTACACAGGTGTCTGTGCAAGTCAGAAGCGGGTAGTGGCTCCCCTGACACCCGAGTTACAGATAGTTATGAGCTACCACAGGTGCTGAGAACTAAACCCAGGCCCTCTGCAAAAGCAGTAAGCCCTCTTAACTGCTGAGCCATCTCTCCAGCTCCTTCTTTGCAGTCAGGAAGTAGCAAGCTGTGTAAGGTAGATTGATAATCGCTTTGATGGGAACAGAGTTTAGTTAGGATTTTTGTTTGTTTGTGTGCTTGCTTGCTTGCTTGCTTGCTTTTCCAGGTTTTTTGTTTTATTTTCTGTGTTTGGGTGTTTTGCTTGCATCTAATGTCTGTGCCATACATTTGCCTGTGGCAGCCAGAAGACAGTGTAGGATCCCCTGGAAATGGAGTTACAGAAAGTTGTGAGCTGCCATGTAGATGCTGGAAATCAAACCCAGGTTCTCTAAGAGGAGCAGCTGGTACTTTTAACCACCTCTCCAGGCCCAAGAGTCAAATATTACACCTGTAAGGTTGGTCCTCCAGAGTCTGAGGCAGGAGCAGTGTTTTGAGTTGGAAGCCAGTCTGGATGACATAAAACCCTGTCTGGGAAACAAAACCACCTGCAGAAGGAACCACTAGCCGAAGGTGTGAGTGGGAATGAGAATGAGTTTGGGAGGGACGCCTCAGAGAGAACGTCTGAACCGCAGACGCATTTGCAGCTCTTCTGTTTAGTTTACTTTTTCTTCTTTAGACAAATGTCTCCCCATGTACCTGCAACTGACCCACAACTCCCTATGTAGACCAGGCTGGACTCAATCTCTGAATTGGCCTGCCTCCCGGGTGCTGGGGTAAAGCGCAAGCCCCCACACCCAGTATGGCTTTATCCCTTTGCAATGCCTCTCCCTGTGATTCCATCTCTCCCAGGTCTGAGATGAAGCAGGATAGTGGATGCTGTTGTCTGTCTTTTATTGTCCTGTTTTTGTTTATTTAATGGATTTGTTAAAATAGAATCTCATTGTATAGCCCAGACTGGTCTGGCATTCTCTGGCTCCCAGCCTCAACCTCCTTAGGGTTGGAATTACAAGCCTGTGTCATAATGCCTACCCATTAAACTAACTGTTTTTCCTAATTTTATATTTTGAAATCCTTATCACCACCATCACCCTAAGTACATAAATACAACCTGTTCAGTCTATATAATGTTACGTATGTAACAGTCTATATAATGTATGTATGTGCTCACTTGGTATTGGCTAACCAAATGGGGGTGCTTACTTGGGGCAGTCTATTTGCCCCCTCAGCATTCCTCAGTAGCCCTTCATTCTTTGTCTAGGGTTGAGGCCCCATGAATGAACCTCTCCCAGGTTAGCAAGCATGGCCGTTGGTGTCATCAGTGTTCAGGCTTACTTAGTTTAAGCAGCCGTATTGATGAGACTTGATGAGTGTGGCCTCTCTGGCATTGCTAAGAGACAGTCTCCTAGGATCTTTGAACTCCGAGCCTTAGATGTAGGGGTTGTACGTGTTTCAGTTGGGAGCAGGCACTGCTCAGTCTCAGTCTCTACATTTTGGTCAGCTGTGGTTGTCTGTAATTGTCTCCATTTGCTGCCAAGAGAAGTTTCTTGAGAAGGGATTAGAACTACATTTGTCTGTAGTAAATGCACTGCAGTTAGGGATTATCCAGGTAAAGTGGTGATTGTAGGATCTCCAAGATCCATAACTGAACCAGCCCAGGGTAGTTGGCTGTGTTTCTAGTGCCAGGTGTGGTTTTCCTCCTGTTAAGCAGGCTGCAAGTCCAATTTGAGAACTGTTGGGCGCCACCACAGTAATCGTGGTTCATAGGCATCGTAGCTGAGGAAAGCTGTTGGTTGCTTTCCGAGAAGCTTGTGTGGCGCCTTAGGGAGAAGGCAGCCAAATCAAGTGCTCTGGGTGCTGTGTGTGACGTGCTCGGTGCCTTCAGCAATGGAGTCGGGCTTCACTCCTCAGGAGGAGGGGGCACCACAGGCGACAGAAATAGCCTGTTTTAGGTGGCTTCTCAGACGTGCTGGGTTTTTATTAACCAGTCCTGAGTGGAGCACTATCAATCCAGATGGAAAAATATCCACAGCTTATATGCATTATATATTATGTCGATAGTAATGCCTTTATGACTTTTTCAAACATGCTTACCATCTCATCTTGCTCTTCCTCCTGTATTTCTCTTCTTCCCGCTCTCTAAGGTACGCTCCATTCTCACTTTCCCTACAATTCACGTACACCCGTTGCACACACCCACACACACCATGGTTTGTGTCACTCCCCTGGGTTCTGCAGTCACTCCAGGCCATATACACACTTCATAAGACTTGCAGCTCAGAACTGACTGCCCTTTAACTCGCAGCAATTGGGCCAGAACTTAGGCTTCTCACCCCAGGACCTTCCCACCATACCATGTTACCTCTTTAGACGCCACTCCCATAAGCAGAATATAGTTTCTCTCCATTAGATTTTGTTCTTCCTGGACCAGTAGTAGTGGGCCTTTTGTGATAACTTGCCTGGAGCTCATTAGGAAATCCTTTTATTTTAATTAATTTATTTTATTTATATAAGTACACTGTAGGTGTCTTCAGACACAGCAGAAGAGGGCATCAGATCCCATTACAGATGGTTGTGAGCCACCACGTGGTTGCTGGGAATTAAACTCAGAACCTCTGGAAGAGCAATCAGTGCTCTTACCCACTGAATTATCTCTCCAGCCTCTCGTTATGAAATCTTAAAGAGGACAGGACAGGGTCTTCAGATACTGCTGGAGAAGCTAAAGAAGCAACTTACACCTGCCTTTAAGCCGGGCAATGAGGCGCACGCCTTTAATCCCAGCCCTCGGGAGACAGAGGCAGGTGGATTTCTGGGTTGAAGGCCAGCCTGGTCTACAGAGTGAGTTCCAGGACAGCCAAGGATGCACAGAGAAACCCTGGTGGGGGGGGGGGTGCACAAGCGAGCATCTCAGCCAAGATTCAGTTTCCTATAGGCTTTGACCTTGAGTGATGGAGTTGTCTCTTGTCTCCACAGTTGATCGTAAATGATAAGAGCCAGAACCTCCGTAGGCTACAGGCACAGAGGAATGAACTGAATGCCAAAGGTGAGAGGGGAGAAGACAGAAAACTTGGTGTTGGTTTGAGGCAGGGTTTAGGTGTCCCCATCTTTGTGCAGTGATCGGCCTCCTCTCAGCGGACAGTGATGTTTTCTCACTGCTCTCTGGTTGTTTCCCATGCACATCTCTTCAGAGCCCTACCGGATCAAGCCCTTTCAAGTCTCAAGTCTTAAGTTCTTTCTTCCCTTCCAAGTGTTAAAAATGGTCCTTAGGTGGCTGATGTTTCTTTAATGGTTTGGGGGTGGTTGTTGTTTTTAGTTCGCCTGTTGCGGGAGGAGCTGCAGCTGTTGCAGGAACAGGGCTCCTACGTTGGAGAAGTCGTGAGGGCCATGGATAAGAAAAAAGTGTTGGTCAAGGTAAAAGCGGGATGGCACCACGGGCGCTCCCGCACTTCCCTGTGGGAATCCCAGTTGGGGTGGCTATGCTGACTACCGAGGGAGATCATAAGCCCTTATTATTTCCTCAGGTCCATCCTGAGGGCAAATTTGTTGTTGATGTGGACAAGAACATTGATATCAATGATGTGACGCCCAATTGTCGGGTCGCTCTAAGAAATGACAGCTACACTCTGCACAAGATCTTACCTAACAAGGTGGACCCTTTGGTGTCACTAATGATGGTGGAGAAGGTACCAGACTCAACTTATGAGATGATTGGTGGTCTGGACAAGCAGATCAAGGAGATTAAAGAAGTGATCGAGCTGCCCGTGAAACACCCCGAGCTCTTTGAAGCACTGGGCATCGCACAGCCAAAGGTACATCAGCCTTAGCCTCCCACTGACAGCAGCCAGCAACGAGGTTTCTGGAGCAGTAAGCTAGTTTGAGTACACAATCCAGGAGAGGTATCTCCCTCACCTCAAGCAAGGGATCCAACACGAAGCCCTCACATGTACATGGTCCGTAAGAGGGTTGCCCTTTCCCCTAAGTGTAATGTGTACTCTCCCTCTAGGGAGTCCTGCTCTACGGGCCCCCAGGCACTGGGAAGACATTGTTGGCCCGTGCTGTGGCTCATCATACGGACTGTACCTTTATTCGTGTCTCTGGCTCTGAGCTGGTACAGAAATTCATCGGGGAAGGTAACTGGCTAAGGCTGTGAGGAGTGGAGGGGTAAACAGTGGGGTGCACATAGCTCTAATGCCAGGTTGGCCTTTGCATAGGGGCGAGAATGGTGAGGGAGCTGTTTGTCATGGCCCGAGAACATGCTCCATCCATCATCTTCATGGACGAAATTGACTCTATTGGCTCTTCACGGCTGGAGGGGGGCTCTGGAGGCGACAGTGAGGTACAGCGCACGATGCTGGAACTGCTCAATCAGCTGGATGGCTTTGAGGCCACCAAGAATATCAAGGTGAGATATTATAAGCCTTAGACAAGCCAGCAAAAGGCGTGAGGTGGGTGCAGGCCTAAGAGCTGTGTAGCTGATCCCATTCCTTTTCCCAGGTTATCATGGCTACTAATAGGATTGATATCCTGGACTCTGCCCTGCTTCGTCCTGGGAGGATTGACAGAAAAATTGAATTCCCACCCCCCAACGAGGAGGTCTGTGCTAGAGGTGCCTGGAGGAGCTCTGGCTGTGGAGACAGTGCAGGGCTTAGGGCTTTCTTCTCTTATCCCTAGGCCCGGCTGGACATTCTGAAAATCCACTCTCGAAAAATGAACTTGACCAGGGGGATCAACCTGAGGAAAATTGCTGAGTTGATGCCGGGAGCTTCAGGGGCTGAAGTGAAGGTAACTGGAGGCTTCAGGGAGCGGGGCAGTAGTGGGAGGCCTTAGAGCCAACTCAGTGCTGAGGGGTCCAGCAGCAGGGTCTCAGCTTCTCTCTCCACCTAGGGTGTGTGCACGGAAGCTGGCATGTATGCCCTGCGGGAACGGCGTGTCCACGTTACTCAGGAGGACTTTGAGATGGCAGTAGCTAAGGTATGTGCCTCCACTTGTCTGCCTTTGCTGTGGTGGCTCTGGAGCAGGGGTCAAGCTTGTGTTCACAGTTCATAAATCCCTGCTCACCTGTGTCTATGCACTCTCTTCTCTCTCCCTCTCCAGGTCATGCAAAAGGATAGTGAGAAAAATATGTCCATCAAGAAGCTGTGGAAGTGAGCTGTGCCCTTTGTGTGAATCCCTCCGTCCCTCCCCCACTGCCCCCCCCAATAAAGGTCTGTGCGATTAACTCCAGTTTGTTAATATGCGGTTGCACTGTTCAATGACCAGGTCTGGGCACCACCAATAAACAAAAAGATTTATTTGGAATTTTCCAAGTTTGCCAGAAGTGGCATTTGCCAAGCCTTAGGCCCACCCTCTTTAAGACCATCTGCAAAAGGTAACAACAGTCCTCCAGCTTTCCCCTTCCCCTGCAGCACACACGCGCGCACACACACACACCCCTACTGTAGCTGGGTTAGAGAACTGGCTCATTCCTACCCTTGGGAGATTCCACCTCCCTCTGCCCAAGCAGCTATGGGTGGGTAGCCCCGTGGCATCCCAGGAGATGATGGCGGCTGCAGCCGCTTGCATAGATTAAGAAAAGAAAGTAAGGAGGCACCAAGTGGGCTCCCTGAAAAACCCCATTACCTCTGTACAAAAAGTGGCTCCCACATAGAAAAACCTGCTCCCCAAATAGTGCAAATACCCAGAAAGAAGGACAAACCAGCAGCAAGGCTGGGCTTGTAGGAATGGCAAAGAACTTTGGTTAGAAAGGCCAGGAAGAGTCTAGGCTGGGCCTCCTCTTCCTTGCCCAGCTCCCCAAAGCCAGCTCTGGCACTGGCCCTAGGGTGGAGCCTGTAAACATGCAAACCCAGCAGCCTTTGGTTTGGAAATGTCTGTTACAAAGTTAAAGCACAGCCTCCAGCAGTCCTACTCAGGCCTGCCTGCCTGCCTGCAGGGGGCTGAGGCGGCACATTGGGAACCCAATTAAAGCCAGCACTAAAGTCAGTAATAAGGCTTTGGGGACCAAGCAGTGAGGAATCTAAAACTACACTTATGAAACTGAAGCTGGGGAGTGGAGGGTGACAGGAAACACACCTCACTCCATCCTACATGTCTGTAGCCCAAGCCAGAACCAAGAGGACAGGCTCCTGCCAGGTTCTGGGGCAGGGGAGGAAGGAAGGAAGCAATCCCTGAGTGGTTAGGTCAGGCGAATTCCCAGCACCTGTTCCAGTTCCTGCCTTCGCTGCTGCACCTGAAGAAGACGACAGAGCATGCCTCAGGCTTCAGCTTCTCAAGAAAAGCGGAGGCCAAAATGGCAAAGCCTCACCTTGGCAAAGATGTGCCTCCCCACTGCTTCCTGAGCCCAGGGCTGGTGGTAGAAAGCAGCTCGTCTCTCCTCCTCAGGGTTTCCAATCACATCTGTGATGATCTGTAAAGAGCAAGGGGTAAGGAAGGTGTGGCATGATTCCCACCCCTGCCTGAGTCAGTCTACCTGAGACATGGGGTAGAAAAACTTTGACCCAGTGTGTTCCATGGGATACCCTTCAAAACAAGTAATACCTTGAGGTCTCGGCGTTGGGAACGGAGCCACTCCTGGATGAAGTCCTGGGGCTCAGTGCTGAAGCTGAGCATGAAATCCCTCTGGGTCTTTAGCTGGTTGATGGACTCAATGGTCTCATGGATCTGGAAAAGGGGTATCTTTGTCAAATGTGCTCCAGCCCTAGGGTCTGAGGTCCTGTCAGTGTGCTGGGTGAAATGGACAGACCAACTCACCCTCACTCTGGCCCCAGAGGACTCACCTTGACATCAAGAGAGGCAATCTCCTGCTGGTTGGTGGTAGAGGCCAGGAAGTTGCTCATCTGCGCCTTCAGTGGGTCATCGACCTCCACATCAATGTCATAGCAGGCTGTCTTCTTCTGGTCATTAGGATCCACACTGCAGGTAGCACAGAGAGCATAGGGAAACATGGCTATGTTCATCCCAACCACCAAGTCTATCCTATGAGTAAGATTTCAGGGTGAATTCTGTTTTCCAAGGGCCATCTCATTTCTCTTCCTTCTATTTACCTAATGACATGATTAATAACAATGGGGTCTGGATGCTGCAGCAATCCAGCCAGCTTCATGGGAATCTCGGAGAAACGGAGTCGGCCACAACTGAAGATCTGGAAAGAGCATCAGAGGCACAGTGATGCCTGAGGGCCTGGGGAAGTTGACTATTCCAGGGCCAGGAAACAGCAGTCAAAGATGACTAAGCACTAGGGTTCCAGAGCAGTTAAGCCAAGGGTTGAGAGAACAAGAAGCAGGTAATTCCGGCTGACCTGGCGGAAGTAACGATTGCAGTTGATGTACTCGCGCTCATGGCCGTCCTGCAGCTGGTTGTGTTTGATGTAAAGCCACAGCGCCTGCATGATGGCAGCCCTGGTCTGGGTGTGTACTCCCAGCAATCTCGCCAGGCGGGGGTCCAGTTTATACTGAGGAGGCTGGGAATGGACAGAAGGAGTCAACAAAGATTCTTGTGCAGAAACAGACTGAAGGGGTTAGAATGGTGGTTCTTAACCTTCCCAACCATATCATAAAATCATTTTTCTTACTACATAACTCTAGTTTTGCTACTGTTATGAATTGTAAATATCTGTGTCCCAATGGTCCTAGGTGACCCCTGTAAAATGGTCACTTGACACTCTCCCCCAAAGGGTCATGACCCACAGGTTAAGAGGACCCTGCACCCCTTCTCTGCATGAAGCCTATGGCCCTATTTGTGAGCCTAGACAACTGTCACCTGGTGATCCAGCATGAGCAGAAGGGTGCACTTGACATTGAGATCTCCTGGCCGTTTCACCTGAAAGCCATCTGTTTCCTGCGTGGTGGGCATCCGATGCCACTGTAGGCCAAGAGAACAGTAGGTTCATGACTAGCAGATAGGCTACAGCACCCTACCAGCACACTGAGGGTGTGTATGCTGTGTCCCCTGGCAGCTTGTCCCTCCCAGGCTCCAGAACCATTCTTACCTCCACCAGATGGTTGTCAGGCCCATATAGTTCCTTGTCCAACTCAATCACAAGGCTCTTAAAGAATGATGAGAACTTCCTCTTCTGTTTGCTAGGCTGGGAGTAGAAAGAGCTACATAAGATGGTGTGCTGCTGAATTTATCAATCAGAAGAAACTATTCAATCATGAAGCTCAAGGTCCAGTCTTGGGCCCTGGAGTAGCATTCAAAATTTGAGCAAAGTGACAGGAAAAGGGCACTTCATGAGCCCCACTGCCAACCAATGAGGAGGTGACGCCGAGACACCTGACTGCCATCTACAGGAAAACTGTAGTAACTACATCTATATACTACACTACGCTAGACTAGTATAGTATGTGTGAGGTCCAGAGTTTGATCCCCAGCATATAAACAACCACCCCACCAAGTCTAACCTCGAACTGGATAGATGAACCCTTTCCCTAGGCTAGGACTTCTGAAAGAACACTCACTTCTGTCCTCAGTCTAAGTTCATACAGGCCTTCATACAGAACACGTCTGTCCTCAGTCTAAGTTCATACAGGCCTTCATACAGAACACTCACGTCTGTCCTCAGTCTAAGTTCATATAGGCCTTCATACAGAACACTCACGTCTGTCCTCAGTCTAAGTTCATATAGGCCTTCATACAGAACACTCACGTCTGTCCTCAGTCTAAGTTCATATAGGCCTTCATACAGAACACTCACGTCTGTCCTCAGTCTAAGTTCATACAGGCCTTCTCCCCTTCCAACTCACGTCATCCAGCAGTTTCCCCTCTACTCGAAGCTCCCAGGAGGCGACCTTGTCTGCTGCTGGGGTTCCCCCAGGGGTCCCCGCAGTTCCCACATTATCTCCATCTGCCTTGCTGGGGCTGAATGTATTGGAAATATAGATCCGAAGTTTTCGCTTTTGCTGAAGAGGAAAAACAAGAGGCAGGAGGACTGAGTGAGTAGCCATATGTAGCAAGACACCATTTCAAAGCATGCAAAAGTGAGTGTGTGCGCTACTGGTGGACGGACGGCTCCCTGTGTGAGAAGCACTGCTCAAGCCCCAAGCTCATCCCTAGAAAACAAGTCGGGGAAGGAAAACAGTTGGGAGAACTTGGGGCAGTATATACCGTCAGAGGCTTCTTGATGGCCTCTTGAATCTCCATCCGCTTGCGAGCAATGGTCTGGTCCAGCTTCCTCTCGAAAGCTAAAAGATCCATGTATGCCTGAGACTCTGGGACAAGCTCCCGGATCTGCAGGTTGAGAAATCCGATGGCTTGTTTCACCAGCTCTAGTTCTACCCTCCTCCCCTCCTTCCCCACCCCAGGACTCCCACCCTGGCCAGCCAGACCTGGGAAGGCCTCCCAACACACTCACTCGCTGAGGTAGAACCTTATCTGCCATCTTCCTCCTCTTTAACCTAGTAGGAAAACAGAAACTCATTTAAGAGTTTAACAGTCTAAACTCACGATCTTCAAAACCCTCTTTTAAATGGCCAAGAGCCTCCTTGTGGTCAAGATAGAGAAACCACCGGAGACTAGATAGGCAAGGTATGAGAAATAGGCTTACCCTCGGCGCTGGGCAGGCATCGGGGGCTGGGCCTGAGGCACAAGCAGGCGTTTTCGGAATGGATCCATCATGGTAGGTGGCATGCCAGGTCGGAGCGGAGCAGCTGTGCCAAATGGGGAACCGGCGGGAGGTCCCACCTGCAAGCCAGCCATGGGCATCCTGCTTCCTGGTGACATGCCAGGACGCTGAGGAAAGTGGAACAGTGGAGGGACACAGGTCAGTGGCAGAGCCCTCCGAGGTCCATAGCCCATACCCTCCATCTCTCTCTCTCAAATGGGGAGACCAGGAACAAAGGGGAACAGGCGCCTGAGCCCAGCGTGTAAGCTACACCTGCTCCGCCCCTGCAACCGCCCTGGCAGCCGTGCCAACAAATGAGGCAGCCAGAGTCCATGGGTGGGAGGGGGAGGAGAGTACCTCTTGCAGAAGGAAGGGCCTGGGGGATTTTTAGTACTCATCAACACCTTTCCAGCTCCAGTATGCTATGTCCTGCACCCTGGGATCAGCCAGCTTCAAGGTATTTATAGAGTCCTTAGATAGCCCACTAGAAACCTCTTCTTCCTTTCCCCATCCTGAAGGAAAAACATTACTCGGGAGACCAAGGGCAATGCATAGCAACCCAGGGGAGTCCAGGAGGCTCTGTGAAGCCTGCTGCCTGGTGGCTGACGGCAAGAAAGGCAGTAGGGATAGCAAGCCCGTTAGGCCGCAGCACCCCAGGTGAGCAGGTACAATAGGATGGCTCAGCCATGTCACAACTTGTGGGGATGGCCTCAAGAGAGTACAGACACCATCTGGTCACCATATGGCCAACACAACCTGGACCCATTGTCCCCTCCCCCCCCCCACACACACACTCTCTCTTCCTTACTGCCATGCCCCTATCTCTATGTCAAAAGATTCTCAAAAAAAAGAAATTATGGTTCTTGGGTGGCCTGTGGGAATGCGAACAGCAAACATCTGGACTCTGCCCATGGTCTCTGCACCACCTGGCAGCCAGACTGCTGCTGGTTCAACTTAACCCTAGCCATCCCCAGCCGCGCAGAATGCGATGGTCCTGGGAGGCAAGGATACAGAGTTAGCATCAGCATCAGTCTGGGTGGTACCAGCAGCCTTGACTTCCCATCCAAGGCCCAGGTTTCTGCCGTTTCCTGGGAGCCTTCCACCTCCCAACTCATCCACATAGCTGCTGCCTGAAAGGCCTGTTTGGCAGCTCTGCCTTGCACACACTGTCCCTGGCAGCTTCACAGGGCTGGCCCCGGGGCCCAGGTTATGCAATCAATCAGTACAACCAGACAACCAGGCCAGCCTGGGTGGAGATTCACACTGAGTTAAAGGACCCTCCCCAACCCCCCCCCCCAGCATCCTGGAGATGAGTCCCTGCACTTTCTTTATCCAGCACTAAGGAGTCAGCCTCATGACCCAGAGACAAGGGAAAGGAGACAGAAGCAGAGCAGGATGTCAGTGGCAACTGAGGAGTTAAAAGTGGGAGACCCTGGGACCTTGGGAGTCCTGCCACAGCCTCTCCTCATCAGGAAGAAATTCATCAAAGCTGCTGAAAGGCAGAAGACAGCCTGTTTCTCTGCCCTAATAAGCCAGAGCAAAAGATTACAGAAGGGGGGAGGGGACAGAAGAAAAACCTCAGGTCGCCACAACTATAAGACCCCCATCATCACTCCAGACTTGAGGTTTTCCTAGAGTAACTGCAGATAAAATCTGAGGTGCTCTGGTCCACCAAAAGCTCTCCACTGGGGTTTATAAAGCCTGTAGTACAGCTGAGCCCTCCAGGAAATCCCAAGGCAAGGCAGCCCAGGCAGGCCTGGAATAGGCCCCACCCAGACATCTGCTCCAGACTTCTGGGGCTCAGGCTCTAGGCCCCTAGCTCACCCACAGCCTCAGGGGACGGCTGCTCACAATTCAAGTCCTAGTTTCCTCTTTGGCAAGCTCTACACCTGGGCTTTGAAGAGCCAGTAACTCCTACTTAAAAACAAAACAAAGTCACCACCACAGATTCTCAGCCTCTCCCGCCCACCTGCCCCACCATGGGGGTAGGCAGGCCTGCTTACATCCCCAGGTTACCAGAATGCAGTAACTTCCATTTGGTCAAACACCAACCCCACATTCTAGGCTTGATTTTATAACCACCAAGACAAGGGAAGTAGGCTAGGCCTGATTCTGCCATTCTCTGGGTTAAGAATGTAGGACTCCAGCAACTACATAATAGCTCACAACCATCAAATAAATGGTTGTACTCATATCCATCAAATAAATAAATAAATCTTGAAGAAAAAAAAAAAAAAAAAAAAAAAAAGAATGTAGGGCTCAAGTAAGCATGCACAGCTCTGCTCCAAGTCCGTAGCCCTGGTCCTTCTGATAGTTGCCTGAACATGAGCGCCTCATTTGGAGGACATACCCTGACCCTATGAACAGAGGTATTTTAAACTCTGAGCTGAGTGAACCCAGCAATGCACACTAGGTTTTGTTAAGCCCTTCAGGGTAACTATACTCCAAAACTTGAAGAACCCTCTAGAGGTAGGTGGGCTATCAATGTATTTCAGAAGGCTCCCCAATATGCTCAGCTTCTTCCTGCTCACCCTAAGAACTCTAACCAGGAGCCCCTCTGTCCTCAGACCCCAAGACTTTCTGGAAGTTAGTTGGGCACTTGGACATGGGAAGAAGCAAACGGGATCTCCTTCGAACTCAACCAATGTTAACTGGGTTCTTCCCTCCTTTCCCCTGCCCTTCTCTAGAGGAGGAGGAGGAAACATAGTTGGTATGGGATGTCCAGATTCAAGGCCATCTCCTTTCTCACAACTAGCAGCCATTCGACTGGCCAGCCTGGCCTCAGCATAGACCCAAGGCCACTCTACAAAATATGCAGGAATCCATCTTCCCATCTTCAACAGGGGCTTTCCCAATGGCACATTCTCTATCAGTTGCTTTCCAAGGAAACGGGTCTACATAGTGAGTTTCAGGACAGCCAGGACTATAGAGAAAGACTTGGAAAACCAACCAATCGAACAGATATCCCCAGTGCCTGTAGGAAGCTTCCAGATCAGCTCTAAGCAAGCAGGGCCAAGGGCTGATGCAGAGACCCATCAATGATATACTAGGCCCATGAATCTCCAAAGAAAGCCACATGGGAAAAATAAACCCCAGCTAGTATCCTTGGAACCAAGTCTATCTCTGTTCATCCCAAACTCTCATTTTCCTTTTAGATAGAAGATGAAATGAAGGGGGTCACTTATCCCCACCCCAATCCCCAGTTAGGTAGCTCCTTAGAAATCTGATTCCTGGGTGGACTATGCATGCACCATGAAGACCTATTTCTGAGACTTGTACCTAGAGACACCAGCAGGGGACAGAGTAAGCTACAGTGCACACCTTCCCACCTCTCTGGCACATAGGTTGAGAGACATATGGCCTTGTCAGGAACCTGAGGGATAAGTAAAGAGAGGTTGGGTTGATAGTGTGTGACTATAATGCCAGCACTTGAGGGAAAGCGTTCCCTGGCAGGCTTTGACTACACAGCCAGCCTGGACTATATGAAACCCTGTATCAAAAAGCAAGTAACAAAAGTGACAAGGATATGGGAAGAGGATGGACACAATCCCCGGGCACTCTGGGAAAGGAGGTGCAGCTCCGTGCAAAGCCCTGCCTGGATTCCATGCTCAGCACTAAAATGCAAAGGCAAAACAAAATTCCCAAACATTCTGGAGCCACTTGAACCAGAGCACTGGGGAATGAGGAGTGCCACAATCAGGCTGAGTTCCCAATGCACTGGCCACAGGATCCTATCTCTGCTTGTCAATGGCCTTTGATGCTGCAACCTGAAACTGCTCTCTGCCAAGACAGAAGGGTCAGGGCAGGACCCTGTGCAGCCCAAGACCAGCAGCCTCCCTGCTCCTCCAAACTTTACTGGACACTGACATCAGAAAAGAAAGCCCCGTACAGAGGATACCTAGAATGGTCTGTTAATGGGATTGGGCTTTCTTCAGACCTGGCCACAGCTATTTCTAATCCATTCTGGAGTCATCTGGGCCCAATCTCTTCAGTCTCCCATTTCGTAGGAAGCCTGGCTTCCTTCCTCCTCAACTTGAGCAGCTGGGAACCATCTCAGACATACTAACGCTCTGCCAATTCCCAACTAGGAAGAAGAAAAAAAAAAAAAAGCCAAGGCAAAGATGCAGTAGGACCGAGGCCAAAAAAAGAGTAACCCTGTTTTCTCACTAACGACCCTCTTCCAAAGTTTCCACACCACATCCCGAGTCACTACCTCACCTCTACTCCGGAACCTGCCTTACACTTTTCAACCTGATTGCCCACAATTCTCTAGATCTCATGAAGCCTCCATCTCTAAGTTACTCGGTGCCAGGAAGCCCCGGGACTCCTCTAACTGCTCAAGCCCTCCACCGCAAATGGCTTTCACCCTCTGCCCAACACTGCCTCCAACCCCGAGCCACTAACCGAGGGACTCTGGCCTGCCCGCCACCAGCCCTCGACAGTTCCTCCTGCAGTGTCCCCTGGGCCGCCTGTCCTCACCTGAGGCCCCAGGGAGACCGACCCAGCGCCCTCGCGGCGCCGCTCGCCTGCCTTCCTTACCTGGTACTGCGCCGCGGGGCCAGCGGGGCCCATGGGGCGGAAGGCGGCGGCCCCCGGTACCCCCATGCCTCCAGAAGGCCCCGGGCCCCTGAGCGCCGGGTTGGGCAGCATTCCGGGTCCCGCAGGCGGAGGCGGCGCACCAAGGGCCGCGGCAACGGCGCCGCCGCCGGGGCTCAGAGGAGGCAGCGGGAACCCGCCCGCGCCACGGCCCGACATCACTCTGTCCCGTCCCGCGGTGCAGCGATCCGGCCTCTGGTCTCTGTGTTGAGTCCGCTCCGCGAGCTACGTTCCGCGATCCGGGACTTTCCGATTTTACTACCGGGTTCCGGGATCTTCTATTCCAAGTTCGCAAGTTCTTCGCAGCCCGGCTTTAGGATCCGCAGCCCCTCTGACTCCGCTCCGGGCCAGGGGTACTCCAGATCCGGGATGTGCTGCGAGCCCGCAGGCCTCTCCCGGCCTCCGGAGGTTTGATAGCCAGAGTCCAGTTACCCAGAGGCGGTTACGAACTCCCAGCCCCGCCCAACCCAGACCCTGCAGGCCCCGCCCCTGCCCGGCAGCCCAGTCGAGAATGCCTCTTTAAATCCCGCCCTCGCGAGAACCCGCCTCAAACGAGCACCGCCCATAACTGACGGCCTTAGAGCCCCGCCCTTTGGGGAAAAAGGCCGCCTTTTTCCCAGAGGAGCAAGAGCGGAAGCTGCACGCGGAAGCGCGGAGGAGAAAGGCGCGGGGTCAGAGTTCGAAGGTCGCGTAGGGCCGTCCCAACTGTTTGATCCGTAGTGCTGCTGCCTCGGCGAGACACGGGATATGGCCCCTCCAAAACAGTTCCGTCGGTTCTGTGTTTTCAAACCTTAAAAATAAGCAATCCGCGGCGGGAAAGCCGCCAACCACTTTTTTTTTTTTTTTTTTTT